>VZRN01004549.1:65542-89217 GCA_013397935.1 Dasyornis broadbenti | reverse complement strand
CCCTTTTTTTTACATTCAAGGTAGAATTTAAGTAAGATGTGCTTAGGTAAGTTGGTTGCTATTCGTGCCTTCAAAGTATTAGAGGTAGTAGCAAGTTTTTCATAACCTGTATGAAAAACTGTTTCTTTGCCAGACTTTGGAAAAGCCTTACAGAAGGCCGTACCATCTCATTCAAAGATGACAGAAGTGTGAGGTTAAATGATTGAGACACAAAACCACAAACCTGTCCAGCTGTAAAAATAGCAACACTTCTCTCATTCTGACCCAGGAATGCAATGCTGCTAGTAGGGAAATTATTTTCCTGTTCAGCCTTTCCTGTGGCAAGGTCAAATATGCAGTATCGAACCCAGTTCCCAGTTTTCAGAACAGCGTGCACTCCTTCAAAGATACATGAAGAAAAAAGTTAATGTGCTTTATGGATGACATCCAGTAAAAGAACTCCTAACTAAAGCACTTTCAAGAATTTACTAGTATCAATGGAAGCACGGCTTTATGTCCTTTTGAAAGTAGGTGTTTTCCATTTGCATGAGAGAACAAGCAATAAACAAACCAACATATTTGGACTCATGGGGTAAGCCCTACTTACCTTTTGAATCTACATTTACTGCTAGGATCTCTGTTTTTTCAGGAATACACAGCTTTTTAGGTGTTCTTTGAAAACAGTCAGGAACTTTTGGAGTTCCGCCAGTTTTTACGACCTGAAAACATATGTAAAATTTTAAGATGCAGTTAAGCACACAGTGCTGACATTCAAAGTACTGACTTTTTCCTCAATGTTTCACAAACACATACCTGCAGTTCATCTATTCTGAGCAGCCTACAGTCTTGAAGGAGAGAAGAAGGATCAGGATCTGAATTAGAACTGCTCTGACAGTTTGCATTATTGGATGTGCCTGGAAATTTCACAGCAACGTATGCACCATCCACTTTTAGCACCTACAGGCAGAACACATTGTTTTACCAAAAGACAGAACAGAATCTGATTTGCTTCAAAATAAAGCAGCCCTTTATCAGGGAGAGGACAAATTCACAATAATCAGTGATAAAATTCTACAGCTCTTGGTCATTAGCCTTGTCATTTTGCTAAAATTACTGAAATTTGAAATATTTGGATTTCCTAATGACTTCATAAGCATCCTGAATCATATCAAAGGTCCCTCCAGTTCAACATCCTACGTCCAACAGGAACCAGCATCAACTCACTAGAGATGCTCCTACTGGTACTCCCCTGGTCTCTTTCCAAATTACACCTCCTGGAAACAGCAGGACAACTTCATGTTTAATAGCCTGGATAGACCTTTCTCTTATTAATTTGTGCAATGACTTTTGGAAATAAACACTATTCTCATGGCAATGAATTCCAAACATTAGCCAACAACTCAACAACAACAAAATCTACAGTGAGTCTCCTTGTTCTTTAGGTGCCCATTAGCTCTTATACTACAAGTAAAAAACTCTCTTTTTTCTGGCCCCATCTGAGAATTTTTAGTCCTCCTTCCTCAACAGAACTGTACACAGTGGAAAAATGAACTCTTCGTTTATGGGTCTATTACCTGTTCTGTACATTCAATGATGAAGTTCTCCACTCAGTCCCTTAGGGCTGAAGGATTACAGACAAGTTTATCCAGACATTCTTCATGCATGCATGTCTGTCTTTCTCTGGCCCCCAAGGAAATAGAAGCTATTCAACCCCAAAGTGACACAGTCATTTCTAAGACTGTAAGCCTCTGTAAAGAGCGGCTGCCATGCATATCTAATCAGAACTGTCAAAACAGGCTTCCTTGATAAAGGAATTTCTTATGCTATCACCGAACAGCAAGGCCCTTTGAATTTCCAGTTGAGACCATAATTTTCTCAAAAGGAGAATAAAGCTAAGGCAGAAGGGGATAGGGAAAGGACAGACAATATTTTAATTATGAGCAGAAATCAGAACTCTGAATGCTCTCAATCTTGATCAAAACTAGATATAAGCAACCAGCAGTCTTTAATAAGCCCTAGTTTCTCAATGGTTCAACACAGAAAGTGCTTAACAAAGGTCTAGATGTAACCAACTTTATCTAAAAGGTCTCCAACAATAAAAAACATCTCTCAGATTTTCAAGATCTTGTATATAATAAAAATCCAGGCACTTCCATGTTATTTTCCAATTTCTCTAGCTAAGTGTAGCCTATCATGTGCAGTAGAGAAAACGATATATTGACAAATCTTAAAGCATTAGCAGATTTTTTCTGCAACAAAGACTACTGTGGCTAGAGTTACAGCACTTGCTCCCCACATGCTTCATGAAATTTCACTCTAGAAGCAGAATTACAAGTTCCAGTAGTAGAGCATCACTGATAGCTGTAAGAATACGACCCAAAAATCTCAAAACTCAGACATAGTCAAAAGATTCACAAAACCAAACCATCATCTGGACTACACAAAGACAGGTTTCTATTGAGATTTGTAAGACAACTCTCTAGACAAAAACTGTGGTTTAGTAAAAAAGTTTATTCCACGTACATTTAGAAGTTTCTAAAATAATCAGACGAACTTATAAGCCTGTATTGCATGCCACAGGTTCAATCAGAGCTTCTAGTCCAACATGACGTCATTTATGAAAAAAGAAAAAGATTCTACATGTTGCTACAAGAGCTTTATAAATTTGGGCTGCTTTCTGACAGAAACACACCTTAAGAAAAGGAACAATTTCCCACTTTTTAACATACCCTATCTCCATAATTAAAAGGTTTTTACTACAAGCTTTCTGGCTGCTCTTAGTGTTATCAACTACATCACTTCTCACTTACATCACTTTTGATGTGTTCAGAGAAATTATGACAGTTTTTAAGTGCTGGAACTTTTGTGGCATCCACATGACAAATATTTTTTCTTTCCCATTCTGCAAGAAAATCATGTATCTTTAAAAACTGGAAAACATGCTTATTAAGATTTGGCTAAGAAGATACCTCTTCAAAGGGTAACTAAAATCAGTTCTTTAGTTAAAGTTACTACTACAGTTATTGGCTTGTCTACAAAAAGAAAAGAAAACTATCTCCTGATGTAGTGAGGAAGGAGCTTGAGTGAAGCATTTGACAGCAATTGTACACAGAAAGCTCCAAAGCAGAGATGTGGTATAATGAGCCAGCTCCAAACAAGTTAAATATGCAACATAAACATTCCTCTTTAACAGAAATTATATAAGCCTGAGATAATTGAAAAACTCATTAACAAAAATAAAATCCAAAAGCTTAAAGGACTTAGACACTTTAGCTTACAGAACTAACGTACTTAACACTGCTGATACTGGTAACACGAAAGTTTCACCAATTAGAAACAAGCATTTTACAGAGCTACATGTACAAGATGTGCCTTATTAGGACTTAATTAAAAAAAATTCATCAAATAAAAAAGCAAGCAACAAAATGAAGTTTAAAGAATTTTTTCTGAAAAGCAGAATACCTTTTTAGTGCATTTTCAAATACAAGATAACGATATCTGGTCTTTCTTTTTCATGGAATAAAAAAAAAATTATACAAGAAACTGAAAGGTGAACATAGCTGTTAACTTCTTTATCCTTACTGTCAACCCACTGCCACAGTCCCTAACACCAGAATGCCACTGGTAATCATTGAATCTTTCTCTCTCAAGAATCACCACATTCTTCCTCAAAACACAGCAGCAGTAGACATGAGGAAATACATTTTTTATATCCCATCCAATCTTCTTAAATTCCACCTTATAGAGAAGATGCTTCTATCTCTACTCCAAAGGTAGAATGAGCACTTCCAAAGAAATACTGACACAATTTTTAAAAATACTCAATTTTGAAGGATTACAAGCAGATTCCTAATAGGGAGTGGGTAACCCTTCTGGGGCAAGATCCAGTCTGAACTCTTTGAATTTATCCTTCTTATTGGAAGGCTGCAATCTCAGACAGGAATCCAAGGAAAAAAAACAAGTTCAAGTGACTCACTGAAATAATGCAATACAAAGCAAGAACAAACTACTCAATCCAAATTTACGTTTTACAAAATTCCTAGGAGCTGACAGGCTTTCTGGGGGTAGGAACTGCAAAACTGGTAGTACACAGGAGTCTCACCTCGTTGAGGATAATTTTGATGACCAGAAGCAGTTTGGGGAGGCCTTGGACATTGCCAATGGAAAACCTCAGACCTAAATGAACTGCCGCTGCCAAAGAAGAAAAAAGCAGCTCCAACCCAGGTTCCCCATCCCTCTGTTCTAACAGTGGTTTCAGACACCATTGAAGTAATTTCAGAAGAAGAGATCCAGAAGCTAAGGTAGTTAAGTAGAATACCCCAAAGCACATGGGATCACCAGAAAAAAGCTTTTATCCCTCCAATACCAGTGAGCAGTAACAAAGGCTTATTTCAGCCTATTTTTTTTCTACAACACTGGAAGAACACTCCATCAGACTTCTCACCAACACAGACAAGAGATGGGACAAGTGCCAGGCTACTTCATTCCATCAGTCTTCCATTAGGTAGTTAATCCTGTAATGATTACTTCTTACATCTAGTGACAGACTTGGAGGAATAAAGGCTTAGTTTTGTTTCAAGCCATGAAGGATTTAAATTGAAATGAGATTGAAGGTAATAAATTCCAAGGGGCAAGCTGACTAACTACAAGAATATGTCTAGTAGATGTGCTTTCTTAATTTATTTCAAGACCACGCCAGTGTAAGAACTCCTGCACTCTCATCACACTCTCTGATCATTCACTGCTTTGGCATCATATGTAATCCATACTTACAAGGCAGTGTGTAAAATGAGGGTTGCATGATCTGCTGGTATCAGAATAATCACAAACACTTACCCTGGATATTAGCACTCAGGGGAGAGCTGTTACATTATCAACAAAGTGCCCAGAGAGACACAGGCACTTTAGAAGTCAACACCTTCTACATGCCCACCATGCTACAGTACACAGAAAGGGTTGTGAAAGGATTTTAAACAAGCATTTTTTAAAGACATCATGAAGCTGCTATATACATCCAAAAACATGGGGACGTAAAATTTTTAGAAACAAAACTATGTCAGGAACACAGGCTGCACATCAGTAAATCTGAACCCCTTCCTTTCCTCTCTACATTCCACCTCCTGAAGACGAAGTGAAAATTCTTCTTTTTGTATAAAACAAAGAATTATATAAATTATTTTATAAGGTGGCAAACATTTTGACAGAAACTCATGGCTACCACATCTTACTCATTTTATTCTAAAGAATATAAATATTCAAACTTTCAGATCCTCTTGCAAGTAAAAGGACAAAAATAATTGTTTTACTCCTCTTACTCCTTCAAATCTAGATCATTACATAATGCAAGATTTTGGCCTCAGAAATTGATTCGTTTAGTGCAATTGACTTCATACTGTGCTCAAAAAATATCCACCAAATTACCAGTGTGTATTTCGCAAAGATGCACCAGTATTCACATGCTCCATGACCACGTATTTTACTGGATGACAGCTCTCTGAGAGAAGATAAGTGTTGCTCCATTGACACCACACTTTGTAATATCATGTTCTTAAAACTCAAAGAAGCTTCCTTTCCAATTTTCTGAAATACCAAGGCTAATTTGTTCCAAGGTTACACTGGAATAGTATATTACCATGCAAGATGTTCACGTTACTGAAGCCACCCGTAACAACACATCAAAGATGTGACTTTTCAGATTGTAAGTCAGTAAACAGAAGACCATGGAAGACCAGATGAATGCATATCAATCTGGGTGGACTATAAAAGGGTAGAACTTCTTAACTCATTAAGTCGTAAGAGCACAAACCCATATAATTATGTTTTTACAGTCTGAACCTCTGTACACACACATTCAAAAATTACTCATGGATAAATAATCAGGTTGTTCAGAATTCAAACCTTCATTGTGCTTAATTCAGCTCACAACAAGCTAAATTACAACTATTACTGTTCCAGAATGAACAACATTACTCTGGAGCCTGCAGGAGAAAACTGCCAATGGCAACACTTCTGCAGACTAAGGTGCTTCTGTTTTTTTTTCATACAATGACAAAACTGATCCAAATTGCAAACAGAACATATAATAAGGCATTAACTTGTTTATTCTCTTATTATAAACTGCATTTCTGTCTTTAACCTGAACACCACCAGGCAAAAAGTAGTTATGATTTTGTCTGCTGGATTCTACCTAAACTCTAAAAATAAAGTGTTACAAAACAAAAGCAAAAACATGAATGGCAGTATATATCACTAGAAAAGGACAGGGTGCTTTATGAAAGAAAAAAAGCATTTTTGCCATAAACAAGTGATCTAGAATAGACTTAGCACTAGTAACTCTATCCAGAAGACATGCCACTTCCTGGTTTCAGCACTTCAGTGAAAATATTACATAAAAATTCAAGCTTTTTTATATTCATTGTAGTAGTTCTTGATGCAATGCACAGACTGTATTGCAACTGTATGTAGAAACAGTAGAACAGTCTCTGTACTGAAAATCTTAGGATCTAAAACAGGAAGGACAGATAAGGACAAGAGGGACTTTCCCAAAGCTGGTATCAGAGGAAAACATTTTCAGCGACTTCAACTACATCTCAAAATCCTATTTACTGAAACTAAGTTTCAATGAACCAAGTTGCTTCATATTCCCTTCTGCAGAAATTACCTAAACTTGATAATGAAAACTCATTGTGAGCCTCCTCTTGTCAAAGATACTGCTCAAGGCAAATCTTACACTGCCACACAAGTAAACCCACGAGGAATGCAGCAAGTTAAATAACTCTTACTAACTTCCGCTGCCTTTTGTTAGACAGTTACTTACCTTCTTCTAGTAAAATTTTTTTTTAAATCTTCTATGAATCAAGTAGAAAGCAACCCAATCTTTTCCTTTTGAGGAAAACCTTATTGGCTTTCTTGTTGCTTTTATTTTTGAAAAGCATAACAGAGAACTGTCTAGAGGACCTAATCCCTCCTAACACTGCAAAACAATGCCAAAGGAGAAAAGGGAGTATTTTCCTCTATATGGGTCTTGAGTCAGAGCAAAGGTTTATTAGAGAAAAAATGAAAACATTACAAGGATTAAACAAAGAGATTTTCTGGAGTAAAAGATCAAGTAACTTTAGAATCATACTAACGAAGCATATGATTTCTAATCAAAATATTTTTGTTTTTTGATTGCCAGAACATGAGATTCACCCAAATATTCTACCTATGTGTCTGCAAAAGTCAGTCACAACAAGTAAAACCCTTTACAATCTCACTGGACATGTGGGCGTTATTGCTCAAGACAACAAAATAGTGTTTTGGATAAAATCACATCTGCTTTTCTTAATACTGTGGTTCAACTTGAAATACCAGAACGTAATTTTTTAAGATTCATCATGTTTTACTCACAACACACCCATTCTAGAATTATCATCGTGTTATGGACAAATATAAGTGCAACAAAAGTCATACTCATCAGAAACACTCTCAAGCATCCCCAAAAATATGATTTTTTTAAACAGCTAGCATATATAAAAGAAAACACTTTTTTTAAACTGCTCCTTAAAGACAGAGGGACAGTATATTTTAGATTTTAGACAAACCTTGCCAACAGGAACGTTCTTAACGTCTTCCACAAACACAACCTCCCTCAGAGACCACTGTTCTTCATTCACTTTCTCCTCCTCTTTTGGGGCAGGAGTAGATCGTCGTCGCTCTGAGAGAAAAAACGTATTACCAAAAAGAAAGACTTCAAAAATACTTAATCAAAGCACCAAAATGCAATGTTCAGTAAACACCAAACCTTTCCCCCAAAATGATTATCAGCAGTCAAATGTAGAAATTAAAAGAGGTTAACAAGAAAACAACTTTAAGAGTCAGAGCTACCTATCAGTATATCATGTCACTTTCATGTTTTTCTATGAACTTAGCACTAATGTAGCCTATATGATACGCAAAGCAATTTTTAAAGATATTTAAGAAAAGTAATTAGGATAAAATATGTTTTTCAATTTTAAATAATACAATAAGTAGAATACAAAAAATTTAAATACAAGGAACAAGTCCTGCTTTGGCAGGGCTCAGATACTCGTGCTGTGAGTAAAACAGCTGACACTGTGAGACCATTCAGTCATCCCTGCTACAGTGCTTTATATCAACCTCACAAAAAGTCTGCTTGCCTACCACATATGGATTACTTGGTAAACTTCTAGAAGAATAGCAAATGAGGCAGAAAATAACTATTTGGGCTAGTGGCAATTGCAATACAGTTAGATTTGTTGCAAAGACTTTATCTGAACAATAACTGTAGTACACTCAGAATCAAATCTAAATATATACCATGGCTAAATTAACACTGACAAGAACCTTTAATCTTCCAAGTTTAGTATATAGTGTAATTAATACTATCAACATATTTAAAGTACAAAGCAGAGAACTTCTAAGCTAATTGCACAGTTAACTTCAAACACTAGTTCAAAAGCCCAAGCAAAGTTGTGTCAGTAAAAAATTACAGTTGAATGAACTGCAAAAGAAATCAATAGTAAAAGACTTCTAGAAAAATTAGTGAGAACTGCAGATCTGAGTATATGAGATTCTCAGTCACTGCATGAGGCCACTGCAGTCATTAGCTCAATGCTTCCTAAAACTGCTATTTGTGAGCAATTAGAAGAAAAAGCTGCAGAAAGAATCATTCTACAAATGATGGCATTGTAATTAACACTTTATAAATTTATATGTTTAAATGGAGAGAAAAAACTGCTTAAGGAGTCCAGTTACACAAATTTGGATATAGGCTTTCAGGTTTTAAAGCACAACTTATACTATAAGGCTTCTATGACTGCCTTGTGTACGTCAGTAAAGAACGTCTCATTTTAGGCATTTTCTGTAATAGATACAAACTACTACTTTCTGCATTGATATTCAACTGCAAAGCAAGCTGTTCAACAGGCAGCTTAATCTTTAAAGGAGTTTTCCAAAACAAGTTCAACTTCTGGGCTGCAAAGAAAATCATTATCACATTGCAATTAAACGTAACCTTATCTTCAGACTTCCTCTTGATCACCTCCTGAAAGATACTTTTGATTCTGAGAACTGTTACATTTGCACAGATACACCTCACATCAAGTAGACACTGCTGATACATTAATTTAACACTGACAAATCACTGATTATTCAAAGCCTATTACAAAAGCATTTATCTATACTGCAGGACAGACTGAGAGACCAACGGATTCTGAAATTAGTGCAGAATCACTGTAGAACTGCCTTTTCTGGAAACTTCTTTATCTACACAAATATTTTATGTTACTCTGAGCTATACATTACTTACTATATGGCATTGATGCACTGCTTGCTATTGAAGATGCATCACTACAAGTGGAAGCTGGGGATGGTGGAGGACCCATCTCAGTTTTCACTGGTTCCTGTTTGCTTTCAGGTCTAGAATAAAAAGTAGTACTTACAATGAAGAAAGAAAAAAGTGAAATCTTTTCTGTGACAATGGACAAAGTATCAATGTATCCCAGCAGGGCTCTTTTAATAATACCTTAAAGAAGTAACTCCACACTTGTGAACAACCATCCTAAGTGACAAGGCTATAAATCTTAATGCTGGGAACAATGTGCAATGCTTCTTAATCAGGGATTAGCTTTTTAACATTAACTGAGCATAGATATACTATTACAGAAAATAAACATGATGAGCTTCATCTGAAGACAGGAAGAATTATTAGCTTTATACAGTAACCTGAAACTCCAGAACCGCTAAATATTTTGAAGCTTTACTTGAAATTGTTTCAATCTGTTTCAAGAAACATTTAACCGGCAATTGTCAACCCAAAAATTTTTTTCAAACTATGGAGGGGCTGCAACTGATCTGTAAATCTCATGAAGAGCTGGAAAACAGCAGGTTCCATTTTCACCTATTAAAATATAAAATCTTAGAAGCTTTATGAAACACTGTAGGCAAGCTTTCATTTAACACTTCTGCATTTCACATGTCCATAGTGAGTTTACACAATTGAGACACCTTTCCTGCAGTGAGCATTTCTGCACATCTTGCCGAATTTACAAGAAACCTAGTATCTCATAAAAGCAAAATTTTCAAAATTATAAAAATCTGACCTTCCTTTTCCATTATTACTCCCCAATTCCAGAGACTATCAAATAAACAACCTGTGTGTACACACACACGTTTTCCACACTTACTTTGCCTCAGTAGTTTTGCTGGCTTTCTCCATGTTTTTCAAGCTCTCAGGGGACCGAAGCTGAAATCGACAGCTGTCATTCATGTTCCAAACAGATTCCATTAACACACCAACTTTAGGAATTCCAGCACTGATTGAAAAAGCAACTGCTCCAGCATGATAGAGGGGGTTATTTCTTAAACACACCTACAGATAGAAATATTTATTTCTATGAGAAAAATGGATTCTACTGAGGGACATCATATGTGCATCATTTTCTTAGTGGCATATGTAGTAGCCAAAACAGAAAACTTATGGAATCAGGGGAAGAGGAAAGTCAGCATTATGTACAAAAAATGAAGCTGTTGTACAATTCACAGCTGAAAGCAATAGCTTTAGCAGTTCAACTGTTTAACATATAATATTTAGATGTTCATCCACACAAGGAACAATTAATCCAATAAGACAGACTCATCACCATGTCAATTACAATGGTTTTGGAATCAAAAGAAATGTGATCCCTAGAAAAGAGCTGCTTTGTCTCATACTAATTCTAGTAATAATCACAGACAAAATCCTCTGTACCACTTATTAGCCTTTACGGTAAAGGTTTCAAACCAAAGGTCTATCACACTGTATAAATAAATCAAATCCAGACATTAATACTGCAGGCACTTAAATGCCTAATCATTTACAAAGCTATTTGTTCTATCAGGACTTGTATTTCTGTACTTACTTTCTCTCAAAATACAGAAGTAAGTAAGTTAAAACAGAAGTACTTTGCATGAGTACAGTTTGTTCCTCCATGTGTACAGCAACAGTCATACGTGTAAACAGTTACAACACTAACAGGACACAGCCATTTACACTCATACAATTAAAACATACTATTTTAATTCCACATTACTGAGATCACTTTTGTGCATGACTTTTTGTGTTAATTAATTTTGTTGGGTTTTTTTTAAGAGAAGGTTGTAAGATCATCATATAGCATGGTAAAAGTGCCACTGGTGACAGCTGTACTTGCCTGGGTTCCAACAGTTATGTTTGGCATAGAGGAGATACCCGCACTAGACTTCGGCTTTTTATTTTTTGCTCTGGCCTTTTCTAGCATTTTCTTCCTTTGGCTGAAAGGAACTACACCCCTGTGGAAAAATGCATGTTATTTCAAAAAGGCTGTGAAAGAAAAGCTTTGTTAAGAACTTTGAACAGTTTATTCCTTCTGCTTAATGTAATCATGATCAAACATACAACTGTGTGTGCCACGTTCTCCAAAATCTCAAAGCGCTGCAGAAATGTCATCTTTTTCTACATGTACCCCCACTTTCCAAACTCATCTCAACTGGCCAATTTATTAGGAGGAGGAATAAGAGGCAGAGTACACAAGTATACTTCACTGCCAAATGGCTTTCCTTCCAGTCTGAAATGCTGCAAGACCTCTGTCAAAAGTGGTATGCTCCAGTCAAAGCTTTCAAGATGCAGGTTGCCTCTCTGAACTTGAGGTTATCTTTCCACAACTAATGATGATTTCCAGAATTTGTAATCTCTGGGGAACAAGAGAAGCTTTTTTGTTTCTAAATTCTAAAAGCCTCACTTTCTGTCTGGGGACATGGCTGAAGGAGCCTGGGACCCTTGCAACAGAATTCTGCTGCAAGAGGGGGGAAAAAAAGAAAACTTCTTTTGTAATTGGATCCACTTGGTTTAGCTGAAAAGCATGCCTACATACACAATTAAGCATGCTTATTATTTTGATACTTCATGTTTTAGCCCATGGTTTACACAGTTAGAAGCTTTGATTCAAAAGGCTCATTCATGTTTAGTAAAACATGAAAAGCATCAGTCCTGTGCAACACTGGAAACCGAAATCCTGTCTCATGTACTGCAGATCACTGTAACTAAGAGTATCACTAGTAACAGAAGCTTCTGTCTACATCAATCTGGTAACATAAAATCATCACAGCTAACATTTAACCAGAAAAGGACATGTTAGTTCATGGATTGCTTCTAAAGACTACATATAAATGCTAGTAAGTCTTTTTGTATTTTGCACCAATTATTCCAGTAAAGATGGAAGGTTCTAATAGCCAAGTATCTCCAGTGCTATGGCTTAGTAGTTTCTCTGTGAAGAGTAATTAAAGTGTGGCATGTCAGTCATGACATAATAAAAGAGCAAAAAACCAGAGAGGTGTAATTTTGAGATCTGGAAGTAGAAGTTAGAATAAAGTATGTCTGTGTTTACAAGTCTAACTACAATTCTACTTAAATATTTTCTAGAAAGTTAATAAAATTCAATGAGAAAGCTGTTTCATAGAATTAATTTTCAATGCTCTGATTTCCAGCTCATCATTAAGTATTTAACTCATCCATGCCTCAAAGCCACTTGAACTTTGGGCATGATACATAATGCAATGACTCCTGACACACTGAAAAATAATGCATGCCGACAATGCATTAGTATTACTCAATGAATTCACTTAAATTAGAAATTCATTTCAGAGCTCTTTTGTATTATTTTTTGAGGGGTTTTTTTTGCTTGGTTTTGTTTGGTTTTTTTTATGGCATAGGCTTCTTAATCATCAAATTGTTACTTAAAATATTTTAACTAATATTTCACATCTTATGTTATAAAGTGTTATATTTTAACAACAAATTCCAGAGGGAGCATCTGATGTTACTTCCCCCTTCTTTAAGATTTAGACTACAAACTAACAGACCGAATTTTCTAACATAGCCAGACAGAAGAACATCAACCTCATGAGTGGGTAAATTTGTTCCATATTTATAATGTGAAAAAGGCCCAAAAGGCATAGGGAAGATTATTCTCTGATCCTGCGTAGTACTGAATGCTAAAAGCATTTACACACATCTCCTAAAAGAATAACCTTATTCTGTTAAAGATGTTGTAATTGGATCCAAAAGCTATAGGCATTAAAAAAGAGAATAAATATACTTTTAAAAGGGAGCCTAAGCTCAAGTGCAGATTTACAGAACTCAGAACAAAGGTGGTTCAATAGTTTTGCAATGCTTCTCAGAGCCAGAGACATGAAGACATCCAGAGCATCTACACTGTTGTACAAAAACACAGCATTTACTTACCACCAATACAAGTTGTTCTCTAGTTGAGCGCACGTGTAAAGAGCACAACAATGTAAAGAAACAATCCTTTCTCCCTGAAGCTCTGAGTATGTCTGCGCAGTGTGTTCTAATTTAGAAGCTACGGAGCTTAAAGTTTCATCTACCCATGTAGCAACCTAAGGGAGAAGGAAAGAAAGAAAAAGAGAAGGTTGAAGAAAAAAAAAGAAAAAGTTGCATGTCAGTTGCATCTTTAATGTAATATTTACTGGTTTTGAAAGGGTGGAAGAAAACGCATCACAAAACAATTATAAAAACAATTATACCCTTTGGAAATTTATCCCCTACTATATTTTCTTTCCCCAAATGAGAGCTTTTCACAATTGTTTTCCCCTCTATTTTCAGTCCTCAACTTTAATGAAAAAGGTTTGGAAGAAAGAATAGAGAAACCTGTCCTAAAGTATGTGGATGTGTTGGTGTCTTAAACAATCATTTTCAAGTTCACGCTAAGTGGGCTACAAAGTCTATTTAGATAACTTACTTTACATCACTGAACACTTCCATGTCCTTAGTTTTTCTGCTAAATCTATACAGCACATGAACAAGCTTCTCTATTCTCAAAACAGTGTCAGTTTCTACTGTAACAGCAAAAGTCAAGTATTTCAGCTGATCAGGTAAATCAAGTATCTTTTCATTGTTTCAGCTGTAAATCTGACAGATTTCCTTTTTTTAAACTTTTTGCATTTCTGCAAAACACCAGATGGGAGGAAAAGAAAGGAGTGAGCAAACCAATGAAGTACTTTCTAGAGCAGATGAAGCTGAAGAAAGAACTTTCCTATAATATACTGCAAATAATTGAAAAAACCCAGCTTTGTCAAACTCAGCAGTCAGCAAACATTTCATACCTTGTTATTTTCCGTGGCAACAGTTGCTCTAATACTATTTGCAGAAAGGAGCACTATCTTTTCATTGGTTAACCCCAAGAACATGGCTCGTGGATGATGCAGCGAAGGATTCTTTGGAAACAAAACAGTATTTTAGATATTCAAAGCATATAAATCATTCTGAAGGGAAGCATTTAAAGCTGTTCAGTACCTGTGCATTTCTATAAGGCTCTGATTCACTCCACTTCCATTGATAGAGTTCTCCTTTACTGCTAACAGCCACAAGCTCAGAATATAGAGCTCCAATAGAAATAAACTTTGTTCCATCCTACAAACACAGAAATACATCAACTAAGACAGCGATATTACAAATGCATTATAAAAACATATAAATGCCAAAAAATGAACTTGGAATTGTTAAGTTTTTTACCAGAGTACCCATGAATGTTGAACCTGAAAATAAAGATGTATACAGACTGTCTCAAGCTCAGCACGCCCTCACACACAAAGCATCATTGTTTCTGATGAAGTGAGGGAAGAAAGAGATATTATTCCCTGGAACTTTAGCAATAGCATATACATGGCAATTAACTTGGACAGTTTATTAAGAGCTTACACAGTGTTTTAAGAACACAACACTGCTCATAAAATCAAAGATGAGATGATCTCTTGACTTGTGACATATAAAAAGAAGGTTTCTGCTTGAAATTCTGACTTTTTGAAATTAACAAAAAAGCAACATAATTCCATTATCCCACTGCTAAGTATAGTCAGGAAGATATCTTTCAAGCTACCTAAGAAATCAATTACCAAATTCACTGTTTCATCAGTTAAACAATTCTTATCTTTCACTTTTGAAAGTAAGGAACTGCAAACAACATCAAATTTAAAAAACCAAAAATCAGTATGCTACATGCCTCAATAATGCATCATTATAACCTGATATGTTGGAAACGTTTCTAATTATTGGTTATTCCTCTTGCCCTTTTCTCCTTTTCAACATTTATCAGAACTCATCTTGCATCCTTTTACTACTTACATAGAATCACTTCATTCATTTGCTTCATCCTGTACCTACACAGATCTCCCAGGTCTGTTTTCCTCCCTCTTAGACTGGGTTTTGTATCAATGTTGCTGCAACTATGTAATATTACAACAGCACTTTTGCAAATTCCTGTTCCTCTTTGCATTGAAATATATCTCCAACTACAGAAAATTTGAGTGTTTTCATAAAACATTTAATTCTATTTACTGAGAAACATCTGTAATGTTTCATTGATCCTCAGAAAGTACAGCTGTAGGACAAACACGCTCTTTCTGAAGTTCCTTAGTAGTAACAACTCAGATTTTCCTTCCACTTACAGGAGAATACAGCTCTACAAAAAAATGAAAAAAACAAACTGGTATAAAATCAAATGCTGTCTTCTACAGCTACAGATCTGAAAGAGAGGTACATGATATCTAGTCTTCTCTGTAGTAGTTATCTCCCACATCAGTATCATTTCCTGCCTCTCTCAGATTACAATACACCACGTTTAAGTACTTCAGCCATCTGAAGGGAAACTGAACTCAGTCAGTCATTAAAAAAGTCCCACCATCCAGTACATTTATCTGCCCCTAAATTAGGAGACTTTTTGCCACAGTAATTTAAAAGTAAAAACATTTTTAGTTTCGTAAGTCCGGATTTACATATTTTTTTTTACTGTTCTCATGCCCAGAACTGCGTATTCCAAAAGGTGTGAGTGTCCTTGAGTAACACAGGATTCATTCAGTACAGTTCTTACCAAATGCTCAAAATGTTCACCAGTATTTTGGGAAACAGAGAAAAGCAGCATGAGGAAATGACAGAAGCAATCACAAGCAATTCTCTTTTATACCCTGATAAGCGGCTCTAGAATTAGTTAAATCATTACAGAACTATTTGTACTGGAGGGCATCTACCAACACAGCACAGAAGTAACACAAATACTAAACCACATCATGATTATTAATACACGCCATGGCTTAAACATGGCACATTCTGAGAAAGAACTGTCATCAGAATCTACTGTAGTCTAATGAGATGCATCTCTACTTCATCAGCATAGATGAATCTTCAGAAGTTATCTGGCCTAATGCCTCAGAGTTAAGTATGGAAAGCAATTAATTTTTGCTCCAAGACATTCTCATTATGACTTTTCATGCTGCTAACATATTTTACAATTTTTTATAAACAAACAGCTTTGTACCTGAAGCTGAATATTAGACAGATCTGCCAATCTAGATTATTCTCTCCCTTCCATCAAAATATTAGCAGTTGTGACCTAAGTGCTCCAGGATCAATGCTACACTCACCTCCACAAGGCCATTCAACCAACTGTCCAAAGATGCACGAACAACACAACAGCTCTGCTTCTGTAATCTGACACTCGTGTTCAACTACAAATTCTGATTTCAGACCAGAGAAATTAACACACTAAAAGATGATGCAGACTACTGACAAAATCTTAGTATCTCAATAGCTAAGCAGAACACACCTACTTGAAAAAACTTGGTTTGGTTTGCATCCAATTACAGTCAAGCAGGGAAAAACCAGCAATACCTGCCATACTGCAGAGTGGCTCTGATACACATGGCACAAGGCTGATACAGTCCAAGTGTAGACTGATAGTACTACAGTGCAACAAGATTTGAAATATCAGAAGAATGTACTCATTGGCTTGGATTCCTGAGCAGTTGATGACACTTATTTGGTGGAGAAAACTGAGTACCTGTGCAACATGTCTACACACCATCAGTCTCAGACTGTGGGTGAAACTAATGCGTTTGGGAACACTATCAGCTTTCCAAAAGTTTCACTCATGCCTCTCAGGTTGGTACTTCACCTCCCACAAACAGAAGTTAACCACCCTCATCAGAGCCTAATATAATTCTGTCTCAAATGCTAAAGGTCAAAATAATGAAAAATGAGAGAAAAATATTTGCAAACAAGACTGGTTCTTTTGTAGTGATTTCTTGTGTGCTTTAACTTGCCCCCTACCTTACTGTCTTTTCCATTAACTTTTCAAGACTTCCTTCCTATTTTCCAAAATGGGAGAAACATCTGAACCGACCTCTCTGCTAAACCATCTCCCTCAGGATTTTCACCCTGAGGAATTCCTGTTGGAAAATACCACCAACAGAACTTTGTATTGGGGCTATAGCAAGAAAGACACAGAACCATTTCATAAAAATGTTCAGTTGAATGAAATGATGGAAAATTTAACTAATTTTGCACAAAAATGGAAGGCCTTTCCAGTAAGACACCTTAAGTAAGACACTTAAGTAAGACTTAATATGAGGGCATATGCAACCAGGTAAGTGGGACGCATGTAAATTGCTTGTAAATTGCTTGTAAATTGTAAAGTGTAAATTCACTACATGTAAATTGCACAGGCACACAGTCAGATATCACAAAACAAAACAAAAAAACCCCACACCATTAATAACAGCTATAGTAACATTACCAAAATACAGGTCTTGAATCAGTATTCCAAACCTAAACTACATTTATTCTTTGACATTAAACCCCTGAAATGTCTCTCTACCCAAGCTAGATTTTCTCATTCTAAGCTAGGGCAACAAAAGCTGCAAACTTTCACTGACACAGAAGTTCAATGTTACTAGATGAGGAAAAACAAAACAAAACAAAACCAACAAACCCAAAACAAATGAACAAAGAATACTTTAGACATAAAAAATCTGGTAGAAAGCAACTATTAGCCAAACATTCTTTTTAGGTCTCTTAATTTCTCCGTTTGAATGCCCAAATGAAAACAATAGCACATAAAGTCATGCAGCTGTAAGCAGAAAGAAGCCTCTATATTCACTTCCCTCTTCAAGCTTTCTATCTAGATTTAGTCTGAAATGAATTGACACACAGAAAAAGAAAGTGAGACAGATCTAAACAGCAACATCACAGATCCTGCGGACAGACAGAAATGGGAACACTAGACCAAGTCTATAAAATTTGGTCTAATAGACATAGATGATCACCTCCATTCTTAGGAAGCTTTCTTGTTTGCTTGGTTGGTTTGGATTTTGTTCAGGTTTTTTAAAAGTCATCTCCCCAAACATCTAGGTGATCCATAAAGATAATGACTACAGATATCCAATTAGCAACATATAGCTGGTGTTCCTGCTACTTTTATCTCCTGTGGTAATTACTTCTTGCCTTGAAAACGGAATTAAGGTTGCAAAAAAAAAAAAAAAAAAAGGCTAATCAAAGTCAAAGGATTTTGAAGGAGCAACCAAGTTACTGATCAACTCAAAACACAACTGCAAATAAATGCCAATTTTTACCACTGTAGTTTAAAAGCCCAACCCACTCAAACTAAAAGTACCTCTAGGAATAATAATGCTTATCAAAAAACCATTTCCTTAGTGAAGCATAGTTTAGATTGTTTCATGAGTTTCCTACTGCTAATTAAATGCTTTGAGCACCCAAGTAAATAAAAGAAAGAAAAAGAAAAAAACCCAAGCCTTACGATCTACAGCAGTATCTTGAAAACACACAAGAGAAGAAAATTAAAACAGTAGTAACAGAAGTGCAGCTATAAGGGTGTAGTTAAATTATACATAATTAATTAAGTGCATAATAAGAAATATGCTTTATTACATTATCTCACCAAATTAGGATCTGATAGTCAGAAAGGAAACACACAGTATTTATTTGGAAAAAAACCCAACAGATCTATTGCAGAGCATGCAAATAATAGATTAAAAAAAATTCTATACCTTATCTGGCCACCACTGCAAGTCGTCTCCTAAAGACACAGGACTTTGAACAGGTGTATTCTTCTTGTCCAGGTTTGGTTCCCCTTCCTTACTTGTCGAGCCTCTTTCATTATCAAATGAGGCTCCATCAAGCCACCTTCGTTCACGCAAACGTAAAACGGACTCACGTTCACGCAACAGCTCAGAGTCTCTCTCTAAGGGAAGAAGGAGAACTGGTATGCAATTGGGTCACACCAGTGGGATAAAAGTAAGCCACTCTCTAGTAAAGACCCTTCAGGATGCAACTAACAGCAGTTAAATCTACTCACACAGATTAAAAATATAGTCCTGACATGCAACATTCAATATATTAACTCTTCCAAGAATACTTCAGAATTCTTAAACATAAAATAAGCTAGAAATAAAGGCTTACGGACTTCTGCACTACGAAAAATGCTAGAGCAATTTCACTCACATTATAAGAGGCCAAATACATTTAACATTGCTATTTAAAGTTTTCTAGTACAATATGCACAGGTTCGTAGTTTTATCAATGTAGTTACAACAATGAAAGAATTTTAAGCCTAGATAGTCTGTCAGATATCTTTATGCAAATCAGAAAAGAATATTTATCAAAGTTTTATAACAACTTTCCCAGAAAAACAGTAATTTGAAAAGGTTAAAGAAAGCAAGCATTAAAAAAAGCTCTCATACACGTTTGATAATCCAACCCCTTTCGTTTAAAGCAATATTCCATAGGACTGGATTTAATAAATTAAACTGTATCTGCTTTTAGTAGATCAAATGAAAACTTTTCAAGAGTCAGACAAGTTTTTAAAAGGATCCTCATAGGAAAATGTTCCTTACCAAAATGCTTCCCCTCCAATTGGCCTATAAACTGTCTAAAGCCAGTACTCTGCAGTTCGCTCATGCAGAAAAATTTTTTAAATCAGGTAATCAAACTAACTTTCCACAAGTCAACTATGCATGGAAAATAAGGATTATAAAATTCGTGGTAACATCTTATATAGAATAACCTTAGGAAAGGAAAAAAAAGGAGGAATTTAGGAGTTATGTCAGATGCTGAATATTTGCACATGCACATAAATGCATTTAACCTATGATGTACCTCACTTATGCTCACAAAAATGAACTGGAATTACATATATGAGATGACTGCACTATTATATCATAGTTTCAATGGATTAAGCCAAGTCTTGGGTCTTTTGCTGCATGAGACAAATGGGAAAGCTTTTACATAAGCCAAACACAACAGCCTGTCTTACAGACGTATTTCATATAAGTACGGTACTTACTTTCTAGCAAACATCACAGTGAACCCTGACTAATAATTTTGTAACAGGAACTTACATGTTCAGCAATTAATATACTAAAATGCGTTCATGAAAGGCAACAAAGCTGTACTAAATAAACAATCACAGCAGAGGTTGGATTAACAGTTTGGAAATACTCTAGGCATTTGTGGCAACAGCTTCAAAAAGACAGGAAATTGCTGCATGGTCTGTTATAAATCTTTTAAAGTGTATAATGCTTAAAAGAAAAAATGCCCTGACACTGCTCAAGGAGCTTTTTTTATCACCTGCCACTAGTTCTCCTTATCCAACTATAAAAATGCTTCCAGAAAGTAAACTTTAGATTTCTTTTCCCTCATTATCTAAAGTTCCTTATTCCACAAAAACAACTTCTGTCATGGAACAACTAAGGAAATGTGAAGAACAGCATACAAAGAGCAACTCAAAAGAAAGAAGGAAGAAAAAAAAAAGTATTAAGAATGCTGCATGTCATCAGTTATTACTAATTTTTGAGCCAAATTAAATACTTGTAATGTAATCTACGTATTAATAGGTACATACACTGCCATTTAAAATAAATGTAACATGCAAAAATTTCGTAACACCTTGCAACACCGATGATCAACAATTAGATGTAAAATACGTGACTACCAACGTTCTTGCAGAACTTACCTGCTAATAGGCAGAATTCATTAATAATTTTGATGAGTAACAGTCTAGTGTCTAACTCTATATTTGACAACATATCACAGTCTACTTTCAAATTAAATCAGTATCTAAACCACCACTGTGTACTATCACTAGCTTTTTCCACAGCAAACTACTTATTACAAAGAAAAAAGGTGCAAAATTACCTCTGGATGAGCCTAGCCTGGAAAGTGATGAGCGCCGAAAGGATGGATAACCAAAGTAACTAATATCTTCTGAAAACATAGCATCAGCATCAATAATGACACTTGGGTGAGCAGAATGTATGTCAGCATCCAGAAGAGACATAAGATCCTCTATAAGAGGAGACAAGGGTCTTAAGTGAATAATCAGCTACTTAAAACATCTGCTAGAGAGACCATCAACTAAACAAATATCAAAACAAAAAAAAATACTATCTATTAATTGAATTTCTGCTCTTCAGATTCACCAGTGCAAACTCATGTGCCTCCTATGCAACCACATTTGCAATCAAACTTGGTGAACTAGTGAACAAAACCAGTTTCCCTGCAAGAACTGCTCTGTCACTTATCTAACCACATTTCCCAAACAAGACTTTCCCAAAACATATTGTTCTGTATCCCAGAAATTCAAACTTTTGACTGTCACTTGAAAGAACAAAGCACTAAAATAGGATAGATACATACACACATGTGTACACACACTCATGCACGTAATGCAGAACTCCCAAGATGACCTAGAATGAAGGAAGGACAAAGCTGATGGAGAAAAGTGGCCTTCACACAGCCACATCTTTGATGCCAAAGACTGTATGCTTCTCCATGGAATGTTTCTTTCAGAGAATGATGTACTGGTTTAATTCACAAGCTAGAAACTTGCAGCTCTCAATACAAAGCTTTAAATGGTAGCGACATGAACAACAACAACAGTTATCTGGAAAAAGCACAAATGTTTAAATACCATGCAGTTTAAAAAAAAGACCCAACCAAACCAAAAAGTTGAATTTAAATTAAATACTGTGACTGCCCTAGCTTCTATGTTAGAAAACTTGAGTTTCCCTGAAGTAATGATCATTATTAAAATGCAAAACAATCTCCTTCCATTTACTAAACTAAAGCTTCTATCCATGCACAAAAGAGGCTACTGGAAATTCATGTAACTTACTGAAGTCCAGCAATATGGACTGACAAGACAATTGAACCTGACCACCATCTTGCTAGAAAGGACAGTCCTACTTCTCTCCTTTATCCGTGCAGCAGGCACCTCCTCGGGACAAGGTGGGATTTCTAAATCTACAACTAGAGCATTCACCTGGCTTGAAGAAAGTTCACTGGATATAGAAGTAAGGTGGGAATATATCTTCAGACTGGCTTAACGGAGTAATCAGAACCCCAAAGGTGGTGCCTCACCACATGCTGCAAAGCTGACCAGACCCTATTGCTTGCTGCCAAAGGAGATAGTTCTGCCCTTCTCAAACTTTGAAGCAAATCTGACTTAAAAACAAAAAAAAAAAACCAAAAACCAAAAAAAAAAAAACCAAACAAAAAAAACCCAAAAAAACCAAAAAACAAAAAAAAAAAAAAAAAAAACNNNNAAAAAAAAAAAAAAAAAAAAAAAAAAAAAAAAAAAAAAAAAAAAAAAAAAAAAAAAAAAACAAAAAAAAAAAAAAAAAAAAAAAAAAAAAAAAATCAGGCTCCCCATGAGAGGGAATGGCAGGATATTGCCTTCTGGCTGCAGGACAACCTCATCTGCTTAAACCACCCGTGAAACTCATGTGAGGCTATATACAGACTCCCTTCAGGAAACATGGAAGGAGCATGCAGAACTTCTGCACATTCAGTTCTCAGCCTCTGTCTCATCATAAGCATAAAACAAAATAGTGGCTAGAAAACAAGCATTCTTAACAGCAGGAACTGATTATTATGGGTCTTTCTCTCAAGTGTCTGGAATGAAATGGAGGGAGGCACACAAAGTAGAGGGTATCCAAAAACAGAAAAGGAGTCACAAGTCTACTCTTGGAGCTGGTATTGATTCCCTTAGGACTTTCACACGTCTGCACATCAGAACAGTCATCTTTGTATTTCTCAACTCTCATCTACAGCAAATATAACACATACCAACTACAACCGGCTGCCCCCAGAAAAACAGCGCTGTAACCAGTGAGCATGGTGGATTTCAAGGCAAGACCTACATGAATGCTTTTTGCATTAATTAAGTAATCCACTCAAGTGTAGACCGTGCTTCTAAAAGCACACCATTTGTGACTCCATAATTCACACAGTACGCTTTAGGTAGTCATCCCTGACAGGCTGCTTGGAAATCTTAGAAAAAAAAATTCTCATTTGGCAAACAGGCTCTGTCTAAAACAATTCAAGTCACTCAGACTACCCTTACCCTGCCTGATACAGGCTTTCCACAATGATAAACCTCACCTTCAGTGTCAACTCCTAAGTAACAGACTTTCAGAGTTTGGAACACAGATGAGATTCTACTGTATTTTCCAGTATTGACATGCTGCTCCCTCTTCCCTCCTCCCACAACCACCACAACGACCTCTTCCTAGGTAAGCTCCAACCCATCCATAGTCCAGCAACTAGTTCTGATATCTTTTGGTCAGTACTGAGGAAAAAACTGCAAAGAATTTCTATCTCTTTCTAGGAACCACATTGCCCAGTACAGAAAGAACTCTCCACCCTCATTCAAAATGGACAATACTGGATTTTTTTAACGTAAGCTGAGTGAGAAATCCTCTTGACAGAAAACACACACTAACTTGTGACACACACACACACACACACACACACCTTCCACCACCTTCCACCATCATAGTCAGGCATCTTGAGTTTAGCTGTGTTTCCA
>VZRN01004549.1:44262-65520 GCA_013397935.1 Dasyornis broadbenti | reverse complement strand
AAAAAAAAAAAAGGGAGAAATTCGAACTATCAGACGTAAGAACCAAAACTATGCGGGTTTGGGCTAAATACGCATTAAGATGAGTAATGAAATGAAGCCTTTTCTTACCCTCTTATTTCAGCTTCAAATCAGATTTTAATTTCTTCCAGTATTTCTGAAAGAGATCCCCCTTCTTCCATTTTCTATATCAGCAAAGAAAGGTGCTAAAACCAGTAGGGATAGGAGCCAAATCCACTCCCCTTCAAACATCACTGGAATTATTTAGCGCTGTGAAAACACAGATACTGCAAGGCTACATCCAGTTTAAAAATCCAGAGTTAAAAAAAAATAAATAAAAAAAAATTTTAAAAATAAAAAAATAAAAAAAATCCCACAACCAAAAAAACCCATTCTCTATGACTTTATTTTCCTGCTCTTCAGACAAATCCCATGGGATTATATCATTCATCTCTTGTGCTGTGTTAGACCAGAATCAGACTGCTCCCTTCACACCCAGATGTGATACTCTGATCAACCTACTTTGGTAAAGAAAATACTCATGATTCACTACTAAATACCATAGAAAATTGGAAGCAAAAGGATATCCAGTTCAGAAGAAAGAAACATAAAAAAAAAATACCCACACTAAAAAAAAAACTCATCAATAAAAACCCCTAGTTTTCAGTATGGACATAAGCAGCAACTTAAATAGGATTATCACTGGATTCATTAACTGAAGGCATTGCTTAGATCAGTTATGATCTCAAGCTGAGTTCACTTTAAACCTTTTCCCTTAAGGGGGCAATCATAAGTTCTCTCCCCTCTTCTCAGCTGCTTGTTTTTATGATATATTCAAGAACTCAATGTGTTCAGTACCTCCTCCTCTTTCAAGTTTGGATTATACTGGCAAAACTGTGACAGTGAAGGGAGAGAAACATTTGTTTTGGTTTCCTAGGAAACTAGACTAAAACAGAACTCCAGAATTCATTCTTGATAAGATAGTATTTATTCAAAATATTACCCAACTTAAAGTTCACAAAAACAGAGAAAAAAACCAACTCAATAACAAAGAAAACCAAACTACCACAAAACCACAAAAAAATTCCAATCCCATTATTTAATTGTTTCCCCTAAAGGTAAACCTGAGCTGATCCCACACTACTCTGTGGTTCCCACCACCCCTCACTGGAAGCCAGCACAGTTCTCCTCTCCAAAGCAGCCTGGATGTTGTCAAAACCACGTTTCCCAAGTCCCACTAGTGAGATCCCACTGTACCATGCAGAAGTTACTGAGCAAATATGTACTCATCTGAACTACAAAAATAACAAAACATTTTAACATCTACAGCATCTCTATTCAGAACATTAAGAGAATGTAAAGCCCAGAAGAACCCTCTAATCCAACTTGGTATGAGCCTCATAGAGGCTGTTGAGTCTTTTCTATGCTAAATGATCTTGTTCTATATCCATTTTTACCTTGATTGTTCTTATGTATTTGTTATGAAACAAATGAACCCATATTCCTCTCTGCTAACTATCATAAAACAGAAGAAACAGGTCTAGATTGGAGAAGACAAAAATCAAAGTACACTGGGGTCCAAAAATAAATATTTAAGAGACACTCACTGATGGCAATCTGTACAGAAATGTTAAATTCTGCTCTTCACTTGAAGACATTTTGAAGAATTCAAGAAGGACTGAAACGTGTTTTTTGCTGCCTCAAAAAAAGTCAGATGCATAACCTTTACAATACTAACTGGAATAATCACAACTGACACTTTAATGAAATTATGATCCATTAAACAAGAATGTATTAATTTCATAGTACTTGGAAAGTATTCCGTTTATTAATAATTTTATTATTATTTTTAAATCATATGTAAATTATTCTTAGTGCTTTAAAAATAGTATCACTGTCTTGGAAATCTTAGAGAAGTAACCCCTAAACTTAAGGGTCACAAAGCATCAGACATGCAGAAGGCAGAAAGACAAAATTAGCATATGCTTTAAATGAAATGCAAGAGCCTCAAAAAGTCCAGAGGCAAAATCTGTCTCGTCACTTGCTTTTTTTGTGCTTGAAACGAACAAAATAAAAAAGCTTTAAAGCATAATTTGGCATAATTTTAAAAATAGTTATTTATCTTTCAGAATAATAAAAAAAAAAGCCTAACAATTTAATGCATATTGCATTTATCAATTATCTACAGTTTTCTTTTATGATGTTATAGTTCTAGAGGGGCATCCAGACGTGAGATGACAAGTGAAAGCAAGAAGAGTGCAAAGTTTCTAGAGCAAAATACTTTTTAAAAAGAGCTATAGGCATCTTTCTCTTGCCATTAGGTTTTCCTGAAAACTAGTTTGCATGGGGTCATATGACACAAGCAAGGCTGGTAATTTTCACTATTCAATGTATCAACAGTAGGCATGACAGCACTGCCCGGTGCTCAGCTAGACTTCTTCTGATGAGATTCAGATATCAAACTAATTCATTTCTGTGCAACAGACTGATTTTTGCTCATAAAACTCATGACAGACAAAGAATGCACAGCACATTCTATAAATCAGAAATTACATCTCTGAAGACTGGAGTTAAGATACATTAAGCTTCATTTCGGTAATCATTTCCATATCTTTCCACATGAAAACTGGGAAAAAATTAGCCCAATTTCTCTGTGAGGTAAAATAGGGGGAAAACCTAATTTCAGGACACTGCAATCCCTTACATGAATTTTACTCTAAACAGGGAAGAAGATTTAAAAATTAAGCCAAGGAGAAAATTGTTTCCTGAACATCCAGTGAGGACAGTGAAACTCTGCATACTACTTTAACCCACCTCAAATAGATGAGATTCACAGACTGTAGTGAAGGCACCTTCAAATAAGTTACCAGTCACAGGTTGTCAGACAATCCCTATTAACTGATCCTTAGGATTGCAAGAGGTATTCAGAGAATAGTTAATGCTGTAGAAAGGTGGTTATTATGGTTAAAAGCAGTAATTTTCAGTAGAAGCCCCTAACTGTGATTTATCTTCTGAAGGCCAGTTCTGGAGGAATGCATTTGGGTATGCTTAAGACTAAGAACTGCTTTGAACACTTGGAAACTTAGGAGAATTGACTTCCTCTAGTGCATTTGGCTAATGCTATTAAGCTGATCACTAAAAAATAAGACTAAGATTAAAAATTTTTCACCCCTTTCACCAGAAGATTCTTGATTCTACAGCAAAATAAAGATGCTTGACAGATGCAACCAAAACTAGAAGAAGCAAAATAAAATACAAAGCTTTTGCTGCAGAAATTAAAAAACCCTTTTGTCTAATCACGACTGACAAGATAAAGATGGACGAAGCCCATGAACCTTCCTGGTGAACCAGATGAGCAGAAAAAAAAAATCCAAACATCTATTAGAAAAATATCAAAACATCATTTTGACACATAGAAAGAAAAGCTACTATGCAGTCAGAGTTTAGATGTGTTCTTTTCATGCAGTGCACCTAACTCAACACTGGATTTAGCTGCTATGTTTTCAAATCTGTTTACTCAGCAAGAAAAGATTGCCTTAATTATTTAGCCAATGCAAAAGAAGACTAAGTCTTTTATAAAAAGCAATTGTATGGGACAGACAGTATTTCAAAAATAGTTACACTTCAAATACAGGATTTTGCTGGTATAGCCAGAACACTACAGCATTTATAAGAGGAACTTGAGATGAAGAATAAATTCTCAATCTAATTGTAACCACTGTAAACTGTTTTGCCCTCTATTGAGGCTTTTTGGTTTTTAAAAAACCGTATCATTTTTGCTCTAAAAACTTGTATAAATATTAAGAATACATGTTAGTAGTAAAAAACATGCAAGTCACTAGAAAGTTTTAGTATTAGCTTTTATGAGCAAGCCACACAGCAGTCTCAGCATCTTGTTGAGCAGCAAAATAGACATAAATAATGCTAGTGTTACAAAGCCTGGGATCCTAAAAGAAAATATAACTTTCACACCCCACCACAAACAGTATCAACAGTTATTCTTCAGTGGCTAACCCAATTCCTCAAGACATCCCAGTCCATCTTTTGCTTTGTACATCTTTAGTCTTTGCTCCTAAAAGCAAGAATTGTCCTCACTGCACACACTGCACAGCACGGAGCGCACTGTCAGTACTTAAATACAGAAAAATAAGAACACATTGGTATTTTTTTAATCAAAAGTTGCAGGATACAAACCTCCAGGAAGATATGATTCACTTGCTGTGTCATCCCCATCATCTCCATCTTCATCATCACGACTCAACAAATTATTTACAGCAAGGTTTACATCAAGGTTTGTTCGTTGGAGTTCTCGAATAATAATACTTCTGGATTTGCCTTGTAAAACAACTTGTGCCTGTAAGAGCAGAGTAGAATTGGTTACTAGTGATTCTCAGCTCACCAACCACAATTCATAAGAAAATGCTTAATTCTAAAAGAAGTCCAATAAGAATTAGAAGACGGTAATAGTACATACAGATCCAGGCTTGTATCAATTTTTCACAGTATCTTCTACTAGATATCCAACCTTATCTCAGTTCAAGGTAGACAGCTGAATTCCAGTTTTGGTGCTAAATTTCCTAATGGAATCTTAGTATCTACTTCTTGGAATGTTTAATGCTGTAGTTAAGTAATGAGCAAAATCTGGTTTTGAGAATGTTCTGTATGTTTCCATAAAAGTGTTTAAACTTAGTATGTCAATTAATGGAGTTTGCAATCAACTGCTGTGCCAAAACTACACCTCAATCCCTGTTTTTACACTGGTTTCTCTTTCTACTGCCCTTCAAACAAAACCACCTTACTGACTCTATTTTTCTCATCATTCTGTTTCTAAAGGCTTATGTTCAGCAGTTTCTGCAACATTTAGGTTGTCATTAACAAAGTGTAAATGCAGATAAAACCTTCCAAATACTAAATGCAATGAATTCACAAAAAAAAAAAGAAACAAAACAGAGAACTCTGGTTTATTCCACTAAGCCTAGAACTCAAAGCACTTTGTTTTTCCAGATTACCCTCTACTGAATGTCAGGAATGATGAGAGTTTTGAAAGATCACAAACAAAAAGAATCTAAGGAGCAAGTACTGAGTATTTTCACAACAGAGTAAAAATAAGGCACCAAGTAAAATGGTTTGTTGATAAGCAAAAAGAACAGAACATTCTAACAGCACACAAAGGTGAATTTTTGTCATAACATTCTATGCCAAAAGTTTACAGATTTTGAGACCCCCTAGAATCTTTGAAGACAATCTGTGAAGATCTCTCCCATTGCTTTGCTTTAAAGTTACCTTAAAAATGTTTTAGACACCTTCTGTTTTAAAGGTAAACAAAGTACACTACTTAAAAAGGGGGTAAAAAAAAAAAAAAAAGGGAAAGCAAAATATTACAGCAAGGGAAGCAAAGCAGATTATCTTTGGCCTAGCAACTAACATCTGTATTTTGAATGTAGACCAGCAACTAGTTCTAAGCTAATAGTTAAACTGCATTGACTAGTCACATATTTTGAAGGCATTCTTTTCTTCAGATAAGGAGGAAAATGTTTTAACAGACTTAACAGCTTCTTCAGGCTTTAGTGCATAAGAGGCAAAAGCAGAGCAATTTATACCCAACATTCATAAAAGTCACATTTATAAAAAATTAAAGAGGTGTCCATGAAGAAAAGTTGTCAGTATTTTAAAGAGATTAAATATGCTTAATGTCTTCCATTTACATCTAAAATGGATCACTCCTTCTATCAAACGAGAAAAAAAAAAGTCAATCTGCCCGCCTTCATTACATTTCTTAAGGAAACTTAACGTTTGATACTATTCTCAAATATTTAATTTTTTCACTAAATCTCTCCTCTGCAACTGAACATGGCCTTCCTTATCTACATTAAACATATACTTTGACTTGGGGGAAGTTTGGGAAATGATAATTTTAGAATCCAAAGGTCTATCACTTCCACTACGTATTTAAGAACAAAACCAAGTCAGCTAGGGAAACTCAATTTCTTCAATAATATGCCATTAGTCCTTGGAGAAAATGCACTACTACAACACATTCCTGTACACATGCTGTGAGAAGCTCTCCAAGATTTTGGCAACAAGCAGTTTCTAGTTCATATACCTGTGAAATTAGTTCCTCTGGAATGACTGATGCTGGAATCACTGGTTGTGGTTGACTCCCCAGCAGTCCAGATCCTCTATCACGTCCTGTGCGTATAACTCTGGTCTGCCTTCGAGAGTCTCGAGCTCCAGTAGATGATCTACCAGAAGATCCTCCTCCACTTCCACCAACCCCCGAACTCCAGCGACTTCTAGAAGATTTAGATTATTTATTTTTTTAATACAGCAGCATACTTTGGGTACTACTTCAAGAAATCTTTAGCTTCATTAATAAATAATAGTTTTATTAATAAATTATAAACAGATTCGGAAAAATACTGCAGCTTGACTTAATTGACAAACACTACAAATGTAACTCAAAACTAGAAAGAACAAGAACACCAGGAAATGAATAAAGTTCTGAAATAGCAGAACAAAAAAACCAGGACTGCAGCTGGAACTTGCACTCTTTCCTATGCATATAACTGCATGAATATATATATACATAAATACATAAAGGATCAATTCTCGGGTTTTCTAAAAGTAGTAGCAGCATAACAGCATAACATCTAACATTCAGCTGTCAACTTCCTGCTATAAAAGCACACAGGCAGCAACTTCGCTGTCAGTGGCTCTGACAGAAGGTCACTCCACCTAGGTGGGTCTTCTAAAGATTCTGATAGCCAATTTATTAACGTAAATCAAGTAAGATTACACTGGAAAAATCAAGTAATCTTCTCCAGTGCAAAAGAAATTTTACACTAGATAGTTCTCTGATGCTCATGGATAATTTTCAAGAGATACTCTACTTTTTACCTATTCCTGTTGCAGAAATCAACATCAACTGTATACATTGCAAAAATATGCCTGAACTGACTGAACAGTTTCTTCATGTCTATGAATCAGTACCAAAATAAGACAACAAAAAGACAGTGATTTGTAAAAACAGGTATCTCACCATCATTACAACTATCCACTAATCTCAGTTATCGCCACAGAACTGTGTCAATTGAATCTGCTCTGGATTAATCTGTTGCCATGAAAGACAAGAGACACTAGTTTGTTCTTCGAGGTTAACTAAGCTTTATCTTGTAATACACCTTAAAGGACATTGGATATGGTATTACTGCTACTTAACAACCTCTATCAGCAGAACCTTTCTGCTATCAACCACTTTAAGTCTCAATCTCTTTTCAAGAAAAACATTTAAAATTAGACATGAAAATAAAGGTATGTTCTCTGAAACAGTATCTAATAAATTTACATTAAAAGTCTATCACATGTAGCTATTAAAAGCTAATAAAGTAAGAATACCTATCTTGCATTTTATGCCTTCAGTTGACTACTACCACCCTTTTTAAATTGGGTTTTCTTTTTCATCCTGACAAGAACCTGCAACCATAGAGTAACTCGAGTGTCTACTTCAGACAAGGCCCTGCCAAACACATATGCATTTTCAGGATTCTAGCTAGCAACCACACAGACAATGATGACATGACAAGACAAAAAGCAATTCAATGATGTCTTTAGAAAAAGTCTTGTCTCATGAGTTAAAAAGAGACCTCTAAAATAAAAAGGTACTATGAAAATAGAAAAAAAGAAAGCAGAAAAAAGAAACCCCACAAAAAATAAACAAACCAAAGAAGAATGTGGCATTTTAAATAAAATGAGCCAGTTAAACTGTTCTAAAGGTGGGAAGGTGTCTGAGAGGAAAAGAACAGGGCTGAGAGGAAGTCAAATTTTATCCACAGAGCAACTCTCAATTTAACTCTCAGCAGGGAGGTGTGTGCTTAAAGAAAAGCCATATTAGATATTAATACTTACTACAGATGCCTTTTCTACTTTAAGTTTAAAACTAACCATGACATCATTTAGACATCTAACAATTAAAACAATTTCTACTTGTGTAATAATTCAAATATTCCCTGTGTGTCCTAACTTGGTCCTGTTAATGAGAATAAAGACACATCCATTGTTATTAAAACTGTCTAAATCTAAAATAAATATTAACATAGAATAGAAATCTTTCAGCTCATTTCTGTTCACCTAATAGTTTACAACACCTCTCCACTGTGCAGCAGTATGCTAGCAACTTTCCACATTTAAGTTATTTAATCTAATGGCTCCACAGCTTGAATGGTTTTAGATTCAATTTATTATGATAATTATTCCCTCCATTTAACAGACTAGTTACAGTGCCTACTGCTTCTCTACTAGTTCAGTGACTTTCAACTACTTAGTTCCGAGATATTCAAGAGAAGACATTAGTAACACTTTAGGGTTGGTCTCCTAAGAGTCAATCAATTTTAACACATTTCACTTAGCTAAGAATAATGAGGAAAAAAATGTGTTACACATCCCACAATAAGCTCTTAAACAAGATAATACTAGATTTTTAGTTTCAGATGCGTAACGATTTCAGAAAAAATCTGGGAAGGTTATGGGGTGGGTTATTCTTCATGTAACTAAGGCCAAATGAAATTAGTTTATTTGGTAATTAAAAAACCAACAAATTTTCTGTCATGAAAAAGATTTAGTTCCTCCCTCTTAACAAATCACCCACATGCAGAAACCACAGTTCTCCTGACCGTAGTTAGTAACCTCAGGAAGCAGGACAGTTAGACATGCCTTACAAAAACATGTAACAAAGAGATCACTGTCATTATGGAATGAAGATTACCTTTCTATAAAAAGGGACACCATCAATTTTAAAGCTAATGACAAAAAAAACTGGATCTACACAGTACATTCTGCATATAGTAATATTTTAAAGGTTTTGAGAAACAACCTTTTCCAAATATTCCTTTTCTATTACTATGTATAGGACTCCTGCTATCAAAACACCACTCATAACTTGGGGCAAGGGAGAGGAAGGCACAAAACAATGGAGCACATAATATAGGTTCTTCCTGCATAAATACACTCATTTCACTTTATGCTTCTGGCCTATCATGGTTTAAATTGATAGTGTCCCTCCAAAAGACTGCTTTTAAAAAATCAAGGAACTAAAAAAACATTCAAAAGAAGACAACACAGCCAAAACCAAGTTACTCTTCACACATATATGAAGAACTCTCCATATCCTAGGTACTGAAGGGTCACTTAAGTGTCTGTTACTTTAACCAAGTCAAACAACGGGGTTTTTTTGTTATACCCTACCTACACAACTCCTGTGATTATACGTTCCCTTACACATACTGCATACAATTTATATATGTGTATACACATATACTCAAATATGGAACAAACAGATTGCAGCCTCAATCCTATCAAAACTTACCCAAGGGTGTTGCCTGCCAGTCTGCCCAGAGTTTCAGAACCAGACAGAAACCATGGGGAGTCACTAGTCCTGCCTGGCCTGGATGTCCTTCCTGCCCCTGAGCCACTGCTCAACTTTGAACTGAAAGTAAAAGATGGTAAATCAGTCACAAAACAATCCCAAATGGGTTAAGAACAAAACCTGGAATCCCAGGTTGAAATTCTCAGGGACTTAGTCTGGTAACATACCAGCTTAAGCAACACCCTTGGGGAATATTCCAAACTAATCTCACTGTATATTAAGAAGTACACCGGAAAAAGAAAGTGGAAAGCATGCCTAACAGACCTTACGTACATCAGCAATCCATAATAGCATAGTTGCAAATACATATTAAGCTAATTAATGATTTGAGTTAGCCACTGTGCTAAGTTTTCCGTTAGTGTATATGTACAAATCGTAATCAGCAGGTGTTCTATCCATAAACCTGAGCCTGAGTATGCTACTTCAATATTAAGTTGCTTAAATTCAATTATGAACCATTAATTAGTCCTGTTAAGGGGGACTTACCTGGACTGAGGACCACAGGTCTAGAAAGTGAGCTTTGCCAGATGGGACCACTTTCAGAGTGGATTCTACATAAAGCTTAACAATTTAACACAGTTTCTTTCTTAAGGATTATTTTTGGATGAGTTTGTTTCTTGAAGTTAAAGAGAGCCTGTCTCATTTCTTTCGGAATCATGTATAGTATTTCTTCCTACACCAGTTTGTCAAGCTAGGCTGTGTGGCTGCATCACCATAACCATTGTGTCTCTACTCAAAGTATTCATTCCAAAATCTACTTTGAAAACAAACAAATAAAAACAAAACCAGAAAAGCAGCCAAGCTGCTTATCAAGTTAAAAAAAAAATCTTAGAAGAAAAGTATTTCTTACCCATCACTATTCTCAGGTTTACCCAATTCCAATCTGTCTGGTTGAACTGAAAAACCAATCCTGCAGACTCTACCATCCTGTATTTAGAACAAGAAAAGCAAGTGTTCAAAAGTGAAACGTAACACAAGTTTACCGAAGAAATAAAAACACAAGTCATCAGTTACTGAAGAGTGTTAATGAATTTAATGTTAGAAGAACTACTTTTAAGTGCATGGTTTCAAGTTAATTATCTGAGATTATTTCAGCAACTTACCTCCAGAAGAAATGCAGCATGATTTGGTCCCACCACACACTGTTTAATAGTGGCCTGTTCCAATACATTCAAAGGTGGGTGGCTGAAAACAAAAAGCGAGAATTTATAGCATTTTTAAACTTTTGCAGTCTGAAAAAAAAAAAATAAAAATCAAGTTGTGCATGGAAGGAAAAACATGCAGTGGTGGTTACCAATATAAAAAACTTTCAAAAAATAACAAAATATGTATTAATTGAAGCACACAGTACATAAAATGCAAGGAAAAAAGATCTTAAAAGGTGATAGTTTTCATTTAATCTGATCAGAAATAAACAACAGGGTTTATACCTCATATTAAGAAGTCATTTCATAATGAGGATTTTAATAATATAATTTATCATAACTGAGAACCTCCCATTTTCTTCCTGTGTTATCTGAACTGTGTAATCTGAAGCATTTCTGGACTTCAGGATCAGTAGCACTGAGGGCTATATCATCTACAGTACAATCACCTACTACTTGTTGCTGTTAGGGAAATTGTACGTTCCTAAATGATTTACAGCAGCATGCGATATGCCTTACCTGTTTAAATTATATTTGTTCAGCTTCTCTGAAACTTCCCTTAATCTGAAACAGAAAGAAATGAAGCTGTTATTTGATTATATACTCCACAGTCCACAACATCCACTCACACAGCATATTTATGATGTTATGGGAACAACTTACCATCACATTTATTCAAGTTTAATATAAATACTACTTGGTGCTGGGAGTCTGTTTAAGGACTGGATAGTGTTCAGCTTCAAATCAGGTTTTTGTTTTGGAGGTTTTTGGCTTTGGAGTTTTACCCTTGCCACAGAACCAACGTTTGCTTGCCTTTCTGTGTGTTTTGCAGGTCACTAGCAAAAAAACACTACTCTTGCCTTGCTGCAACCATTTACAACTTCATACACAATATAAGCATATGAAGCAATGACCATGAACTGTAGACACACATGTATTTCCTTGTATAAGCCTCAATACAGTATCTCAGAGGAGACAGGATTATAAACTTCTAGGAAATCCAAGTATGTGGCATGTGAGAGCCAAAAATATAATAGCAAGCTCCCCAAAACAGAAAAGACAAGGAAACAGATGCACAAAAGCCAATGGCAAAAGGGACAAACAACAAATTCTGACTAGCAGAAGAAACAATCCAGAAAAACATCACTATTTATAGGGTTATGTAAAACAGTACCTTTACTAAAAGGTAAACAGTACCTTTACTAAAACTAGAATGTTTTCAAAAGTTCAAAAGATCAGGACAGAAAAAAGGACCAACCCCTATACCACTCCTGCTTAGAGGATACTGTGTCCAAAAATGGAAAGCAACAGAGTAATATCTAAGGTAATTTCTATTCCATTGAGGAAAGACATGGGCAGTAAAGACACTCGAGTAGTATCAGGTAGGCATGGCAATTAAAGCTTGGGTTCCTTTCTTCCCAAAGGAGACAAGCAATCTAACAAAGCCCCTAAAGAGCTTGCAATCTAACAAAGCCCCTAAAGAGCTTCCAATTACAATCAGAGTATTTGCATTATATCAAGATATAAAACCAAGATTAATTCTGTAAAAATTATGCAAGTTGTTCTTAATGAAGAAAACAAAATCCCAGCTTTAGTACTATGCACATCCTAGCATAACTCAGGAACACTTTTCTAAAACTAACAAAAAGACATGCACACCAGCACTGTTTTCCTCTGTTTGAATCCATGTCTTTAAATCTTTTATTTTTACTTGCTTCATTTCAGTTTCTACACAGACTATCTGTCTACAGACTATAGACAGTAGACTTCAGCTACTTGTAAACCCTTAGCATAAGAAAGAAAACAGATTAGAGGTCCAAACTGTCAAATCTTAACATTACCAAAAGTGTTTAAAGTACTTGTCCAGAAGGAAAAAAATAAGTAAAAAATCTGTAAAGTCTGTTTGAGAAACAAGGTATTTTATACTGATAGAAGTAACTTCAAGCCCAAGAAGAAAGGAAAAGTGAAAAAAAAAAAAGACAGCAGGAAGGAACTGAACGTGTTTAGAATTGTCTTTTGCTATCCAAGCCAAGCTGCCGGTTTGTAAGTAGGCAATTTCACACTCCCAATTTCCAGCCACAACTGCTTCACATAGGCCAAGAGTACATACACAGATAAGGCTTCTGTGAAGACAACCCACAAAAGCAAAAGAGAAAAAACAAACTTCCCATGCAATCTGTGTGAAAGGTACCCCACAAGAGTGAACTGTGGGAGACTGTGCAATGAACCCCAAGCTGAATGGTGTACACTCCACAGCTTATCATACAGTTTTATACAGCAAGCAGGGATTGCTGCAAAATACCTGACAAGTTAAACATCCCTGAAGTTTCATGTCTTGAGTGTACCACCATGCTTCCTACAGGAATCCTGAGAAGTTTCCCATTAACATTTCTCTCCTGGCAAGCATGAGTAATAATTATAGAATAGGAAAACCTACCTTTAAATTCATTGCACTGCCTTTAAGAAAAGCTGATAGCAAAAAATGTAGCACTTTATTGGAGATGGTTACTAGACTGGTCTATAAGCAATATTTAAAGCTTCCTTATCTGAGCCTTGTGTCACAAAACCTGACCACTACCAAAGAAATAAGACATATTTAAATTTGAAAAAAAATCATCATACTCCTTTCATACCTGTAAAAGACTGAAGTAATAGAAAAGAAATATGCTCAGAAAGCTGACTTGAATAGTCAATGAATCCATGAGTAACATCAATCTCAAGAGAGTAGGTCTATCTGCAACAAGCACATGCCAAAAGAGATCTAAGGGCTGAAAAGAGGCTGCTGTCAATCTTTAAGGGGAGGGAGCAGAGAAGGATATAAGCAACAATGCTGAAAGTACTAAACTCTTTCACAGAAAGCGAAAAAATGTAAAAACTATCTCATGCCTCAACCATAATATGCAACTGCTGTAACAGCAAAATTAACAAATGCTGCTTATAAGCTCCTGTAAGTCCACAAGGACTCGAATTTGATGCAGAACACCACTGGGAGTTGCTCCCTGCTGGGCTGCTGGTTTCACCCTCATTCCTCGCCTTTCTTGTTCTGGGACCAGCATTCATATGAACACCAGTCACAAAACCAAACCAATAGAAAACAAGAACCAAGCAGAAAGATGTGTTTGTATACTCTGTATGGAGAATCTCTCTGTGCAAATAAAAACTTGAAATAATTTCCTGCAGCAATCTAAGCCTTTCTACCTGCACCGTTGTACCACTGACCCTCTGAAGGGAAAAGCTTCTTTAAGATCAGGGCAATTTTAATAATACAGTGCAATAATTTCAACTGATGGTGCTCTGGAAGAAGAGGTACAGGCAGAGATGATTTAATCAATTCTCCTATTAAGTAAGGTCAACATTTTCACAAAGACCTTTCTGTGGTAAAAGCAATCTGGAATATAAATGCCTTGACAGGCTACGCTTCGAAAAGTTCTCATTAAAGGCAGTTAAACTATTTCAAAGGACAAAGTTAGAAGCCAACATGTGTTTTCATCACAAACATTTTGGGAGAAATGCACAAGCTTGGCAACACTTTTAAACAAGAAGTTTAGTGATGATGGCTCCTGTATCGAGACACACATTCTTTAAATATTATTACTGAAATTAATCCAAAAACAATTGTTAGGAAAACAAAGTCAGTTTGTCCAAGCCAAAGAGGGATTTCTTTAATTTCAAGTTTTGCAGCTACAATTTCTAGCCTCTAGAAACCGATCAGAGTAGAAGGGACCTATGTTCATACCAAGCAACCAAAAAGGCTCTAGCTCAGGACTACCACAGCTCAAATTTCCCATATGGCACTTTTATTCATCATAAGACATTACTTTTCTCAAAGAAGATTTCTATTTCCAGACAACTTTATCTCAGGACCCATCCTTCCACTTTATAAAAGCAGGTTAGGCTGAAAAATGCAAGAGAGTTACAGAGAAAATTCCATTTCCAAATACTGAAGGTAAGAGTTGCAGAGGAAGAAAAGGTACTTTTTTAAAAAAACAAACAAAATGTAAACCAAACAACCAGAAAAACCACACATGCACACACAAAAAAACTCCAAATAAACAAACAAAAATAACCATCCCACACCCACCCCAAAACCAGCTTGGTATGATGAATAACTTCAAATAGAGAAATAGAAAATAAAGCTACTTCAGGCCCAGTGGATTTTTCTAAGTGATCAGGCCTCTCTAAGACAACTTAATATGTCAATGAAGCCTGTAAGCTAGCAAACTCAGGAGACTTCCACACCACACCAGACAGAAGTACACAAGTACCACTGCAATGTTTTCCAAAGGGAAGGCTAATAATAATAATAAGTAGATATTCAAGGGGACACACCCATATGACACAATCAATTGAAGCATTGGAGAACAGTATTATATACCTATCAATACTTAAAAGGTAAATACAACCTTCATCCCTACCCCTCAGCTGAGATCCTGAAGCGCTCTGAGCACAGAGAGCAAGACCCAAAAAAGCAGCTTTGTGGCCAATTTACAGGTTTTGGCCTAGCAGAGCTGCACAGACTCCAGATCAAAGACCTCTCACATCTGCCTGTCTTGAATCACATGGAAATAAGCTCCTGTGCCTGTCTATCAGAGTCACAGAGTCTCAGAAATGCAGAAAATGGACCCCAATGAAAAGCTTAAGCAAATACATTATCTTTATTTCCTAATCCCAGGGTAACTTCGATGCAAGATGCTGCCACTGATGTAAAGTCACACCCAGCTATCTTCCATGCAACAATACAGCATACAAAAGGATCCTGCCCCCGAGTGCCATCTCAAACATTAGAGAGCAGCTTCCAAAGAAGCAGTGTTCCACAGTTACACCTATCTCCTACTGGAATAAATAATGATTTAGAGTGTGCTTTAGGTCATTCTGGGTAGAAAGGGGGGAGAATCCATAAAATCAAATGCTAAAGTACCACACAAAAGCAGGCAATAATATTATCTGTAGAAAATAATACACGTAAGGGAAAAAAAAAAGAAATCTCAAGCACAAGTACAAAATTACAGGCTCCAAGGTAACCAATACTGTTCAGCAGGGTAGTGGGATAATGTGTTTAGACTATAATAAACAGATCACTGAAACAAACTAGATGACAAAGAAATGCATTGCTCTACTCAGTCAGTAATCAGGGGTACCATGGCTTACACTGTGTCCTCTCCACATTCCAAGAATTATAAATTAGGACTATTTGCTACTAAACCAACACATACAGCTCAGGAAATTCCCAAGCTGTAAACTCTTAGAAACTGGAAAAGCATCACTGTATATTTGCCCTATTCTAACACTCTTCTGTCAATCTAGCACTGGTCTCTGTCACAAACAGGAGGGAAGTAAGATGGATTTCTTGTCTGACTTGAACTGCTATTCTTGTATTTCATGGTATCAGCCAACACAGGTTTACACAACATGGCTCGCAAACTTTATTTCCTGTTTTGCAGGATTGCCAGTTTGGGTAATAAAGGTAATTCTGACCATTTAATAGTTCTCTCTGGAACAATGGTAACACACTGTGCTGATTCAGTAATCTGCAGTAGAAAGCTAATACTGCAAACATGAAATAAATTAATGTCCTGAAAACAGCTTTCTACAATGTCACTGAAAAGTCTTCAGTGACTGCAGAATGAAAATTCTCTGACAGCAGACCATTACTATTTAATGATATAACAACACTGATGTAGATAACGACCTAAGTTAGGTATAAGCTAGCCCACAAAAAGGTTAAAGCATGACAAGAAAAATTAGCAGAAATAGGATATTAGCAATAACATCAGAAGGTTAAAGATAGATATCCATCAGTATCTAATATTCAGAGGTAAATACACAGTGCCGAGGCAGGTAAAATTACTTGCTCATTTTCTTCGCCTTACTAGAACTTAGTTCTAGTTTTAAGAACAAAAAGGCAGATTTCATACCACTGTATAGAAGAACAAGGGGAGAGCAGTGGATATTGTCTAGTAAGGCTTTTAATGCTGTTCCACAACATGCTCACATAGAAGCTGTTGATGTTCAGGCTGGATGAGCAGACAGCGAGGTGAACCAAAAACTGTCTGAACATCTGGGCCCAGAGGGTGGTGATTAGTGTCACGAGGTCTGGCTGGAGGCCAGTGACAAACTGTGTGCCCCAGGGTTCAATACTGGGTCCAGTCCTGCTCAACATCCTCATTAACAATCCAGGTGATGGGGCAGTGGGTACCCTCAGCAAGTCTGCTGATGACACCAAACTGCAAGGACTGGTGGATATGCTGGATATGCTAGATGTCCCATGGCCATCCAGAGCACAGTAAGTCATGACCGCCAAGGGAAGGCAAGGCACAAATCCCTGCACCTTGGGAGGAACAAACACATGCACAAGAACAACCACATGCTGGAGACTGCCCAGCTGGAAAATGGTGTGGCAGACAAGAACCTAGAAATTCTGGTGGACACCAGGTTGAACATGAGCCAACACACCTTGCACCAGACAAGGCAAATGGCATTCTGGCTGCATTAGAGAAAGTACTGCCAGCATGCTAAAGCAGGCAATCCTTCTCCTTATTCAGCACTCATGAGGCCACATCTGGAGTTCTGGGCTTCCCACTGCAAGACAGACATGAATACACTGGACAGAGTCTAGCAACGGGACACAAAAATGATTAAGGGACTAGAGTGTCTCTCAAAGAGCAAAGGCTGAGAGAAGTTGGGTCTTCAGCCTAGGGAACAGAAAGCTCTGAGAGGTATCTTAACAACATACATGAACATGTAAAGCAAGGGCAGTAAAGGGGACAGAGCCAGGCTCTTTCCAGTGGCACACTGCGACAGGACCAGAGGTATGAGACACACATTGGACATATGAGGTTCTGTCTGAACATCAGGAGACACTTTCTTTGTGGTGAGGATGACCAAGCATTCACACAGGGTGCTCAGGGAAGTTGCAGAGTTTCCCCCGTTGAGAGTTATTGAAAAGCCATCTGAATACAGTCCTGGGCAATCAGCTGTAGATGGCCCTGCTTGGGAATGGGACCAGATGACAGCGAGAGGTCTCCTCCAACCTCAGCTATTCTGCAATTGATATTGAGGACTCAATGCTTTCAGGACGTGATCTCCACACATTTGACTTGAAAGCACAGCAGCAAAAGGAGGGGGTTTGCCATTGAAAAGCTAGGAACTTATGTTTTTGCTACACAGAATCCCTCTAAGGAGTCAGTGGCACAGGAAAAAAGTTACACCACTGAGTCCGGAAAAGTGTCAAGAGTTAGACATTCTGTAAAAAAAACTCATGGTACTAAAATATCCAGATGGAAGTACTCTGTTTCTTTAGCAGGAACAGCAAGACCAGGGGCAGAAACACGTAGAATTTGTGAAATGCCTCTGACTAACAATGAATTTTTAAGCTGGACAACTGATTCCTCTAGTTCAGAATCTACTTACACCCTTTCTTCAGATTTAAGTGACACTGAATACTTCCCTCTCTGAATAAAAAACACCCAGAACCATAACCCCACACCACAGTGCAAAGGACGGCCATAGCCTAGCTCAAGACGAATACAAAGTCAATCAAGCTTTTTAAATAAGCAAACACCCACAAGCTATGAAATAGCATGGCCCCTTTTCTGGAAAAAAGTTGCAGTTAACAGTCTGAATATGAACAAGAAAAAAATCACAAATACTATGACCCTGACTGGACTGCCACAAAGGAGTTACAGCACACGTACATGTTATATTGCATATTATCTAGAGCATTTGATAAGTAGATCAACAGCTATAGGTTGCCTAAACACTTAGTGGTGTTTCTGTGGAAAAAAAGAAAAAGAAAAATACACTACAGGAGAATGACTAAGCCTCAATCTGAGGCCCTTCATGGCAGTAGATTTCCAAAACTAAAGTTAGCAAACCCAGGCAATACAAGATAGAAATCTCTTCTCTGGTGCAGAATGCATCAAATCATCACTCTGTGCTCCCAGATTCTGTTCAACTGCACAACTGAACTTGTAGCCGTTCTGCTTAACATTTAGCAGAAGGCTATTTCTTTAGTCAGAATATCACAACAGCTAAACAACTGGACCAACCAACTCAGCTGAGTGAGTTCTGAATCTTAAAACAATTAAGGTTGTAAGCTATTTAAGTATCCATCACTTTAGTAAGTATATCCTCTTGTGATAATAAAACACGCATAACAGGAATTTATAACCCCATGGCTCTAAATTCAAGGATACTTGAAAAATACACACATAATAATAACATGAGCCAGTGTTACTACATTGAACAACAAACAAATGCTATCAAAATACAGCTGGGAAGCTGTACACTTGTTTAACTAGAATGAGTGAAACTTAAAAGACCACATTCAGGCAAAGAAGGGAAAAAATCCTACTTTTTACAGTCAGAACATTGCTGTAGTGATTCCACTAAAAAAACACAATGCTACCAAAATAAAAACATCCAGTCACTGAAAATCATACAACCTTTCTGTGTCCCATCATGATAAGTCTGTTAATGCTCCTTCAGGAGTTAATTATGAGGGACCAGGGAGGCTGTGAATTTACCAGCATACCAGCTTAAAGCCTGGAAAGCCAGGTTCTCGTCCCAGCTGAGGCTGCTGCAGGAACCCGAATCATTTCTTCACCATTTTCCTTTCCTCTAAGCTCTTGGGAGCTGTGATCACTTTGTGCAAAGTTGGAAAATGCACAAAGTTGGAATGCTCTTTGATTAGAGCATTCAAATGCTATAAAAATATTTTTAAAAGTAAGAACTGTCACATTATTAAATACTTTGTGTCTTGACTAGAGAAAAGCAACTGTATGTTTTGTACAAGTGATTTTATTAAAAACAAAGCACAAACAAGAACTGAATTCTAATTGCTTTGCTATAAAGTCCAACGAGCTTATTCTCATTCTGAATTAGTTTTAGCAACAGGGAAGGATCATTTAGCATGTCCAGTCCTTTATTTGCCAATTCCCCCAATTCCAAGCCTCGAAGTATTCAACAAAAACTCTGACATCACAGTGTTATCTGCACGTACTTTCTCAAACTTGTCAAAAACTGCCTTTTAAATACCACAGACCTCCTCCTCATACTGCACTGTCTTCCACCAAAAAACACATCTTCAAAATCTTTCTCTCAGACACTGCATCTTTGATTTAGATAGGAATGGACTGAGGCCTGGAATAAAGAGCAGAGAGCAACCACCACGCCAGAAAAACAGGCAGCCAAATCGCTTTGTCAGATGCACAGTGCAGGAAAAATAACTCAAAAGAAACCCCAGCTTCTGAGGTGCACAGCTCATCCCAAAACTTTTTTGCACTGCCAGAAAAAAGATTCTTTTTCCCATCTGCCTGCACCCCAACCATGAAACTCCAGGTGCTTCCCTCAGTGTAACCAGTGTTTTGGTTCCTCTACAAGAGCTCATGAAGCAGCACATTGAGTACCTCCCGCTTCACATTTTGCCAAGTAACAATCTTGCCAGGTACAGATTCTGCACCACAAGAGAAAAAAACCAAAGCTTTGGCCATTCCAGCAAAACAGCCTGTTATTCCCCAGCCTTCCCATGAGGAGCAGGGCAATCCTTGCCAGATTACCTTCTGCCTACCCAATCTGCCCCACAATGACAAGATGCTATGATCTGTACCATTTCACCATTTAATTAAGCACCTTTAAATTATTGCTCTAGAGACAGATACATTTTGTCAAAGTCAGTGAATTGTGTATACAATGAATTAAAAAAGCAAAAGGAAAATGAGAAAAAGCAAAACTGCTGTTACTAATATACCAAGTGCAGCAAAAGCAAAAGAAAAGAGTTCCAACAACCTACAAAACAGACAAAAATAACTCACTTATACTAAAAAATTATACTACTACTAAAATGAAATGGATTAAAAGTCATAGATTCTCTTTAGAAGAACATCTCTTGATATTAACTAGAGAAAAAAAAAATGCATCTCTGACCATTTTCAGGCTGGATAGAGAACAGCAAAAATTTCATACCATAAATGAAAGAATAAATAGGAAGACACATTTAATAAAATTAATTTTGCAAAATGAACAAGAAATTAAAATGATACCACCCTTACTGAAGGAAGGGAGAGACCAATGGCTTCAAACAACAACAGAGTAAGGCGTACATTCAACTTCATTCACATAGGCAAATATTTATTTTCCATTCAAGTTTTTGGTAAAAATGCTGTAGCACAAACATTTGTCTATATTAAGTCAATGTCGGACTCCACACTGACACCTACATAGTGAAATTACAATTTTTGGTAGAATCCAGAGATCCGAATCAAGATCCATTTCACTCTATCAGAACTACCTACATATGTAGAGAGATAATATTTTCCAAAGGTGAAAAATGTTAAAGTTTGAGGAAACATAATAGATAATAGAGAATGAGGCACAACGAAAGACTGTAAGCAATTTTTTAAAATGCTGTTTTATCACAGGTTTGGATTAAACTCATCAAATACTACTTCTATAGCACATAGCAAAAAAAAGACAAAATTAGCATCCAGCTTAACTAGGGATGATAGCAAACATGCTGCAGAAAGTAACACCAGCGAGACCTGCGTACAGAGCAGTTTCTTTCTGGGCTATCTTCTAATGAATAGGCAAACTACAGCTGCATTGGTATAATCACTCTCAGTTACTCAAGATATTTTGAACTGATTCCTTTGACAAAGGAAAAACACATCCTCTTGAATGTGGATTAGTTTTAGGGCT
>VZRN01004549.1:0-36347 GCA_013397935.1 Dasyornis broadbenti | reverse complement strand
GCGCCGCGACAGGGAAGGGGCGGGGCTTGGCCGGCGCGCGCGGCGGCGCGCGTGCAAGCCTCGTGCTGACTGGCGCGCGCGGCTCCCTCCCCTGCCACTAAGCGCGCCGTCGATTGGCCCGGTGTGTCGCCCTCGCGGCGGGGCGCGATGACGTCATTGCGCGAGAGGCACGTAAAGCACCACGTGCCTGCCTCTGGCTCTCTCTGCACCTCCCCCTCTGCCGCCCTAGAGTACCCGCCCGGCGGGAGGCGCGTGCGGCTGACCCTGAGGCGCTGGGCGGGAGCAGAGTCACTTCCTCTTGGCCGCAGCCGGCTCCAGGGGGAAGCGGGGCTGTGCCTGTGTGAGGCCGCGGTGTGCTGGTCCCCGGGGGTGCCGTGTTGGGAGGACAGGGATTTCCCCCGATCCTCGCAGGTGCTTCAAACCCAGCGCCCGTTGTCACCCGCTTTCCGTGGCCGTTGCTGGCTCTGTCCTTTCCAGTTGCATTTATTGCATTTCTAGTGAGTCCTCCCTGCAGCAGCCGGGATTATCACCATTTTTTATGGAGGTTCACAGAATTGTTAAGGTTGGAAGATGATCTGGAGATCATCCAGTGCAAGCCCTCTGCCAGGGCAGGGTCATCTAGAGCAGGTGGCATAGGAACGTGTCCAGGTGGGTTTGGAATGTCTCCAGAGGGGGAGCGACATCCCTGGGCAGTCTGTTGCAGTGCTTTGCTACCTTCAGCATAAAGCTTCTTTATGTTGAGGTAGAACTTGCATTTCAATTTATGGCCTTTAGTCCTCGTCCCGTCGCTGGGAACAAGCAAAAATAGTCTGGCACCATCTGCTTGACACATTCCTTTAAGACATTTGTATGTATTGATGCGGTCCTTTCAGTCTTCTCTGGACTAACCACTAGGCTGCTGGTATATCAGAATAAAAAGCTATATACCACATAGTGAAACTTTCAGTGCAGCTGGCCTTGCGAGGCTTCCCTCTGGACACGGTTTAACTGAACAGTTTCAAGAGATCGCACCTTGCCAATGGAGCTGTTTTTAACACATTAACATCTCAATGTACCGACGGTTGAGTAGCAAAGCCAGTAAAACAGCCATTTGTTTCTATAGAAACTAAACACCTTAGCAGGGATTGTTGCAAGCTTTGATTTTGGTGGGGGTTTTTTGGTGGGTTTTTTTGTTTGTTTTTTTCTTTTTTTTTCTTTTTTTCTTTTCTGGAATTTGCTACTTTTGCAGCCTGCTCTTGCCTGTTTTTCAGGAAATCAGAAATTTGGAAAAATGACTTGGAATTTTTTAGCATGTGAGGAATGATGATAATCACATGATAATGGTACCAAAAAACCTCTAAAACCTAGTTCAGTGAGTTAGAATTAATTTCTGAGGCTGTATACTCATCAACCCTAAAAATCTCCATTTGTTCCCCCACTTTCAGACCATAAGGAACTTTGCAACTTCCCATCTTCCACTCCCCTTTCTTCCTAGGCTCTTCCTCCTGTGCAACTGAAAGGAGCGAAACCAAGAATCAGCTGATGCAGCTGCTTGCTGCCCAAAGATTTGGGAAGTTTGTGAAGGTTTTTTTTTTTTCCCAAAACACCTATCATTAAAAAGATGAAATGTCAGAGAGGGAAAAAATATTCAATTGATGCATTCCAGATTTCTTACTCTCAGAGGAAGTTTCCCCATATGTTCTGTTCTCAAATGACAGTGATACTCAAATGCCTTCCAGAATACAAATAAGTAATTTAGCTTATCCTGAGAGGAAAATACTAACAGGTTTCTGGAAGTACAGAAGGCATGGAATAGGACTCCTTCTGTCTGGTAGTAAGACAGTGCAGTAGCTGTGCTTTTAAAAACTAGTAGGTTCATGTTTACCTTTTTACTTTTTTCTTGTTAGGACAGAGCTCAGAGTTTCTGGATTATTTAGTTCTGTGTTTGATTGTACCAAAGTTTGTTAGAGTTTTTCTGCCTTTTTTTTTTCCCAACATCAGTCTTTATGCTTTCCCTGAAAAGATTTTTTTTTTTTGTGGTGTTTATCACAGTGAGAGATTCTTGTCAGCTGTCTTGACTTCAATTATTCTATCAGAATCACTTGCATGTTTTGGTAACCACCTGAAAAGCCTTGCTTCTCAATATGATTTTTTTTTTCTCAGATAAAAAAGTTACTATTTCCCTTTGACATAATTCCTTTTTTTCCATTGAACAGTAGGAAGATGTGTCACATGAATTCCCGCAGAGCCCTTGGGAATGCTGACAAGAAATTTTGGTAGGTTTTGAGAAGTTCCAGATATTTATATTACTTTTCTGTTCAAGATGCAGTTCTCTGAAACATTTCCATTTCCAAGTGCTATGACTTGTTCATTGGAATTCTCTAGGGGGTGGGCATAAGGAAGAGATTTTCATTACTGTCTTCTTTCCACCATTAACACACAGCCTTTAAAAGTTAATGGGTTATGGAAACCTGTTAGATACAGGAAAGGAGCTGGGAAAGCCCTAAAGGGGGGGCACATCTGTTAGGCCTCAGCAGTCTGCTGCTGGCCATTTCCAAGCAATCCTTTTCTGTAGCTTTATTTACGTCATGTCTAAACCCCAGTTTTAGCCATTGCTCATGGCTTCGCCAATGCAAACACTCAGTATGAGCAAAAATGAAAAAAAAATTAAAATGGATTCCACTGGAACTTGTGTTCAGAGCCAGAATAAACTTGAGTAGTGCAAACGTCAGCTCTTGTTCACACGAAGAGTTTACACTGCTGTCTAAAATGGCAACTAATCCTAAGCATAGGTGAGAGGACACAAAGCCAAGTAGTTCAACTGATGATGTTATTCTGACACGGGTTTGGAATATGTAGGAAGTCCCAGCTCACAGATGTGAGACTGCATTTACTGGTTGACTTCTGCATTAGCAGGAAGTGGCAGGCTTTGAATGCCTGCTTTGGCCACTGATGCAATTCTTGGAAGATAATTACGGCAGTAATAGCTTGATGGCCCTTTGATTATCTGAATTTGACTTCAAATAAAATTGCATTCTGATTGCAGAACTGATCATTCTTACAACTTGTGTCTTTTAAGAACTTAAAACCAGAAGATTTTTCCTAAGTTCTCTCGATTGCCCCAGTCTGTTGAATGATAGCATTCAATACTGAAATGGTATTTAAAAATCCATGTTTGCCAAGTCATGCAAAAAAACCCTTAAGAACCAAACCAGATTTTTTTTTTTTTTTACAAAATATATCTTTAAGACAACATTGTGTGTCTTGGCCTAAGAAATTTGGCTCGCTACACTGCACAGCTCCTCTGTGTGTAGATAGTGCTATTTTCAGGTCTACTGGTAAAGCAGCAGCTTCCTTATGAAGGTGTAGCTATAAATACACCAACACGCAACCAGCAGAACAAGTTTCTTGCTGGTATATTTTCTGAGCAAGAGTTTTGTCAGCCTGGAAATACCATACAAAATAATTCCTGAGGGATCACTGCTGTCATGTCTGAAATTGAGTTTTGATGAGAGTCAGCGCTTCCTGAAGTTTTCAGACTGGTAGAAGTGTATGGGTTGGCAAGGACCTCTGGAGGTCATCTTATCCAGCCTCCTGCTCCACAAGTGTTAAGTTCCAGTGGATCAGGAACTTTCACATTGGAAAAAGCTTCTAAATAATATGCACTGGGATGGATTTATTCCCAATGGCTTGCAACTCAGCAGCTGCAGGCCTGGTGGATTACACAGAAGTGTTAGTTCTGAAGGGAGGGAACCTGCTACAGATGGGAGGATTGGGGTTAGAGGAATACAAGGGACTTTGCGCTGTAAAGAGTGGGAGCAGATGCCAGCAGGTGTAGCACAGGCAGCGGTGCCTGCGGCTGATGGGACGCAGAAGCCTGCAGAAGTCAGGGAGGAGGCCCTGAGTAGAAGTAAAGGCTTCAGGCACTGAAGGAGAGCTCCAGAATGCACTTTCCAGGCTGTTAACTCCAGATGTCAACAGAAATGACATCAAGCTGGCACCATAAGATTGTATTTTGCTCTGGAAGAAATGAGGCCAGCATTCCTGGAAATGTCAGGCAAGAATGCTGTGCAGAAAACGTCCGTTTCTAGATTGTTCCCGAGGCTGAAAAGAAGTTCCTATAACGACCAACGAAGTCCATGGCAAGGTTTCCATCACCTTGTGCCACACACTGAAGCAATGCAGGTCCCTCACTGCTTCTTTTCCTCCCTCTGTCTAGGTATAGTGTCAGAGTGGTTTCTTGGAGGCTGGGAACCTCAGGCTTCTAAACTACATCTGTGTGTTTTGCAACACAAGTTGCATTGTTTGCAAGTTAACACCAGAAATCAGACAATTTCATCTGAGGGCTGCACTACTAGCCGTTTGCTTTCTGTTGTCCTGGGCAATGTTTTGTCATGCTCATGTCCCAAGTTGTCATAGCCTGATTTTTTTATACATTGCTTACATTTCACGACAGCTGAAATTTCATTTTGATGTCAAGTATTGAGTGTTTATGGTCTCTTATTTTCTAACTTATACCTGGCTATCAAGTAAAGAGGTCACTGTAATAGAAAAATCATTTGTCTTGTGCACTAAATGATGCTGGTGTTGGTTTGTTTTGTATTGTGAAGTATTGTTTAAGGCCACAAAAGGGCAGGTAACTTAGTAAGGTTCAGAGCTGCTGAAAACTCATTTTCCATAGAACTTTTCTTACAATGGGTTCTTCAGTGTCTAATAGTGCACACACCATTTCCCTCTGCCCTGTGGATTTTTCAGCAACTAAAAAAAAGTTGAGCTCTGCTTTTATCTTTATCTTTCCCCTGGCTGCAGTACTAGGTGATTCTCCTGCTGCCTCTCCAATGCTTGGGTCTATTAAGCTAACAGAGACCTCTGAGACCAGAAATTTGTGTCAAAACTTGGCTGAAAGAGACACAGATATTCAGAAGTGAATATGGTGAACTTTGACACGCAACTTGCAGATACAGCACTTGCTACTGGACTGAAGTACATCTGTTTAAAACCAGGCAATACTGCAGGTGGCTGATCTCCCTTCTCCTCCATTGTCCGATCTACTCTGCAATTCCTGTCTTCAGCTCTGCAGTGAAGGACTCCAGGGATAAAAATTAGGACTCTGCAAGAAATTAAGCCTACAAGAAGGCTGGAGAGGGACTTTCTACAAAGGCATGTAGTAATGGCTTTACACTAGAAGGGGGCAGATATAGATGAGAGATAAGGAAGAAATTATCAGTGTGAAGGTGGTGAGACACTGGAGCAGGCTTCCCAGAGAAATTGTGGGTGCCCCATCCCTGGAAGTGTTCAAGACCGGCTTGGATGGGGCTTTGAGCAACCTGGTATAGTGGAAGGTGCCTCTGCCCATGGCAGGGAGGTTGGAACTAGATGATCTTTACAGTCCCTTCCAACCCAAATAATTCAAAGAATCTATGATCTGCTTCTCCTTCCTTTACTATACAGTATGGTTTGCTTTCTCTGTTTAGGGGTGTTGGCACAGCATATCTGGGATCAAAGTGAGGTCTCTGCCAGGTGTTCACTGGAGTTTGTAGATCCGCTGGTAGCTGGTAGAGAGATTTTGACACTCACTTGAAATTGCTTCTCACCATGATTGTAGCTGCTTACTTGCATCTTTCTCTTCCAGCTCCCACTGAGACAATTCTGAACATCTATTCCTTCTGACTGGGTATCCAGGACACCTTTTCGTGTCCAGGCCCCATCACAAAGTTTACATTATCACTTTTTATGTGTAGATCAGACCTGTCCCCTGACAAATGCAGCTGAGCATGTCAAGAGGAGCTCACCAGGCATCCTGGGTGCTGTGCAGGAGCCGAGGGAACAGAGGCTGTGGGCTGTCCCTGTGAGGTGGTATGCGCAGAGCTGACATGCACAGTGTACATGCTGGGTGTATGTCTGAGACTTTGTGTCACCTGGGCAGGCAGCTGTAAAACAGAGTTGAGTTTTTTTATATCAGAGCAGCTTCCTGTAAGTTCCTGGTACAGAAAAACAAAATTTGTTTGAACTTCAGCAACCTTAAAGTTGAGCATGTGTTCCTAGGGGGTTGTCTGGGTTCCCTGTGGAATTACCTCCTCCTTCTTATCTGTCTGCAGGCTGTCAACGGAGTCCAGATGATTAACTAGCACAAGAAAAGGGTTTTTTATTTCCCTATTAGTTCAATTTGACTGAGTTAGCTACTCTTGTCTTAACCATATTTACCTTCAAAAGTAGCAGTTTTGAAAAAATTACCTTTATAAAATATGTGGGTAAAATTTATTCACAGCAATAGTTCTATGTGGCCTTGATTCATGTACTGCCTTCTGAAATTATTGCGGAGTAAATTTGTTTCTGGCAGGGAAAGGAGTGGAGACCTTCCAGGTCAAAAGCAAGTGAATTATTCCATGGACTCCAGTGGGGCCAGGATTTACCTTTCAGTGTACATACTCTCAGCCTACTTTTTAGCTGCTCTTCCTCTGTCATTAAATAGCCATTTGTCATGGATGGCTATTTATAATATAGGAAGAAATAGTAGATAGTTCTTGGTATTTAATTCCCCTTGAAAAAAATACTAAAATTTAAACATTTCCAGAGAAGTCCAGTGTAGCATGAAGCAGTGGGTGCCAAGTGCCCAGCCATCCCCCTTCTCAGGGTGTTGTGTTGGCCAGCTCTAGCTGTTGGACTGGACATCCACAGCTTCCCCAGAGATCATGATCACTTTGGGAGTGGAGTTTTCCATTTAGTTTCACCCCAAAGGGAGCCAGGTTGTGTGCTCTCAGGCTGCTCCACAATGTCAAACAGAAGATGGTGAGAGGAAGATGAGTTTTGAGCCCAAACTGCTAATTTGAATGATAGCACAGGTACACAGAGAGAAAACTGAGCTGCTTGTGAAACAGCTCCAAAGCAGCCTCCATTTACAGCTGGCACTTTAAGCAAACCAGAGGCTGTGTCATTTGAGAAGTGGCTCATAAACAGTGGCTGTTGAGGAGAAATTTGGCCTGTGCAAAATGAGTGTACACAGAGGCTGCAAATCCACCATCCCTTCTGAAATATCTCTTCCATGTGTCAGCAGTTGGACGTTCCGGTCAGGAGGTGCAGACAAAGTGTCAAACACAGCCCATTCCCTTTAAATGGTGGGTTTTGCTTTCAGGGAAGATTGCATCTTCTGCTATAAATCTTGTGAGCTTTTTTTCTTCTTTGTTTTGTTTCCTTTCAATCACTAAGGCTATTCACACAGAATAGGATGACTGTTTTATAACTGTTCTTCCAAGTGCCTATAGCGTCTTCCCTGGCTGAGAGCACAGTTACAGTGGGTCTTGCAACCAGTCATGGAAGTGGTTAAATGTCAAAAAAGTAGGTGTTAAATTTGTGTGAAGAGAGGCAGCTCTAACATCTGAGAGTCCCACAAAATAGGATTTTTATGGTGGTGGAGCTTCAGTACTGAAAGGTAGAAAAAAAATTGCAATGGAGACAGTGGTCAATAGGAGGTGCAGCACACGAACACTGTACTGGGAACTGCTTTGGCAGTTAACATTTAGCTTCATTGAATTAATGGAGGAAAGAAAATATGAATAAATAGTCTGTGAGGCTTTTCTTCCATTGCAGTGTAAGAGGAAAGGGACACAGTTAACTGATGGCTGAACATTTTGTTGTGAATAACAGCAATTGCAACGCTGTTGTGTGTGCCTTCATATGTGTTGGTGAGCGTATTTCTATAGACAGGCAGGTAGTTGACATGAAACTGCAGGCAGATTTGCAAATTCAGAATTGCTTGCTACTAACTGAACTTATAGGTAGTTTCACTTGCCTTTTGCTGTTAACTGAGACTTTTGTTATTGGGACCTATATGTTTCATCCTATATATCTACTTTGTTTAACTTTTAACAAAAGTGTCGAATAAAAGGTTTAGATATTGCAGAATGGGAAAGGAGAAAAAATATAGCCCTAAGTCATCTTTGAAACATTTTCATTAAAATTGTAATGCCACTAGAATCTGAAGGAGGGCAGTCAGTATATTATCACTTGCAGGAAACATCAAAGTTTAAATTTGGGTTATGAGCACTGGGCAAAAGAAAAACTGAATTAAACAAGCCAGGTAGAAACTTGTTAGCATTTGACAGATCTGTTCACTCAGGATTACATACTTATACTTGGCCTTTCCCCTGCCCCATACAGCTTGTACAACCTACCTAGACCCAGCTAAATTTGCCTAAAGTTTTCACTGTCACCATGCCTTGGCTGCTCCTGTGGGCAGAATGCCTGCTGGGCACACTCATGGCGGGGGGAAGCTGGTGTCCATTGCAAAATGTCTTCTTGTGTCACCAAGCTTTTGGGACTACAAATGCAAGAGCATAAGAGCATTCCATTGGTTTGGGTTGTCCTGTTTAACAATGTTCATTTCTAATGCACAAGTTTCAGGTTTTTGCCTGAGGAATGTACAGAAGTTTATAGTTTGTAAGGCACTAGGGCAGGAATTCAGATAGGCTTCAGTCATAGTGACAGGCGACTTATCCATTTGGCTTCCTATTTCCTAGGATTTATTCTGCTGTTCTGGTAAGCTATGATTTAAAACACACTGAAGTGCCAGTGCATGCTAATAGCCCCTTCTCCTACAGTGAAACACATCACTGAGATTAGAAGACACTGCTTTGTATCTGTCTCCCATGGTGAGGGAGAGAATAGCTGAGAGGTATGGGGCTCTGCCCACAAAGACCACTGCACAGGCTGTCAGCTGAACATGGAGTGGGAATCAGACCCAGAAAACAGATACCTAAATTTAGGTGTCTAATCTCCCACACTAGGCAGTGGAGATTTAGTTACGGCAATCAATGGAGCTGGGAGTGTGATTCAGCTGAGGAAATGTAGGTATCCATCCTCTGAGCTGAATCCCTCCTGGAAGTGGGAGGTGGGACTTTGAGCTCATACCAGTGTGTCGACACCTCTGGGTACACAGCTACAGCCTAGAAGCCCATCCCTGGTAAGGATGTGCTGCTGACAGGGATTCAGTCTCCAGTTGCTGCATTGTTTCTGCAGTTTAATGAGAGGGGTGGGCTCGACCCCCACTGGCAAAGGCTGGAGCTGCAGAACCCTCCGGAGAGTCGGAGCTTGTCTAGGCAAGCTTCATCCCCTCTGTGAGGGGTGGGTGAACACATTAGACCTTATTTAGGTAGTCAAAATGGCACTCAAGGCTGTGCAATAAAGAAACAAAATCTCTCTGTTAAAATTATTTTTACAACCTCAGTTGTTGACTACAGACAAATAGACTTAACCAACCCTTCGTAGATATGAAACATTAGTATCTACCACTTACGTTTGAAGCTATGTTTTAGATTTTATTTTCCAGACAAAAGAGTAATTTAAAATTATGCAAATGAGCTGCCAAAGCAAGGCATTATGCAGATTTGTGAGGCACGCAGCAGAGTGTTAACCCTTGGTGCAGCAGCTCGCTGCAGGGGGAGCACTGCTGCAGCAGGTCTGTGTGAATTCCTTCCAGCCCTTGTGCTCTTTAATCACAGTGCTCCTGGGGCAGTGAGGTGTGAGGCTCACCCTCTGCACACCCCCATTGCCAAGTGGATTTAGGTGGATGGAGGAGGTGTGTTTGCTGCATTGTTCACCTCATAGTCCTGCCCAGCACAAGCTGTACCCAAATCTGGCCTGGGTGTCTCAGAAAAGACAAACGTTGTAACAGTTATCCATGGTTTCATACAGGTTGTTTCCAGAATGTTTTAAGTGACTGTCATGGGAGAAATATTAAATTACTTTTCAAATGTCAGCAGTGCAGTAACATAAAAACAATTGACTCTGTCAGCTTTAAGTCCTCTGGCTTGCTGGGCTGGCTTGTGTACACAAGTTGCACTAGCAGCCTTGACTTTCTGCAGAGGAAAGCTATTAAAAGAACTCCATGTTGCGCTAATTTGTGGGTTCAATAGCTCATTATCCCATCCAGCTATAAAGGTGGTGGGAATAACTCTCAGCCAGGCACAGATGGGTTTTGATAGAAATCCAAGGTCTGATCTGCTCTGGAAGTTTGCCCTGATCTCTGCAACTGATGCCAACAGCTGACATAGCCACATTGGTGCAAGCACTAGTGCTGAGCAAGAAATCCAATGTTTTGTAGCAGTAAAGTTTGGCAAATGGCAGGAGCAGGCAAATCCCCAACATGCACAAACATGTAAGTGCAGCTGATGGAGGTGCCTGATGCTGGGTTAAAATAGTGGCAGCCAAGTTTGGGGAAAGAGGGAGAGAGTTCACATTAGGCAGTTTTGGAAGGGCTGAGTTTGTGCCTCAGTCATGTCCATGTGGGCCTCCAAGCCCTGTGAATATGAGATTTGTTCAGCGTTAGGCAGGGATGGATCTTGCTGAGTGCAGGAAGGAGTTTGGCTGCAGTATGGCGGGACATGAATTCACATTGCTTCCTGCGCTTCACAGAATCATACAATCAATCATAGTTGTTCATGGATCTCTGTGAGAGAGCTCACAGAGCAGTGCAGGTTCCAAGGAAAACAGCAAGAGTATGTGTTTCTGTAGTGAATTACTTCAGTAACAAAAAATGTCTCAATGCTGCTCCAGGACACAGAGGTAATCTGGGTTTCTCTCTTGCACTCTCTTACATCCAAACCCTTTAAAGTTTTCTCCACACACCAAATTGGTCCCTCACTTTCTTTCTAGTTAAGGGTGTAATTTCAAACTGCCTCTCAGAAGCTGCCTGTCTTAGCCAGTACAAAATACTGATTAAACACTTCATTATGTTCAAACATGGATGCTATCAGTGAATTTACAGACTTAAAACTCATGTCCATTTTTAAACTGGATACACATGCATGTGCACAAAGGTTAGCTCAGTCTAGCTATTTTGGTTTTGCTTGTTCTTGAGAGCATTTTTGGCTCAAAAATGTGATGTCTCTCACATATTTGGAAAGGGTTGTCCAAAGCACATGATCAACATCTGTTGGTTTCAATATGCCAGAGAAGCTATGTAAGAGATGCACAGATCAAAGAATACATTGCTGCTGTGCATATTTGGTTTTAAATTTGGGTTTTCTATTTAAAATTTGGAGGTTTTCTATTGCTCAGCAATTTGAGCAATGGGCCGATGATCTGGTTAGTAAAAAAAAGCATGAAACCCACCTATATTGGTTCAGGTTTTGTTAGTTTTGGAGGAAAAGAATATAAGAATAAAAAGCTGAAAAGGATATAAATCAGACACTGCTGCTGTTCTGCCCATGCCTGGCCAGCTTAAAAGAACTGACCTGGTTTAAATAGGCAGAAGCACTGTTTTGTGATGGCAAAGAACAAAATTGAGCATAAAGACCATGGAAGAAAGTTGCTAAGAAACTTCTACGGTGCTCTGGAAAAGTTTTGCAGCACAAGCACCTATAAAAGTGTTGTCACTACCTGCCAGCCTGGGCATTTCCTATAAACTGGGGTGTAAAATTGTAGTCCACATTGATTTCTATAAATGCAGCACCAGGAAATGCCTTACAGCTCATTTTAAATCAGCGCAGCTTCAGGGGACCATAAGCTGTTCCCAGAACCATCCCTGAAGACTCAACACTAAGGTCCTGTCCACAGTAACGCTGAAGCCCTGACTTCTGTGTCCGGGCATGGTCTGCCCAGACTGCACTCGTCTTAATTAGGTTCTTAGCTAAGACCTTTGTTCCTGTGAGCTCTAACCTCGCCCATGCTGAGATTTCAGTAAGGTAGACTGTAAGCTAGACTAGCCCTCTGGAGGCATGGCCACAGAGTCTCTTCTCTTCTGCACTGAGCCTCAGGGTGGTTTTGCCCGCAGAGATTTCCTGCAGGCATGCTGCCACCTCAGGGGGTTCTCTGCATGGGGATGCTTCGAAAGTTGAGGTGCATCGATCAAAAATGTTACAACTGCAGATCCACAGCATCAGCGTGCACATGTTAAAACCCCAATTTCTGTACCAAGTAGTTGTAATTATGATGGTATCTTAATGATGATATCTTAATCCTTTTAACACTTGATTTCTTTCCTATGGCTACCTCATAATTTAACCATTTAAGTCCATTTCTATGAGGAAACTGGTAGGTGAAAGATTGGGGGTTCGCCAGGGTCTACATTTTCCTTTCGTCATGAAGTCATCTGTCGTTGCAGCTCATGACTGGGATAAAGACAGACAATGTCTATCAGGAGTTGCTAGGATTGCTTGACTAACACTTCCTTGGTAGCTTTTTCCAAAAATGAGCAATGTGAGCTACAGTGATGGAGGAATGGCTGCTGTGAGCACAATGAACAGAGCAAGCTGGCCATGGCTTAAGTCTCTGTGAAATTCACTTTGTGTGGGAACCCCCTGAAGGTGTGTCACCAACCAACTCCTGCCTGCCACCACCTGTCCTTGTTATATCGTTCATTCTGCACTGCTCCCTGCCCACCCATCATGCTAAAAGCCATTAGCACTCAGAAGGTGGACAAGGGGACCTCCTGCTCCTTTAAAGATAAGCAATAAATTAAGATAAATAGGGAATATATGTTAAACCTGAGGATACTCCTTTAAAGAAAGGTATCTTTTGTAACAATGGGGTTCATTCCACAACGAAGAAGGCACTCCGGAGAAGATGTGATGCAGATATGCAATACTGATACATGAAGTATGGCTCTTATAGGATTTTCCGTTCTGGTTTATCTAGTCTGTTGACGCATAAAAAAGGAAAGATCCAGATCTTCAGTTTAACTTAAAAAAAACCCCCAAGCTTCTTAGGAAATCCTTTATTACACAACATATAATTAATATATGGAATCAGCACTGGATATTCCTGACAGGTTTAGACTAGCTCTGCACTTGATGGTCTAGCAGCCTTTGTGAGCTGTGTCCCTGTGAGGTGCTGTGGGGGGGAGGGCTCCAAAACAGTCTGTAAAGGCAGGAACTCAGCTGTTAATTTAAAGAAAAGCCTTTAGTTTCTGGAGCAAGAAAACCATGCGAGAACTGTAGCAACATCTGGACCTTTCTTGGTTCAGAGAAAGTTTTTCTGCATTTCAGAAAGGACTATGTGCATGCACAGAAAGCATTTCCAGTGGTGTTACTGGAGTAAGGTCACATCCAAAGATTCTCACATGCCACACTTCGTGACTCAGAAAGCAGCACCCACATCACATGCTCTTACAGCAATGTCCACACCTGAGCGAGTTCCCTTCCTTATGGCAAGTGAGGAGAAATGAGGACCCAACAGACTCAGCTGTACAACTCCTGATAGGAATAGACTTGTCCTAGCAGCACCTCTCTCTTTTGTTGGCTGCAGAGAAAATTTAGAGGGGAATGGATGTGTTTGCTGTAGGTTTGAAGAGGTTTGAAGAGAGTGAAACCCATCAAGATGCCTGCTGACTGCAGCAGGGGAACCATCTGCTCTGAAGGCAGTGCCACCTCAGATGGGGTGCTGGGAGACTTGCAGGTTCCACTTGGTGCTGGACGACTGAAGCAGGCCCTCTTGCAGCTGTCTGTCCTGCCCCTTTGGTAGGCACAGTTGCCCCAAAGCAAGAAAGTGCTCCTACCATGAATCATCTCCTCAGCCATATAAGTTAATGTGTCACTATGTCTCTTGGTCCCTGTGCTCACCACAGCCACGGGCTTAGACTGGTGCAGAGCAGAGCAGGTCTTGCTCAGATGCAGGGCAGCTGAGTAGTGAGGAGAAACAGGAAAGGCAAGTTCAAAGGCAGGTGTGACACAAAGGAAAAGGTGACCATAGTAACACCGAGCCAGCAGGCACAGCTCTGTGCAGCCCACTGGTGTCCACTGGACCCCTCGCATCAGGATATACTATGGCAGCACCATATCTCCAACTGGAAATTAGATGGAGTCATCCCCAAAGTATCCAGCACAAAGAACTGTTAGAAGCAGGATTCCAGAGCAAACCTAAGCCTTGCTCATCACCACACCGTTCTTGTGCCTCTTCCAAAGCAGCAGCCCTCACAGACCTGAGCCTGGGAGGTGTAAAGCATCTGGGCCATCTCAGAGATCAGTGCTTCTGAAAGAGGGTGCGATTGTTGCGCTTCATCAAAGCACAGGCTTAACTTTAAACTCCTGGGTCATACAAGTAGTTACTGTCTGACCCTGTCTCACACCCTAACAGTATTGACAAAAGAGGTGGGGAAGAATTGAAATTTTACACCTTGGCATATGGAGTGATTCAGAATTCTTCTAAAATGAAGATGGTGAGAATGTTTTTGTCAGGTCTTTGATCCCTTTCAAAAATAGAACCCCCTGGATGTGGTTAGAGAGAGCTCATGCTGTGAGCTGGAGTTTTTGTAATCACTGCTGACTGGAAGTGTCTGTCAGTCTGATTTGTGTGTTTTTCCAGTCTGTTTTATAATACAACCAAATTGCTGTTCCCACCTTGTAAGAGATACTTCACAAGTTTCTTGGGAGAGGACACAAAGCTCCAAGGCTAATTCGTTTTTCCGCTCAAAAAAGAATTTTTCCATTTTTTCTTCTTAAACTATTTAATTTTATAATTACTCAGAGAGGCTGAAAATTGATTCAAACAAATCTTGGGTAAACTCCAAGTGTTCCCCAGGTTGGAAACCAGCAATTGAAAAGAGAAAAAAAGAAAAATAGAATAAAAGAAAAATCTGTAAATTGAGGAATTTCACATTTCATAATACTTAAGTGGTGAAACATCTCTCATGGAGTGGCACGTCAGGATGTGTTTCCAGGCAGATGTTCAAATCCCTGTGAGTGGCCCTAAACCACTGCAGGAACAAGATAATAGAAACCCTTCAATTTTAGCCACCAGCTTATTTACCTCTGCTCTGAGGATACTGTCAATAAAACCTCTCAGATCCTAAGATAGACTTACTGGTGAAAGTAAGGTTGGCACAGCTCCTGTTTCACCACGCTTAGTGCTGTGAGGTAGGACCTGTAAGCTCACAGCTCATCCTTCTGGGCCCCTGCTGTTGCTGCACCTTGCCAGAGAGATCCTCAGTGCAAACAAGAACTGCTCATCCTCCTTTAAACACGGAAGAATGTAAAGGAAGGCAAAATTAGGACTGGGGTTTTCTTGTCATCATGAGAGCCCATGCCTTGTTCCATCTGTGCAGAGAAAAGCTGTCACAGAAATGATGGGAGGCTGGTGGTGAGATTTGACTGCCAAAGGAAGACACTGCTAGTAGCTTGGAGTGTATAGCTGATGTTGATGAGATGTATAAATTTAATTGGTAACTCATTTCTTATTAAAACTGATATTTTTTTTTCTTCCTAGCAGAACAAACAAGAGTGGAAATGTTTCACATAATCACTGATTTCACTGAAACTTTGACAGCATTATCGAGCACTTTTAATCCTTTTTGATTTTATATGAATCTCATAAAACATCCAGGATGTAAGCATTACATTATACCAGGATGTAAACAAAGGACTTCAATAAACTTAGTTTTGATATTTCTTTTATGTTCCAAATTTAGAATGAAAGGAGATGTGAAATAATCAACTTTCACAAGAAAATGTTACATTTCACACAGCTCTAACAATTCTTGCATAAGGTTCAAGGAGCCCAGTGATCTCTGTTGATGGACAAATCCCCTCCTTCACTCAGGGATGCTGCAAAACATGCAGCACACCTGCCACGAAGGGAATTCTCATTCATATCCTGTTGGATGCTCAGGGTCGCCTTCCAGGGCAGCAGCACCAATAGCCAGTACTGTCTTTTGGGAAGGTACTTTCTGAAGCACACTGATGGAAATGTAGAGGTCTTCTCTTACTGCTCAAGTAACCTGGGCGCATCTCTGACAAGTGGGTACGCCTTACCTTTATCCTTTAGAAGAGAAAACAAAAGGCCCATGCAAAGTATTTTCTGTGGAAGAGAACATGGCTGTTGGAGAAATGAGAGAGTTCTTGTTAAAAGAGAGCTCTCTCATATTGCACTAGTACATTGATTTCTACTCCTACAGCAAAGCTGAGTCTGTCCTGGACAGAAGCCGATGTCAGACTATTAACTAACAACATAGAATGCACTTTTTTGGTAGCAAATAATATTTTCTTTGTTTGCACTCAAGTGGACAAGATACCTACAGTGGAAGAACAAGACCCAGCAGATACACTGCATACTGAACTGCACTGGCATCAGTGGCTCTGGGCGCTTGTTCTCAGATGGGGGTTTGTACCCAGGGCGCTGTGCACGGCTGGGTAATACCACCTCTCTTGTTCATACACCTGAGAGCTGGAAAGCACAAATAATGGCCATCTTCAGCTATTTCACAATTTACGTCTCTTCTGGGTGCTCAGGTAGCTGGGATATTTGTACTAAATGGAAACAGTAGGAATACGGTAATGTTGGCTGAAAACAAAAGCTGAAGCAAGGGGGTTTTCAGAGCAGCTTTAGGGCCTGAAAACTGCTACAGTCCTCCTGTGTTTGCTACAGAAAGATGATGTGGAGTCCTGGAAATTACTCTGGTTGTGACAGAGAGAAAAATATTTCAATTTATTAGCAGGCTACTCTTTTTAAGAATTGTAGCAGCTTTCAGATACTACCTTTGGGAAGAGAGACTGGCTTGATGGATGGAGTGAGGAGCTCTCCCATAGCATCACCCCCTCCAAACATGCAGGATGGCAAGCAGCTGCTGCAAGCCCAGGCAGTCTGCACTGCCCCACCAGCACAGGAGCAATTGCAGGGGCAGCACAGCCAGACCAGGCCCTCAGGTGAATTAGCACCACTGACATTCCGTGACAGGCACACCACAGGCTTTTGCTCTCTATGGCATGATGCTGCAGGATGTTTTGGTAAAGATCCTGTGCACACATGGGATAAAGCATCTTTAGCAATGATGCTGGGTACCATGGTGCCCTGAAGTATGCTGGGGAAAGACCTGTCACTGCTTTAATTGCATTCAAACATGCAGAGCTAGAGTGAATATCATGGGCAGGTCAGAATCTGATTAACTAGTTTGCTGTGAAAGGGAAGGGTACCACTCCTTTTCTTCCACCTGGCCTGTTTAGACCAGACCTTGACAGGAAGAAGGACATTTATTCAGTTAGGTGTAAGAAAATATGGTGCTGCCTCTCAGATCCCCACCATGTGCCACTGGGAGAGCAGGAGTGGGAGAGAGCCCAGGATAATTCAGGAACATTATTTGGTAGGAAGACATGTTAGGACAGCACTAGGAAAACAAGGAAAAGACAACTCTTTTAAAGTTGACTGAGTATCAGTGTATCTGAGCAGCAGCTTGGGTAGTCAGTGCAAAATACTTGACGAGTCATTTAAATTTGAAGGAATTCAATTGCTCCATTAGTAGTTTCGAGTGGAGAAAAAGTTCCTCAAGGAAAGATATAAAAAGCAGTTATTGATACAACATGAATATTTTTTTCACATGAAGGTTAAAGGGTGTTAAATATGTTGGTAAAACCAAGAGAATATCAAAGGATATCTTATTTACATAAACAGTGTGTTAGCAATTCAGGAATACCATCCCCAAGAGCTAATTCCACAGGTTTATATGGGAAGTCAATGCCACTCCAAGGAGCAGGAGGCTGAGCTGGAGCCTGATGTCCTGGGTCTGCTCCAAGGCTTTCAGCAATGCTTGGCTGGACACATAGGTGCACAGTTACATGGCTAATTGCTTCTGTTCCGTATGGAAATTACAAGAGGGGAAAATTGTCATTATTATCCATTTGAGCACATGGTTACCTGAGTGCAGTGTGTGGCTGCAGCGCTCTGTATGCAATTGCACTCTCAGTTAAATTGTACCTGGTGTTCCATCTGAGGGTTGGTCCAGACTTGACTTCTAGTCATGTCCTTACACCCCACTTAAGAAGGTTTTTGGGGTGTTAAGATGTTCTGGCTGATACCTGTAAATCAGTGCTTCAGGCACTGTCAAAACCTGCTAGGTCTGAAAATATGTTGACCACACTCTGAATTAATCTGTACTTGCTGAACTTGATCTGTTCTTGCTCAAAAGAGACCAAGAGAAACCTTGAAAGAATGGTTAATTCAGGCATTGTGTTTGAAAGGGCAATGAAGACACCAGTGCTTCCAGCCCTGGGAGTTAGGTTTTGGAGGTTTGGAGGTTTAGGGTTGGGTTTTTTGTTTGGTGGGGTTTTGGAGGGTGGTTTTTTGGGGGTTTTTTAGGGGCTTTTTTTTTTGAGTTTCAGGTCATATGTAGTATCTTCAAGTCCATCACTATGGAGTTCCCTAACAATTCAGTGGACTTTGTGAACTCAGTGGACTCTGAGTGGAGAGGTCCCTGGCTTTGCGCTGTAGACAAGGGGAGACAGTCACACATGACAGTAAGCAATGAAGGACGTATTCCAATTTCCATCTCTCCATTGTGCTTTTACATTTCAGGAGCTTCTCAGCTTCATGGGTATCAGGAAGACTTTGGCAGCCAGGAGCCAGTAAAGGAGCCAAAGAACCTATACTGTGTTTGACTTGTCTGTGTTGAGATGTTGTCTTTGAGGTCACTGTGGGAGTGGGTTCAAGACAACCTGTGAGACTGACAAGGGCCAGATCAGACATGGATGCTGTAGCACATGCACTCCTCCATCCTCCTGCTCATGCCAGGTCAGAGCTGACTGTGCAGGCTCCTCGGGAATGCAGCAGATGTGAAACAGGAGAATTTCCTATTCCATTGATAAGTAAAGACAATTTCAAAACAGCACTTGCAAGTTGGGCTTATTAATGGGCTCATGGACAGTCCCAAATATGTTTCATTGCCTGGTCTTGGCAGAAGTCAAAATTCACCTTGATTTCACTGGGCAGGGTCCTACTTAGGCTGAAGACTTCGCCATACCACAGTGGTGTTACCCTGCCGATTCTCCATGTCTCAGTTAACATGCAGCATCCACGTATAAGTATTTCAGCAGCAACTCCACATTGCTTTTACAGCACCAGCTGACTTGAAGTGAAGGAGAACAACTAAGACATCCTCTCTGCCAGAGGGAGTACTGGAAGTACCCCACCAGTAGCCGGAGTGACACACTGTGTGGCAGTAGTCCCTTGTTCCCCTAGGGAAATTGAGCTGAGTTGGTTCTTGAAATATGGACAGCACACCTTCAAGGTAGAGTTGATCTGTACTCAAAACAATTCTTATCCATACATCTACCTTCTAAAAAGTATTTGGTGCCACTTTCAAGTGGGGCCAGCTAGGCAGACCCACAGAAATGTGGGTGCCACTTCCTCATGCCAGAGAATCACCTGCTCCACAGTGATGACACTGGCCAAGTCACATGGACAAGGCTGATTATTCCTCCAGTGTGGGCCAATAATTACCCATCCATGCCCAGAAGGGCAGGCAAGCTCTCCCACAGCTCACAGGAAATAATTACAGAGCAGCTCACCTTCCTGCAGTACAAAACTCTTCCTGATACATCCCAGAGGCACCAGCAGCATTACTCATAGTGGGTGATGTTTCCCAGTGTGATTCTCATGCCCTGGCTCAGCCATCCACCCCACTCCCATCTGGGGCTGCTCCAGTCCGGGACAGCACATTGCTGCAGGGAAGTAGGGGAGGAAGTGGAGGGCACAGCTCTGCCTGTGGGAAGCTTGTTTAACACATGGCAGATCAGCCTGCCTCAGGACTGAGCTGTTTCTGTAAATCAAATAGCTTCTAATGAGTCAGGAGCCCAACTCTTTAGTACAGAGTTGCATCTTTTCAGAAATCACTGTAATTCAGGGATTTTTATTGTTAACGCTTGTTGATTTTCATGTACCAGCCTGAGGTGGGATCTGACTCCTTAAAACTATTAAGAGCATGTGTTTCTGTGTAATACCAGCACCCAAAGGGAGTGAAAGCCTGGAAAGGGATACCAGACAACCCATCCTCATTTGCCAAGAGAGACAGATTAGTCCTTCTCCAAATGCTTTTGAGGTCCCCTTTCCTAAAATCCACAGACTGTAAACTCTGTGGGGACACTACTGGAATTGAGATGATCATGTATGGCTGAGAATGCTGAAATTAAATTTGTAATATTCAGCTGCTGTAATCTGCAAACAGTCCTGTGGTAGAAGGAGGCAGCAACCACCTTCCAAAGCTATTTCCAAGTATATACAATCAAGAGAGTCATTTGTCAGCCACAGCAGGTGCCCATTTCTGCTCAGCCCCTAGAAAGTCACAGTGAGGATGATTGCCATACGAATCTTTATAGAAATTTCATAAAATATAAGATGAAAAATAATTACTGGGTTGTCTAGTCTAGCTACCCATCCATCTCTTATAAGTGCAAAGTGAACGATTTTCAGCAGAAGACCAAAAGTTTAAAGTGTGTGTGGGTAACTAAAAACAGCAATAGAAGCATAGAAAAACTCTTTACCAACATACAATTATTGCTTAGCTGCTGCAGTAATGGGAAAAAGGCTACAAATTACTTTCAGAGCTCTGTATTTCCATTGTTTTAAAAACTACAGCCCATTTTTCTGAGCATTACAAGAACATCCTACCTGCAAATAGGCTTTTACGTTCTTTAAACACTGATTGCAAACGTAAGTACAGGTATGTGGTTGGTGTGAGAGGGCCCTTGGGGATGAGCCAGGGGTGTTTTGGGAAGTCTCTGTAAACCAGTGTTGCCACCACTGGATTAATTAATTCCACAGTGGGCACTCACTGACACAGTTTCATCCTACTGCTGGATTTCCTGGGAAGTTTTGGGACACAGTAAGACAAGGCAAAGCACAAACTGTTCCCAAGGCATGGCAACGCACACCAAGAGCACTGCTGGATGCTGCCCTTCTGCCTGTGATGATGGGATGGGAAAGGGGGCAGTGGAGCAGAGCAGAGCTTGGCACATACATGCTTGGTTCATTTGTGTCCAGGCACACCTACTTATCCTACACAGGGTATGTGGTGATGCCCTCCAAGGTTATTTTGCATTCAGGTCCCTTTGCTCAGTGTTCTGCTTGCAGACCATGCTGATGCTCTGCTGGTCTGGGGACAATCTCCCTGGATGAACATACCTGTGGGGAAAGGTTCACATCCCATGGCATAAAGATGCAGCCGAAAAGAGGCAGCAACCTATGGGCACCCCTGCCTGTAGACCCTCCTCACTCTCCTATGGGACATGTGGCAAATCCTCAACTCCCCAGTTTCATGTGCCAGGAAGGTATAACTTCAAATTACTTTTGAGCTGTTGCTTTGCCTGCAGAAATTTTGTTTTGATACACATCCTTGTGCTCAGCATCTTTGCTTTGTAGTGGCTCCTGCAGTCCCTAGTTGTGTACCAGAAGGAAGATTGAGCTCGATGCTCAGTTCAAGTGATCTACACCGCATCTCATCTCTTGTGATTGGGCTTGGCGAACAAAACCTCCTCTGGGAAACAAAGGGTTCAGGCTCACCAGGCAAGAGAGACCTGAAGGACTCTTTCATGTAGAGCTGAAGAGAATAGAGTGTCAGTTTTAAAGACAAAGGAGTGCCATCAGACAGGTGTTCACGCTCCATGCAGAAGGGACCCTTCACATGTTGTCAGACTTTGAGTTCAGCTTTTAAATAAAAGATTGGTTTTCAAACCAAAAAAGTGATGCCTATGATGAGTAATAAAGCACAAAGCAATTTATTTTTTTTATGGATGAAACTACCATTCAATATAAAATAAGCTCCCTTTTGATTCATTGATAAGCCAAATTCATATTTCACCTTGGGAAAATAACACATCATCTGGCTCGTCACTGGGCAGATGCCTGAGACACAAAGGTGTTGGTGCTGCTGAGGCTGAGATTAGCTTTTCTGTCACAGGCCAGTCTGAGGGAATATATTTCATTTCTTGGGCTCCAGCACTAATAAGAGGTGATGGGATGGAAGCTGATGGTCAGTATCATTACTGGGAATTGTGGGCAGCCATGCTGAAGCAAGATTGTGTATGAAACTACACGAAAGTCATGCTCCCCCCAGCCCATGGCTCTGCTGCCCAGCCACTGTGCAGGTATCCCTGCCATGCTGCAGCCCCCGGCATGTCCTGCTGCCGTGGCTCCCCTGGTCCATGGGTGGGTGCTGCAGCAGGGGCTGCGGTTTTGCATGGACCCAGCTGCAGTTCCCATGGTGACTGCAGAACTGTGGTGTCCTGGACCCATGGTGTCATAAGGTGCCTGCAGGAAGGCTGCAGAAACACCTGCAGCTCTGCTCTGCGCTCACCACCAGATGAAGCTCTTGGGGCATTGGAGTTTACTCCTGCCCTGACACACTTTACAGCACAACAATGGACGACAGCACAATGCACTTGAGGCACATACAGAGGCAGATGAGGCTGCTGGACCTGCGCCTGCAGCTGCTCCGTGAAAGGCTGTGCGCATGCCGCCTGCATAGGCCGTGCCTTCACCACTGCTGCGTGCACCAGCACGACGCCCGGTGCCTGCGGAGAAGAGCCCTCTCTGCAAAGATGGATCTGGAGCGACGCATGGACAGGTAAGAGAGAGTTGCCTGCTTTCTACAGGCATCGGCGACCTTTAGGGTAGGATAAAGGGAGGTTTGACATTGCTATCAGGAGCAAAGGTTGAAACAGAGAAGCAGGATGGGAGTGAAAAAAACATTTTGGAGAAACAAACTGAAAGGAATAGAGGAAGGTGAAGATTGTTCTCTTGTTTTAATTCCAGAATGAAAAGACTTGCCATGACGTTGAACTCATGCTGTGATGACAATCGTTTGGCTTTGGTCGATGTGAAGGGTTTTGACCCCAGGGATGTCAGTGTAACTGTGAAAGATGGGAAGGTGACGGTGTCAGCAGAACACACGGAGGAGCACAGCACCGCACTGGCAAAGACATGTAACTACAGAAAATTCATGAAGGAATTCAGCCTGCCGCCGGGGGTGGATGATGACGAGGTGACCTGCTCAATGGAATCCAACAGCCTCATGACGATTGAAAGGGCACCCAGATGCTGCCCTCACCACTGCGGCTGCTGAGCTGCAACAGGGGGCCGAACCCAGGCACAGGCATTCCTCTGCCTCACTCCTTCTCTCCATCGGATTTAGATCTGTCCTAATACCTATGTGTCAGCAGCTTCTCTTACCTCTACCACAAAAGAAGACAGCATTCTGAGCAGGTTGTGTGAGTTTCATTTTGAAGGGCTTTGGTGGGCCTAAAGGGAAGTGCCATCAGGAAAACAAAGGTGTTTTTGGGCATACATGGCTGTGGTCACTTGCTGAGTACTGACGGCAGAGCTAGAGCTGGTGGATTCAGTGCATAAAATCTCATGGATTATAAAGCCTGAGAGGCACCACTTATGATCAGTCACATTTCTGTAAGGACACTTCTCTCAATCCAACCTCTTCCATTTGAGCTCTAGGGTATTTCTAGGAAGAAAATCTTGATGATAAAAACCTTGAGGGGAGGAGCCTTCTCCCACAAAAATCAAGCTGTACTTTTCGTTCCCTTGGTTTAGTTCTTGCAGAGACTGCCTCACTGGGAAAAGATGTGGGTGAAGGAAAGAGAGATCTTCGTTAGTAGCGTTGGGATTAGGGTAGGACACTTGCCAGCTGAGGAGGGGATGACAGCATTTCCTGCTGAATCAATGGCTCCAAAATAATAAGATAACATATTTCATGTTGGGAGGGGGGGAGAATTGTCAGTATAATTGCTTGAAGGCAGTTTTGACTTAGCTGCCCTGGCCTCAGCACTTGGGTATGCACTCCTGCAGGAAGCAGCATTACCTTCCACTGCAGAAAGATGTATAACAACAACATACCTGGTGCCTGGCATCTACCAGCCGCCCGGGCCAGCATCTACCCAGTGAGCACCACCTGGTTCAGGCTTCATGAGTCCCTGGGGCTGGAGGGAGGAAGGTTGCCAACTCTTCATGTGATGCACTTGCCCACAGCAGAGTTTCCTAACAGGGAACTTGATGTTTTAGGTTGTGCTGGCACAGAATCTGATGTTCACTAATCTGCCAGGTGAGATGGTGAGCAGCCTGTGGGCCAGTGCTCTGCAGGTGTGTTGCACGCTTGAAACCCTTCAGAGTGGAGCATTGTCCCTGTCATCAGCCTGGCTGAGAAATGCAGTTGCTTGCTGTCACTCCTGAGGACCCTGGCTCCAAAAGGACCCTTGTGCCACTGGGTTAGTCTGTCCCAGTGCAGCCAAGGGGTCCCCAGTGCCGAGGACTCACTGCTGTAACAGGGAATATTACCCTGGAAACACTCACGCCTAATGAAAACGAAGCCAGTCCTTTATGTACGGTCTGCAAACAGACAGCCTGACTTTCACAGTTTACTTTCATCTTATGAAGGTGGTGAATCAGAGGGGATGGGTTACCGAGCAGCGAGTCCATGGCTGGGAGCACCATGGCTGGGGGAGGCCCTCGACTCCATCACTCTGTGCTCCTCTGCACTGACTGGGAGCTGACTCAGTCAAATATGTCACAAGCAGATCAGTTGAGGATCAGTTTGGTTTGGCTATAACCAGCTTGATAATTTAACTTTGGTGCAAGAAATTAACTGTTTCTGGAATATTTTCAGCATCTGGCTACCTCTTAAAACAACACCTGATAATAAATGTTAAACTTCATGGCTTAGAGTGTAGCTGGGTCGGTGTAGAACCATACAACCATGGAACAGTTTTGGTTTTAAGGGACTTTTTGAAGGTCGTCTTGTCTAATGCCCCTGCCATAAGCAGGAACATCTTCCACAAGACCAGGTTGCTCAAAGGCCCAGCCAACCTGGCCTCTGGGTGACAGTGTCTCACCACCTTCATCATAAAAAATTATTCCTTATGTCACATTTAAATCTTACCTTTTTCGGGATAAAATTGCTTCCTCAGTCACTACAGGCCTTGGTATAAAATGTCTCTCCATCTTTCTTATGGGCCTTCATTATTTATTGAAAGGGTGCCCATGCACAGGTGGCCTGGTTCTGCTGGTGTTGGCCAAGGATGCTTAGACCTAAGACACACTTCACCTGGGAGGCTGCTGTGAGAGCAGACATCAGGGATGGGAACCTGGGGATGGACTGGGAAAGACCATCTTCCTACGAAGCAGCCCACCAAGTAATAAAACTGAAACCCCTTTGGGATACGGTCTTTGCACTTTGTAATGATTTCTACAGAAGCTGTCTAAGTATGCAGAAGAGAAACATATGTCAACACCTCCCCTCTACCCGTGACTTGCAGAATATATTGAGTCCCACAGCAATCACAGGGCTAGCTATGACTGCTCTTATCCTTATTGCTTATCCTGTAACTCATGCTCTTCACACTCTGTTCCTAAATTAGGCTTCTCATGCTCCTAACATCAAGTTACACTCTTGAGCGCTTACTGACAGATATGACTTTCTGAGGAAAATTCTGAATTTGTATTATATCCTGTGAAATGCCAGTCTAGGCTGGTAGGAGCATCATTGAGACCTTTTCTGTGATGGAAGAAAATCATTGAAATAGTCACTTAGTTTTGTTAATACCTAACAATTTGGGACTTACCAAAATCTGTACCCAACAAATACTGCTTATCCGAGAGTTTGCAAGGAGAAAATGCCTTTGGAAAGCCACCATTAACACAGCAAGCCATAACATCAGCATCTCCCATTAAAAAAAATCATTTACCACTAGGTGGCAGATACTATTTTTTTTAATTTACTACCGTGCAACTATTTTATTCAGAGCAAACACGCTGAGGGTGGTGTCACAAAGCAATAAGGTTGGCAAACACTGGAGTGGTATTTTTCTTTGTTATGCTAACAGTAAATGAAGATGAGGCAAGATATAGAGCTGTTTTTTGTGATCCTGGATGTACAGGAGACCTCAGGACAGATCACCATCACATTAGGTTACTACGCTGGATTATATTGACCTTTGATCCTGCAGCTCTCCCCCACAGAGTACAGCTCCTGGGTAAGGCCACTTTTGTTTGCTTCAGCAGCCTGGCTCTACCACAGTTATCAGCCCAACAGGGCCTTCCAGTAGTTCATGTATTCTTCAACATATTGTTGCAACAAATTATTTTTGGGGCCAATCTTGACTATTCTCACGTAGCAGATACCCTCTCTGAATTCCCTGGATGAGGAAGATATTAGAGTGGGTGAATTGGCTCTATAGTTCTAAATGTTAGTGCATTCTTGAACTCTGGTCTTATGGGGGCATTTATAAATAGCCAAGGAATTTGTAACAAGAGGTCATCTGAGGATGCTAAATCCAGACCTATCCTCGGTCATCAATTTCTAGGGGTTTTCCTGCAGCCAGGCTGTGTAGAGCTCTGCTGTGCTCTACACAGGCTTAGGCTGTGTAAAAGTGGTTTTTTTCTCCCCGCTATTGAAAACCTGGGGACAACTGTGCCTTCGTGAGAAGGTGCAAAGCAATCCCAGCTCACCTCTCCCGATGCCCTGGTGCACCACTGCTCCCAAGGGCACAGCACTGCTCGGGCAGGTGGCTGCTGCTCCCAGTGGGCAGTGCCTGCTTGGCAGGGCTGTTCCTGACAAGGACTAAGTTGATGCCTGTCACAGGGGCCAGCTACACTCTTCACACCTCCCAGCCTTGTCCTTGGAGCAGCAGCATGGTGAGGCTTCTGGGATCACCCCAGCCATGTGGGGCTGGTGCAGCTGTCCTCCACTGCACCTCCACATGAGGCAAGAAGCTTCATCCACCCATTGTGTTTGTGCTTTAAGTTAAATTTAACCATTGTCCCTGCTAAGCTGTTTAGCACCTTAGTCTCTTAGATAAACTTTCCAGGCCTGTTTTCCATCATCTCCCCTGCAGAAAGCCCTAAGAGTTTAGAAGAGAGAGCAGGACCAATGTCTTCAACTCTGCCTTTATAGCAAAGACCCCATAGATTTGTTGTCATTCTGAACTCTGCACTTGTCACTTCATTAATAATCCTGCACTGAATTTAGGTTAGGAGTAAGCTGATCCTTCCAGCACACTCGGTGTGACTGTCAGGAAGCTGCCACCTCCACAAGCACAGTGCACTGGCCCATGCTTCTCCTCTTTTGCCCTGCAGGTCCTTTCCCTAATCTCTGGAATAAAAAGTAATTTTTCCATCTCTGTCTGTCTTCCAGTTCCCTCTGCCATCCCATTTGTGCCCCTCCACTTCAATTGCTGTAGGTCAGGCCTTTCTTTAGACAAGTGATGTATGCAGGTTTGCTTCTTCTCTTAAAACCCTACTCTGTATGAAAACAAGCTTTGCTGTCCTGGGGGTTATCTTTTCAATTGCCCTGTTATGTGGTGTGAAATCATCCGCATGCAATTGTCTTTCTTGATTTCAACATTAATTACAAATAACAACAGGTCTCTCAGCTCTTTGGTCCCTTGTGCTGGTCCCTGTCTTGGGGTGTTGCACAGAGCCTTTGGAGGCCTGCAAGTGACAATAATGCTGTAATTAAATTTGAAAACTAAAAATCATCATCCCCCACACCTCATTAGAACAGATTTTAACTTGCCAGAAAAATAAAACACAGTCTCTTTTTGGGGGGGGGGGGTTTGAATTTTTTTGCCATAGCTCTGTGCATCTCCACATGCTTGTGCAGAAAAGCCTGCAAAAGGGAGAGCTGTCAGGGCTCTGCTTCACGGTCACACAAGAGCATGTGGCACTTTAGAACATGTCAAAAGGGAAAACAAAATCCTCTTTCTGCTGAGGTCTGGCCCCCAAAGCCCTGGAGAGTCCTGGGTCTCAAGGGAGATGAGCAGAGCTCACAACAGCCACAGCACATGGCCCTGCCCCTTACATCTCCCCTGCCCCAGGGCTGCCATCTGGGGCCCACGTGCCTGTGTTTGTGGGATGTAGGGTTGTGAGCCTGCAAGCACAGAACCAGGAATACCACCCAGATCATCTGGCTATGGCCAGTAAGAATTTCAAGGAGAATGTGAGCTAGAAGTCATGTCAATGAGAAGGCAGAGGGGCCAGGAGAGTTAGTCAGTGCGCTCACAGCCCAGGGACAAACAGCTTCTCACCAGCCACAGGTAAGGCACTGGACCCAGCAGGACCCAGTGCTTCAGGCAGCCACTGGGACAGACTCCTCCAGAGCCCAGCAGGGAGGGAAGGCTCTGTCCTCTGGCAGAGCAAAGAGGGATGGATGAGAGGAGGGGCTGTGGCCAAGCAAAGTGCACTGAAGACACTCAAACCTGAGCACAGTCCATCAGAGCAACTCCAAGGTGCTTCAGAGCCCATTGCCTCCTGCAGGATGCCGAAGAGATGACTGGAGTAGGAGATGTGAAGCTGAGAACAAGTTGGGCATAAGGACCTCATGCAGATAAATAAATCAGTGAGCATCTTTTGGTAGAGAGGCAGCAGAAGAAAAGGACTGAAACCAGCACACTGAAGCAGGCAGTAACAGCTGGATGTAGCAGCTAAAAGTCATGCAGCCTTGCAGAGGTTTTAGTGATCACAAATTCAGTAAGGCTTTGGGACATTGAAAAGAGACAAATATACTAAAATTCCAGCACTTGGGGCCCACTCATGCCATGTCTTGGGCACTTTCTATTCCCACTAAATTCCCTGGATAACAACAGCACACAGCAGAACTCCACCATTACTGTGAACACCTACACAGTTAACCTGCTTGGAGAAACACAGAGATATTTACATGCACAGAAGTGAGTGTCACCACACAGAGCTAAGATGAAAACTCCGTCATCTTCGAGAAAGTGTTAAAATCCCACCTTCTCTGACCAGGCCCCCACCCATTCTTGGCTGCTTGGTGTGCCTGGAGAGCAAAGCACTCAGCTTGAAATCCAGGGCTAGCGCCCAGAGAGATTTATGGATGGCAATGCACCAGTGTAATGTAATCCTCACCCCAATATTTAAAAATAGCCCAAGGGACTGACCTACATAAACTCCAAGTCATCCAGTCTGGACTGGGTGCCCAGTTAGCACGATGACATTTTAAACGTGGTGCAGCTGACTCCATGACAATATGGAAGGTTTCATCTAGGAGAGGTATGCAAAGTGTGCACAGAGAATGACGCTTCAGATTGGATTAAAGCACCAAAATAACCTGGAGGAAGCACTCACTGTTTACTCTCCAGAGTAAACTGTAGTACTATTCAGCCATTTATGCACTTGCTTCTTCTGGAAAACAGAGGAGAAGCAAGCCTTGACATGGCAGAGGATTACTGCACAAACGGAGGGAGAAGCAGTAAATAGGTCAGTAAACACTGGCCAGACTGTGGCCTTGGGGGCTGGGCATCCTGCTGGCTCCCAACAGAGCTTTGCACAGGCTGCCTGGGGTCCCTGGAGGCAGGGGTCCTGCTGCCTTCAGCTTGAGACTTGTCTTCATGGGAGCTCTTGGAAACTGGCTCTTGTCTTCCTGGCTCCCAGGCAGGCACAGTGTAGGGATACAAGTTTTGCACCCTCTGTGCCAAGCTCCTTCAGCACTGGCCCACCCAAGGATTTTAGTGAGAAGTTTCCTGCTCCTGGGTACCCACTCTGTGTGACTGCAGGGTTGAATACCACACCAAGACCGCATTCTCCTTCCAGGGTGCTTGCAGCCTGCTGAAGAAGTGGGATAAACAACCTCAAACCCACCATGTGCACCCAGAGTCCTTGCAGAGAGGATCAAGTAGGGCAAATGTGCTGGCTATGTTTAGGAGGAATTTTCCAAAGCACAAGCAAACCCTTAAAGAGGTGCTCCATCACCCTGACAGTAAATGGAGAGGACTGAACCAGAAGAAAATGCAGGTCTTGATGCCAGCATGTTCTGAGAGCTACAGCACATGGGGCACCCTGACTGGGATGCAGCCAGATGTTTTATACTTGTTTCATTTTGCATGAACCCCTGAGCTGTATGAGAGAAAACACACACACACAGCTCACCAGGGCTGCACACCCACTGCTAAGCCCTGGCCCTATGCCCTCAGGGGCCATGTGCTGCCAGGGAGCAGGAAAGCCAATGCAGCAGAGCTTGGCTTCAGCCAGAAGATGGTAAGATTTAGACGCAAGGTAAAATCTGGTCTAAAAGAGACCATTTAAAAATGAACTCACAGAGGACTGTGCAGCCAGGGAGTGGAGGGATGCCCTTCCTGTCAGTGTGTCAGCAGCAGCAGGCAACTCTACAGGCAGCACAACCAAAACTTGCCACAGCCTATGTGACAGGAATTTATCAGTCATAGTCTGTTCCCTGGGTGCTGGTGACTCCAAAGCAAAAGCTGCACCTTGTTTGCAGCCAGATTACTGGGGACCCTGCTCTGTGCCAGGAGCATCCTGGGCCTCTGCCATGCCATGTCCACAGCTGCTGGAAGTAGAAGTCACCAAGGATGAGGAGCAGTGACACCCTTGGACAGTGCTGGGACTTTTCTGATTTTCTGCCCATCTCTTTGGTAATGTTTTACTGACAGAATAAGGGTAAGGTTGGCCAATGGTGTTAGAAAAAAAATTCAGATAAGAATTCCCACAGAAAAGCTAAGCATGGGCTAGAGAACATTGGAGTCATTGTGTTGGGAGTTGCTGCACCCTTAGACTACCTAATTAGACTACCTACCTAGAGGACCATGTTCAGTACCTAATTGTTTTGGCAGAAAGTTTATATGTCTGAGACTCAACACAATATGGTACTGAGAGTGCTCAAGTCTATATTTCATCTGAGTAAAAAAAAACATGGACAAAATATTGAAGGAGCCAAGAGTAGAGGTTCCAAAGATCCGAAGGAATCAGAGTGAGGGACAAATTTAAACTAAGAGCATTAAACTGCAGTTTAGGAGGAAAACTGACTTGGGAGCAATGCAAACAAGAAAAGAGTGGGCATGGCTACACAAATAGCCTGCCCCCACAATGGTGAGAGGCATAGGCTTTGGAATATATCTGATGTGCCAAAAGCTTTGGTGGCATTTTCCCCTGCTGATGGTGTGTCATGGCAGTAGTGGATTCCCCTCAACAAAAACTGGGGTAGAGACCAAGTTTTAGCTTGACTCAAGGACAGTCAGCTGAGATGTAATGGTCTGAAGCACAGTGTGCTAAACAGATGGCCTGATGGTGCCTGCTAGTCTGAAAGGCTCATTAGCTTCTACAGAGCATCCTAGGGAAGACTCACCACAGCCTGTAGGAAGGAGCTCCCATACCTCCCCTGCCAATGACAGCAGTAGCTTGAAACCCAACACATTTTGTATTCTATAAGGGAAATTTTGTCTTTCAAATCAGAAATAAATGAAATTATCAGTTAAACACTCACATTCTTGCACAACAGCTATCTCCATACAAGAAAGCTTAATCAGTTCTTTTTTTGTAAATCATCTCAATACATCTTGTAGTGCCCCAAGAAAGCCTCTGGTTTCTCCAGGACTTAAATTTTGGTCCTTAAGATCTTTTCTTCCAGCAATATTGGGTCAGTCCTGGGGCATCCATGTTTTAGACAGATGTAAATCTGAGGCTTGGGATCTGTGCAGGAGTATCTCCTGACAACATCCCAGAGACTATCCCATTTTGGGACTGGCTCGGAAGAAAAACATTCTGCTGCACCTCTCCTTCTTATCCACTTTGTTTCACCTCAGGGAGACCCAGACTTTCCACTTAAATTCAGGTGCCTTTCTAGACCTCATCTTATTCTTTCTGACCTATTAACAGCTTTCTACCCATCGGCCTCTTTGAATTCCAATTAGAAGTTCAGTTTGCTTCCAACGATTCATGTGGGAAGCCCTATGAGATCTGGCAGAAACAACAGCTCATCACTTATGTTTATTATGCTGGAGCAGGGTATCACAAATCACAAGTAGGGAGATGAGCTGACCTCTAATAATCTAACATTTTTAGAATATTCCTTTGATTTTTACAGAAAGAAAGGTAACTGAATGTGTTTGAAGAGCGAGAGGCTCTGTCCCTTGCTTAGCATTAGCATCAATCTCTCTGACATTATTTGTGCTAGTTTTCTCCTGGGTATAGAGGTTTAACTGGATTTAAACATTATCAAGAAAACTCAAAAGGTAAAGGCCAGGTATTTTGATGTTTGCTTGCTGAAACAGTTTTTATTCCATCTCCTCAACTGTGATTATAGAGACACTTCTTACTCCTTGAAAACAGTGTTAAATTCACAACTGCTCACAAAGCTATATAAAAGCAATTTATTGCACATCACTGAACACCCTCAAGAGGCCTGAGGCAGCATTAGCATTTTTATAGGAAGTGCTGGTATATCCTTTTGCACATACCCTACTTGTTCTTTTGTTCCTACATGGTGTCTATGGAAGCTACATAAATGCTTGCAAAGATGTGCCCAGCCCCACACAAAAGAGCCCAAGCCAGCCAGAAGAGTCTGTGGGGACGTAGTGAGCCACACCAACCTTCACAGCAGCTGCAGCGAGGCATTTCAACTCCATGAAGTGCTCAGGACTGAAGGCACATGATTACAAATCCATCCATGCTGACCACATACAGCTGGTTTCTCCTGACCAGATAAGCCTTAACTTGTGTCACCTCCAGCTGGGATACGGACACCAGGCTGGAGCAGCTGGCATGCAGAGCACCCAAGAGGAGAAGTGACTCAGGATGCCAAACAGACTCTCCAGCAGGTTTTAAGACACATTTCATCTGAAATAAAGGTGACCATCACCAGTGTTGTTGACTGGGCAAAGAAACAAACCTAAAATTTCCAAATAAAGAAAAAGAACAAAAGCAATCTACACAGGCTTGTGTTTTCCACCAGTTGCACCAGTAAATGCCACAATAGTTCAAATTTAAAACACCAAGATAGTTGGGCTTTAAAATCAACAAAGCAGTAGCAAAAGAGTTTCATATGAGCTCATATAGATTGTGAAGATTGAAAGTCACTTGGCACCAGACAGAAGTAAGGGAATTGCTCAATTTTTGGCCACAGTTCTAAGGGGCTGTAAAAGTTAAATGAGCAAATGGATTTGTTACTTTATCAGCTGACGTTCTTTTTGATCAAACTTTTTATCTTCCCCTTGTTTTGTTTGTTTATTTTAGGACATTCACTCTTGGTACAGAAGGGCAGCAGGTGCATTCGTGGACTACTCTTGGCACGGAGAAGCTGCAGTTTGGATCTTGGATGCAGGTATATTTACAGAAAAGAAGCATTCAAAATCATCTGCAGCAAAAAATTATTTTCTGCTTAGTCTATGGGCCTGAAAGGGAAAAAAAAAGGTCTTTTGCCTGGGCCACTGCTGCACCTGTCTCCAGTTCCTGCACTGCAGAGAGCCAGACTTTGCTGCAGGCTGAAGGCAGCTGCCCACATGAGAGCAACGTGCTCGGTCAGCACACTGAGGGCATCCACGTGTCAGGGAGCACCAAGTTCACCACAGCTCCACCATCAACTCCAGTGTTTGCTTAGAAGCATCATGGTTTCTGATGCTCTGCTCCCAGCTCAGGTCTGCCAGGGTTTGAAGATGTCTTCGACAGGGCTGAAATTCTTGGAGAGGCTGTTTCAGCCACACTCTGCTGAGCACTGACCACAGCCAGGTAAAGTCATCTTCTCTCCAAAGCTCTGCTGCAAGTGCTGGCAGGGTTCTTTGTAACAAACTTTCCTAAAGGCTCTTACTGTATTTATGATCCCCTAGATGCCCTTGGAAACACCAGGAGAATGATAAGAATCAGGCTGGAGGCTTTTTGTCAACTTTGACTAATGAAAAACCCATTTAATGAAGCATAGTGACCTTCTTTCCAAAACGTCTTGTCCATGTCCCAGACACAAAGGTCTAAGGATGGATGAGTTCATAATTTATGGCTTCATTTTCAAATCAGTATATTCAGATTCAGAAAAAGGGGGTGGTTTTTTAGTTTATTTTGTTTGCTTGTTTGATTGGTTGTTTAAAAAAAAAAAAAATTCTTCGACCAGCTATAGGGACTGAAAAATAAGCTTCCCAGATTTCTCAGTAAAGCAGTTATTTTTTTGGCTTGCTACCGAGTTACCCGAAGTGCTGCCATCAGCATAGGAACCACACAGAATTTAATCAGATCAGTCCAATCTGCCAAGAACTGCAATTTGCCTTTCTAATGCCAAAATAAAAATTAATAGAAGCAAGTTTTTTCTGTTTTTCTCCTGAATTGCAAAACGGGCCATCACATGGCAAGCAGAAGGGTAGGGGTGCTGCCTTCATCCCGGCTCAGTCTCCAGCAGGAGGAGGTCTGAGCTCTGGGAAGGCCCTTTCTCTACATGACGTGCCAAATGCTGTTCTGTCTCACCACAGTGGTTCGTGGGGACTAACACACAGAGGCAGTTCCAGCAAGGATGGGAAGCAAAGCCTTGGCAGCATAGCCTGCCACCTGCTTTGCACGGATGTTGTATGTTACAAAACCCCTCTCAGCCCCTTTTTGCTTAATTTCAGAACTACCTGGAAGAAAGGCACATAAATTGTTGTTACCTGGGGAGGGGAAAAAAGAAAAAAAGAATATAGAAGACATTGCCAAGATGAAACTCCCAGCTGCAGGTTCTGCAGGTCCTGCGGGTCCTGCCTCAAAGGAGGTTGCAGGTGATGTTCCAGGAGCCATAGGCAACAGCTTTCTCAGCTCAGTGACAGCAGAAGTGAAGCTTCTTCTGCTTTTGCTGGTCTCCACTTCCTTCTTGACAGGCATGTTTAGTCCTTCTTCCCCATCATTCCCTGTGCCAAGGACATCCAGTGTTCCTGTCAAAGGGTCTTAGATCCCTGCTGGAAGAGTTCATGCCCTTGATTTCATAACTCTGAAAGGGGTAAAAGGAAGAACAGCTACAAGAAAAACAGCCTCTGAACAGAGATTTGTTCCTACACTTCAGTCCAGAGTGTGTGATGGGCAGGAGCAGGGATGGGTGGCACTGAACTGCTTCCCTGCACCGCGGCACTGGCCTTTGCCTCCGCTGAACATGGACACAGCAGCTGGACCTCGGTGCTGCCAAGCTGGAGACGCTGCAGCCCTCGCCCTGGCCTGGCCCTTGCGTGCTCTGTCTCCCCGGGGTCTGACTCAACGAGAGGAATGTGTGGGGAATGCCAACACACTGCAGTAGAGAAGACGAAGAAAACAGCAAAAGGAAAACATTACTCGGGCTTGGTTTCTTGTGGGAAGCTCATTAAAAATGCCCTAATTAGAGCAGGAAGGATGCAGCATATCGGCGCAAAAAGTACAGTCCCCAGACAGTGATAAGGCCAAGAACATTTATTAGATGAGCATACAGGTTTTATAATATTTTTACCTTCAGATTAAAACAATACCTCTCTAAACAGCCAATAGAATAAATGAATAGAGCACGAGAATATTTCTTTCAGAACAAGCGTTTTTGTTATAGCTTTTGCAAACTCTGGTGGTTCTATCTGTTACTTTTTAGAAACTTTGTTACATCCTCTCCTTAGTTCAGTGGAATAAGTTTCCTTTATTTAACCAAGCAGTCTTTGTTCTCCCTTCATTAAACCCCCTTTGTTTTCTTGCCCTACACCTCCCCCTTTTTTATTTATTAAGCGCTACAAAGCCATTACAGTGTGTGTATGCATTAACATTACTTGCTTTACGTTGTGATTGATAAGCCGTTGCATACAAGAAAAGATACATGACAAACACAGCATGATCATCAAAAGCACTATAAGTCCAATTATTTCTATGGCAACTACATGTTTAACCCAAGGTCCAAAATTGAAACTTCCCAGCCAAGAAAACAAGGCGAAAGGATCTCATCCCTGGTTTTGCTGCAGTTCTTCAGAGAGCTCCTTCAATTCCTGGATGCTTCTGTGAATACATTCAGAATGGTCACTCAGGTTCATACAGCATATTCCATCGAAGTCTTCACATTCGTGTCCCTGGGCTAACAATAAAAAGTCTGTCGCTGCTCTGTTTTGCAGTATTGCATGATGCACAGAACCAACATAAGCAAAACAACTGTAATGCTGAGTCACAGTCAGGGCCAAATGACTCAGCATTATGTTTGTTTCACTCATGTCCTAGTGTCCAATTAGTTAGTGTTTCAAGATTGGGATGAAATATGGTTAGATGATGGAAAGTGCATGGTCCTCCCAGTGCTTTACCAGGAATGCCTTTCCATGCTCTGTTGCCACGTATTAGAAATATGTTATCAGGCAGATTTATTGCATTGATTTTTGTGGTGACTTGTGAGGGAGCACTAAGATTGCACCAGGCAGAGGCATTACAGTAAACGCCAGTGCCACTTACATCGATTCCTCTGTTGTCTGTGTTTGGACTGTTAGTGTGATTGAGATAAAAACATACAGGAGCTTTTATAGAGCCTAGCACATCCAGCTCTTGAGGTTGCAGTGAGAGAGCAGGGAAGTCACTTACTTCTGTCATGCCTCCATTAGCACTGCCCAGATGACATCACACGGACTGGTCAGCATTAGATTGCCGTGATCCCAAACACCACGACGATCTATGCTTACCTGGAGTTGTACAACCATGTGTAACTGTTTGATTGTATAACTTGTTCCATTCATCCTTCGTCAAAGGAATGCCAACCAGACATGTCTGAAATGGATCACTAGCACTGGTCATGGAGATACAAAGGGTAGATTGGTTAATTGCTTTAGCTAATGTGAGCCAAACATTGGTCCTTGGCTGTGGGACCCACGCCTCATTCATCATCCTCGAGAGTCCGCTGAGGATGACAAAAAAGG
>VZRN01004548.1:42069-57283 GCA_013397935.1 Dasyornis broadbenti | reverse complement strand
AGGAACAGCGTGGGACTGGGTGGACCCAGGAAGAGTGAGGAGGTGGAGGGGGGAGGGTTTCGGGTTTTCCCTGGCTCTCAGGTGCCCCGTGTGATGTCCTGTCAATGGCAGCAGCAGCCGGGAAACGCTTCCTCCAGAGAGAGGGAGGAGGTGGAGGGCCTGGGTTTGCCCTGAGGCACCCAAGCAGGTGGTGAGGCTCCTGCCAGGGAGGTCAGGTGTGGAAAGGTCCCAGCTGAACGGCCGCTCTTGTGGGCAGAGACTGCCCCACGGCGAGGAGAAGCAGTAAAGGAAAACTCCGCAGCAGCAGCGAATCCACCAGGCAGCAGCAGTCCAGCGCCAAAACCACAACCGTCTGCCCTCCAAACCAGGGCGGCTCAGAGACTGCCACAACTGCACCGCTTCCCCCTCCCTCCCAAAACCATTTCCACGGAATTCCAAGACGCCCAGCTACATCTTTTCTCTCATAAGTACCGCCCATTCAGCATCTCTGGGGCAACAAATGGGAAGAAAATTCCCTGAGAGGGAAAAAAAAAAGAGAGAAAAAGCCTAACCCCCAACAGCACCCAGTCGTTACTACCACAGATTGATTGTGGTTAAGAAAGATACGTCACCAGTGAACCGAAGGCTTTACCATCCTCCAGGTCCACACTTCAGCTGAGGAGCCCCGGTCACAGCAAGGGAAGGGAGACGCGCTCCCAGCAACTGGGAATGTGTTCTGTTACCACCTCCACAAGCTGTGTAAACAGGCGGGGCAGTGTTCTTTATCTTGTCGTGACTCAGCCCTGATAACGCCCTCCGGGGAAGCAGCAGCCCCTCTGCAGGAGGCCATCTCCGCTAATGGGGCCATCAAGGTCTGCCGGGATGACTCACAGAATTCCATCATCCCTTTGTGAGATGCCCCGCCCTGAGGGGAGGAACCGAGCATTCCTACCTGTGTATAACGTGAGCCTCGGACCACCATGGGAGCACTGCCACTGGATTTCCAGAGGACAAGAGCTCAGATAGGCACCACGGGACCTCCAGAAGACATACCCGGCTTCTCTGCAGGATCGCCGCTTCGACAAGACCACGTCCATCACTCCAACGGGACTGCAGCCACCATTTGACCGGGCTGCTACCGCCACCCTGACCAACAGCGTGTCAGGTCATCTTCTGACTTTGTCAGTTTAAGCCAGTGTTTCTCTCCTACTGCTTTTATTTCAATTTTCCTATCAAACTGTAGTTTTGACTTGTAATCTCTCGCACCCATATTTGCGTGGGGTTAATTCCTCCTCTGGTTTGTTTTCAAACTAGCTCAGTGGTCACCCCAGTGCTCAGCTGGGCCGGGAAGGGCATGGACAAGAAGAAAGCGGCCGAGCACCTCAAACCCTTCCTGGATGATTCCAGACTACGACTTGTAGACGAGCTCTTTGAGGCAGTGGAGGAAGGACGAAGCTCCCAGCACTCCAAATCCAACAGCGACCGGAAGCGGGAGCTAAAGGATGTGTTTGGTGATGCCTCTGAGGTGTCCAAGGAATCCTCTGGCATCAAGAAGCGGTGCATTCTGCCGTTCAAGGATGTTGAGGATGAGCCTGAAGTCATTCCAGGCGTGCCGTCTGAGAGCCCAGGGATGCTGAGTGAGCTCCAGATCAAACAGGTGATGGAGGCAGCCACTCGGCAGATCGGAGAGAGGAAAAAGCAGCTGAGTTTCATGAGTTCTCCGACACCGCAGCCCAAAATTTCTTCTTTATCCCGATCGGAACAGCTCATCTTCGGCAACACGATCCAGCCCTCGCAGGCAGCCACGTTCACGAACGATGCATTCGAGAAGGCCAGAAAAGCTGGGGAGCTGCAGGTCCGGATCCAGGCTCAGCTCGCCCTGGAACCGGGGCTCACCGGCAGCGCCAGCGTGGTGGGGCTGGCCAACCTGCACGCCATGGGCATCGCGCCACCGCAGGTGGAGCTGAAGGATCAGACCAAGCCAACGCCGCTGATCCTGGATGAGCAGGGCCGGACGGTGGATGTGACCGGGCAGGAGATCGAGCTGACTCACCACATGCCAAACCTGAAGGCCAACGTCCGAGCGATGAAGAGGGAGCAGTTCAAGCGGCAGCTGAAGGAAACGCCCTCGGAAGACGTGGAATCAAACGTGTTCTTTGACCCCCGGCTCTCCATAACCCCGGCCCAGAGGCAGAAACGCATCTTTAAGCTCCATGAAAAAGGCAAATTCGAGAAAATTGCCCAGAGGTTGAGAACAAAGGCTCAGCTGGAAAAGCTGCAGGCAGAGATCTCCCAGGCTGCCAGGAAAACTGGGATTCACACTTCCACCAAGTTGGCTCTGATCACCCCTAAGAAGGAGCTGAAGGAGGGGGAGATCCCAGAAATCGAGTGGTGGGACTCCTACGTCATCCCCAAGGGCCTGGATTTAAAACACAGCGTGACCTCGAAGAGAGACGAGTACTTTGGGATCACAAACCTGGTGGAGCACCTGGCCCAGCTCCGTCCCCCGGTGGACAGTGACACGCCGGTGACCCTGGGCGTGTATTTAACAAAGAAAGAGCAGAAGAAATTACGGCGCCAGACGCGGCGAGAAGCCCAGAAGGAGCTGCAGGAGAAGGTCAGGCTGGGCCTGATGCCACCGCCAGAGCCCAAAGTGAGGATTTCCAACCTGATGCGGGTGCTGGGCACGGACGCTGTCCAGGACCCAACCAAGGTGGAAGCTCACGTGCGAGCGCAGATTGCCAAGAGACAGAAGGCTCACGAGGAAGCGAACGCGGCGAGGAAGCTCACGGCGGAGCAGCGGAAAGCCAAGAAGGTGAAAAAGCTCAGGGAAGATGTTTCGCAGGGAGTTCACGTAGCTGTGTACAGGGTCCGAAGCTTGAGCAATCCAGCTAAAAGATTCAAAATTGAGGTGAATGCTGGGCAGCTGCACCTCACGGGCGCGGTGGTCCTGCACAAAGATGTCAACGTGGTGGTGGTGGAAGGAGGCCCGAAAGCACAGAAGAAATTCAAGCGTCTTATGCTGCATCGAATAAAATGGGGCGAGCGGGCGTCGAACACGAAGGGAGAGGATGATGACGAGTCCGACGAGGAGTCCGTCAAGAAAACAAACAAATGCTCTCTGCTTTGGGAGGGCACGGCGAGGGATCGCAGCTTCGGCGCCGTGAGGTTCGAGCAGTGCCCCACGGAGAGCGCGGCACGGGAGCACTTCAGGAAGCACAGCGCCGAGCACTACTGGCACCTGGCGCTCGGCGAGTCCGCGCTCGAGCCCTCGGGCTGAGCCTGGCCACAGCCCCCGAGCCGGACAGCTCCCCTCACTCTGCTCAGCACTCCCGTTAAAAACATTTTTAAAACCAAAACCAAAACAAAATACACACACACATACACACAAAAAAAAAAAAAAAAACACGCAAAAAACCAAACAAACAGAAAAATCCCACACACAGAAAAGGGGGGAAATTATGCCAGAATGGTTTTTGTCTTTTTTTTTCTTTTACATATTCTGGCTGCTGCTGTAATTAATTAGAATCACACGAGCAGTGTGATGTAACAGATTGCTGGTAATAATATTGTCAGCTGTGATAGCTGGATGCATGTCCAGGGGAAAAAACTGGAGAGGGGCTTGGGACAAGGGATGGAGGGAGAGAATACAGGGAAGGGCTTCCCACTGCCAGAGGGCACGGATAGGACAGGGATGGGATACTGGGAAGGAATTGTTCCCTGGGAGGGTGGGGAGGGGCTGGGATGGAATTCCCAGAGAAGCTGTGGCTGCTCCTGGATCCCTGGAAGTGTTCCAGGCCAGGTTGGATGGGGCTTGGAGCAGCCTGGGACAGTGGAAGGTGTCCCTGCCCCTGGCAGGGGGTGGAATGGGATGGGCTTTAAGGCCCTGTCCCACCCAAACCACTCCGGGATTCTCATTGAATTCCTTCCTGTTTGGCCCATTCCCGCACCTCCTCACAGGAGAGGTGTGACCCATTCTCCCTTTGGGTGGTACCTGGAGCAGGCAGACTGGAGAACCAGGCTGGCAGTGCCCTGGCTGTGCTCTGCCTGGCACCGAAAATCGGGAAGAAAATAAAAAGCCTCTCCCACTATATTCGAAGTGATAGAGAATCAGGCATTGCTTGATTTTTCTGGCCAGGATGTGCCAAGGAAAATATTCCGAACACACGTGTCTTTACAGGACTTTCCCCCCAAACTTTTTCCAGTCCAAACCCATGGAGATGCGCTGCTTCAAAGTTCATTGGCCCAGAATTCAGTTTCCCATTGGATCCGAATCTCCTCGCTTCCCATGTTCATTAGATTTTCATCCTTCAATTTTCTTATCGCTCCTTTCCGGACCAGATGCCTCCCGCTCTGCCAGGGGTGGCTTCTGGGGTAGATGTTTGTTTGCAGATGGCCACCGATGTTCCACTGATGTTCTGCTGATGGTTTTTATCTCTCTGAGTGTCTCTGGGCTCCTCCCAGGCTCTTGGGATGCTGAGCTCACCAGGCCTCACCTGGAGAAACAATGCCCTGGAAAGAAGCTTCAGTTCCCTTCCCCCGGGGGCAGAGGTGGACAAACCTGGCTGAAGTTACATAAAAAAACTTTAAACTGGTGTGTTTTCCGACACGTCCATCGCCCTTTGGCATTTCAGACCCCGGAGCTGTTCCTGTGCTGGTGTGTGGGGCAATGCTTTAGCAGCGTGATCTGATTGTCGTTCGGATCTGCACTGGGGGCACTCTGTGAGAAACGCTTCACAGGTTTTCCTGTTTGGGGCCAAGCTTTGCTGTGTGCAGCAAAATCGAGGGCTCCTTCTTCCAGTGTGCCCCGGTTTCTGATGGCACCAATCCCCCAGCCCATCCCGATCCTGACTGGATTTTTGTGCAGCTCCTCCTGGGGGAGAGCAAACCCCTTCAAAACAGACTCCAGCAGATCACCGAGTCCTCTGGTTTGTGCAGGCTGTTCCTGATGTATTTTCTGGGCTTGTTTCACTGCTGGAACTCGAGGATAAAATCCCTTTTCCCATCTGGAATGTCTCTGTTCTGCCTCTTAAAATGCAGTCGGACTGAACAGGAGAGGTCTGTCGGGGCCAGCTGGAAACAGCTCGCAGCGGGCACCGCGCTCTGCAAATCCCCGTTCTGCTACACCAGCACTGTGGGCATGCCCTGCTCCCCGTGAGTGGGATGTTTTTAACTCCAGGATCGGGGTTTTGGCTGCCTCCTCGTGTTCTGAGTTCCATTCCTACTCTTTCCTTTTCCATGACAGTGAGTACGGCGGGCGAGCAATGCTAGAAAATCCAGGTATCTGTTTTCTCCTATCCTAAATTTCCTAAATTTCCCATTAACGGTTGTAATTCTTTCCTAGATTGGGGCATCTCTGTTTGTCCTGTTGCCTTTCAAGTGTTTGGAGGAGCTCCTGCATTGCTGGCTGCCCACCGAGTACCCCGAAACTTTGCTTCTTTACTCGGTCCTTGGCGTTTTTCAGTGGGATTTCAATCGCTGTTTCAAAATTTCAAAATTTCGCCTGCCATTTCAGAATCCCATGCAATGCTTCCCATGCAGCCGCTGCTGCTTCCCCCACCTTTTCACGGGAATCTGCCCCAGTCAGGAGGTCATCTCTGTATGGATACAGCTTCGCGTCTGGGGGAGTGGGACTGCCTGTAATAATTCAGAGGGTGCGGCAGGAGCGATGGGGGCTGAGCGTTTATACCCCGAGGAGCCTGTTGAAGCTACCCTGTACGCCTTCCCAGGGAAAAGCCAATTTCTCTTTGTCCTCCTCCTGTAAGGGAGCCATCAATCCCACGTCCTTCCTGTCAGCACTGCCCTCCGCGGGTGTGCAGCTGCTGACTGCGCCGTGAGGGACTGTGGCTGTCGGGGCGGGGCTGTGTTGGCATTAAAACACCGGTGACCGGCGGTAAAGCGCCACTTTGTCACCGGCCACAGCGGGGAATGACCCAGGCGATGCGCCCGGGACGTGATTTGTCGTTTCCGCAGGTCGGCTCTGGCCTCAGGAGCTCCGTCTCGTGCGGCAGCAGGGGCTGGGTGCTGTGACACCTCGGCGGTTTTTGCACTGGGCAGCGCAGGTGCTGCGCGGGGCACGCGCGGTGCAGATTGCGAACTCGCACCCGGCTAAGGGTCGATACCGGAAGCGCGGGAGCACGCGCTGCCGCCCGGCACGCGCCAGCTTCGACCCTTCAAACATCAAACCCAGAGGGTTTTCGTTGTGATTTTTGCCTGCAAAGGGAGCAGAAGGCCTGCGCCTCTCCCCCGGCAGCTGTAAATTCACCTGAGCAGTTTTACAGACGACGCTGGCTCTGTGCACTCCAGGGATTTTAACTCTCTGCTGTCCGAGTCGCACACCCTGCTGTGTTAGTGCTGGAACTCGTGCTCCTGTACCTATCAGAAATGTGGTTACTTGACAGCGGGGACCAGCTGGAATCAGAACGTCTGGGCCACTGTTACCAATCCAACAACAGCCGAGTGCTTCACCCTGTTGCCATTTTATTGATGCTAATAATGGTTCCACGTGCATGGTTCCACAATTCAGTCCAAACTGGAGACACTGGTGTGGAAGAGCATCGGGGCCATGCTGGGATGGCTGCTGAGAGCAGGGAGCTCGGCCTCCTGAGGTGCCATGGATGGGGAGCAGCTGCTGCTGTTCCAGCTGTGCTGGGAGGTGGACACCCTCCTCCACACCCCGGCAGAGCTCCAGGACCAACCGAGCCCTGGGATCCCTCCTCGCCTCCTCCCTCCCTGCGACAGACACCGCAGAGCCCGACTGGGGTGCACCTGCACAGCTGCCCCCCTGGCCCGGGGCACAGGAACTGGGGAGAGGCAGCAGGAATTCCGAGAGGAGGTGCCCAGGAAGCCGTGGGGCAGAGCAGAGAAGGACAAAAGGGCTGGGAAAGCAGCCGGCGCCAAGAGGGTTCCCCACTAGCACGAGAACCCAGACGTGAAAGCTGGTTTTTATTGACTGGTTGGAACAGTAATATCCTCATTGAAACATCTCTGGGATGTCCTCAATGCTTCAGTGGGGGTCTTGCACACCGGGAGCTGAGAAAGGCGGCTCTGCAGCAGCTGGATATCACGGAGAGCCGAGGGAAGAGCCCTTCCTGAGGACACACGGCCAGAGGGACTCCAGCCGCAAGAGTTACCGAGCCAAACAAAATCAACGGAGAATCCGGGAGAACACCGAGAGCTCAGACTGGGCCAGAGGATCTGTGAGCCCTGGGGGTGTCCAGCCAATGCCCCCTCTGGGTGGGGGATTGTGTTGGTTTTGTTTGGCCCAGTTTTTGGTTGTGTGGGTCCACAAGGATGGCTCCTGTGAGAAGGTTCTGGAAGCTTCCGCCATGTCCAGCAGAGCCAATCCCTGATGGCTCTGAAGATGATGGACATGCTGCTGGCCAAGGCTGGGCCACTTAGAGAGGTTGGTTACGCCTCTGTTATAACTTATTTAAGAAGAAATCAAAACAATTACGTGCACACAGTTCCTTTTAGCCAGAGAAGGAGAAGGAGGTGGGAACACGAGAGGGAAACAACACGGAGACACCAAGGTCGGTGGAGAAGGAAGGGCAGGAGGTGCTCCAGGCGCCGGAGCTGAATTTCCTCTGCAGGCCGTGATGAAGACCATGGTGGAGCAGCTGTGCCCCTGCAGCCCATAGGGTCCACAGGAGATGCAGAGATCCACTCACAGCCCATGGGGAGATGCCCACACCGGAGCGGGTGGATGCCTGGAGGAGGCTGTGATCCAGTGGGAGACCCCATGGAAAGAGAGGCCTTGCTCCCAAGGTGGAACAGCCTGGCCTTGGAGGCCTGCACGCCGAGGACGAGCGACCCACGCCGCAGCACTTTGGGAGGATCATCTGCCCGTGGGGGGAGCTCACGTTGCAGCAGCGAGCGTGTGTGCTGCTGCTCGTGAGATGGACCCACGCTGGAGAAGTTCCCGGAGAACTGTCTCCTGTGGGAGGGACCCCATGGCGCAGCAGGGGAAGGACTCCTCTCCCCGAGCAGGGGGAAATCCCAGCGATGAAGCGAGCAAAGCCCCACGCCCCGACCCCCCTGCGCTGCTGGTGGGAGGGAGGGAAGGGATGGGGGAAGAAAGGTGTCTTTAAGGGCCGATTTCACTTCTCATCATCCTCCTCTGACTCTGTTGGTGATAAATTCACTTTGTAACTTACGTTGAGCCTGTTTTGCCCTTGGAGCGATTTCTCCAGGTCTTTATCTCACTCATGAACCCTTGTGTTAATTTTTTTTTCCCCCTCTCCTCTGCCCAGTTGAGGCAGGGGAGAGCAGGTGAGCAGCTGTGGTGGGTGCCTGGCATTCGGCCAGCGTCCCAAACCACGACAGCGATCTTGGGAAGGTGTCTGAGCTGCGGGACACGCCCCTGTCTCTGCCGGAGCCGTGGTGGGGAAGGGCAGGTTCTGCCCCTCGCCCACCCCGGGGCTCTCTGCGGGGCCTCCTGGGGCACCATGTCCAGCATTCCTGGGGTGGGACAGGATTCCTGGGATCCCTGTGCCAGGGAATGTCACCTCCAGAGCTCCGAGTGGAGCAGGGACGGTGCTGGCAGTGGGGACAGGCTCTGGGGATGCTCTGAGCCCTCACTCTGGTGGGGCTGGCACATCCCCAGCTGCTCCAGCCCAGCTCCCAGCTCCATCCTGGATTCTGAACATCCCTCCACGGAGCCTTTCCGGAGCGCTCCCAGTGATGCAGCCTCAGCTCCCCTCTCCTTCCCCTGATTGCCAGGAAGGCACCAGCCATGATCCCAGTGGGCAGAGGCCTTGGAGAGTCCCAGAGGAGCCGGCTGGGCACCTCTCCCAGCCCCGGTGAGGGATGCAGACTCTGGGGATCTGTGCCATGCTCCAGCCCCGTTTCCCCGGGAATGAAGCCTGAATGGGGCCCACAGAGGAGGAACGCAAAGAGGAGGCCCAGCAGCAGCAGTGGCGGGCAGGAGATGCCCCCAGGGCTGCCCGGAGGTCACGGGGAGGAGAAGGACACGGAGCTGGGAGGGTTGTGCTGGGAGCTGGGGACGCGGGAGAGGCTCCCGCCCTTCACGCTCCCAGCAGCTTCTTGACCATGTATCCCGGCATGCTGTAGAGGAACAGGGCCACCATGATGAGGAGCAGCAGGGCCAGCACGATCTTGATGATGAGCCACTTGTAGCGGGTGCAGATGAGGTATTTGATGGACTTGAGCGGGTTCAGGAACCAGATGAACGACGTGTCCGGGCGGCTGCAGGGGAACCACACACCCGCCATTGATCAGCACCGGGGAAAAAGGGATCCAAAAGGGACCTTAGAGCTCATCCAGTGCCACCCCCTGCCGTGCGCAGGGACACCTCCCACTGTCCCAGGATGCTCCAGCCTGGCCTTGGACACAGCCAGGGATCCAGGGGCAGCCACAGCTGCTCTGGGAATTCCATCCCAGCCCCTCCCCACCCTCCCAGGGAACAATTCCTTCCCAAGATCCCATCTATCCCTGCCCTCTGGCAGTGGGAAGCCATTCCCTGTGTCCTGTCCCTCCATCTCTTGTCCCCAGTCCCTCTCCAGCTCTCCTTTAGGCCCTGGAATGGGCTCTGAGCTCTCCCTGGATCCTCCTCCTCTCCAGGTGAACACCCCCAGCTCTCCCAGCCAGGCTCCAGCCCTTCGAGCATCTCCATGGCCCCCTCTAGCCCCATTCCATGAGGTGCACATCTCTTTCGTGTTGGGGGCTCAGAGCTGGATGCAGCGCTCCAGGTGGGAGTAGGAGCCCAGAATCCCAGGTCCCTGCTGCGGAGAGGCTTCTCCTACTCACTTGGGTTTCTCCAGGGGATCGGGCTCGTTTCGGGCCAGCCCAGCGGGGGATTTCTCGGCCTCCTCCGCTGTCAGAAGGTGCAGCTCAGCCTCGACTTTGCCCTGCAGGGAGCAGAGAGCTGTGCTGAGGCCTGGGACACGCTCCCACCTCCTCCGCCCCCCGGCCAGAGGGGTCCCGAGGGAACGGAGCCCTGCGGGGGGATGCAGGGTGTCCGCAAAGAGCACAGTCCCCGGGAAAAGCCTCCCTTGGCCCCATGCTTACGGTGATCTCCAGCTCATCGTTCTCATCTCTGGCCACGAACGGCCACCAGCCCTTGACCCGCTTCTGCTTGAAGATGGAGATCATGGGCAGCTCAGCCTCGTTGGTCACCATCTCCAGGCTGCACTGCTTGGACGTCTTGGCTCCCCGGGGGAAGCGGTTCAGGTCCAGCTCGATGGCTCCTGGCAGGACAAAGGGGAGCGCAGAGGTTGGCACCCCCAGAGGGCCCAGTCCTTGGCTGGAGAGAGGCTGGACCAGCATCTCCTGCCCTGGGGAGCAGCTCTGAGCCAGCTCTGGGGAGGAGAAACTTGGTGTCTTGGCTGTGGGAGCAGTGGAGAACGGTGATCTCAGAATCACGGGATCATGAATGTTTGGAAAGAACTCTGAGACCACGGAGGCCAAGCTGTGCCTGATCCCCACCTTGTGCCCAGCCCAGAGCACTGAGAGCCACATCCAGGCCTTCCTTGGACACCTGCAGGGATGGGGACTCCAAACCTCCCTGGGCAGCCCCTGCCAAAGCCTGACCTCCCTTTTCAGGAAGAAATTCCTGCTGGTGTCCAACCTGAGCCTGCCCTGGCACAGCCTGAGGCCATTTCCCCTTGTCCTGTCCCTGTTCCCTGGGAGCAGAGCCCGACCCCCCTGGCTGCCCCCTCCTGTCAGGAGCTGTGCAGAGCCACAAGGTTCCCCTGAGCCTCCTTTTCTCCAGGCTGAGCTCCTTTCCCAGCTCCCTCGGCCGCTCCTGGGCCTCCAGCCCCTTCCCGGCTCCGTTCCCTTCCCTGGACACCCTCCAGCCCCTCCAGGTCTCTCTTTTTGGGAGGGGCCCAGAGCTGCCCCCAGCACTGGAGGGGCCCCAGCAGTGCCAGCACAGGGGATGGGCACTGCCCTGGCCCTGCTGCCACCGCAGAGCTGGCACAGCCCAGGGGCCAGTGCCCTCTTGCCCACCTGGGCTCGTGTCCAGCTGCTCATGTCCACCAGCACCCCAGGGCCTTTCCAGCCCCTGCGCCCCAGCCTGGAGCTCCACGGGGTTGGTGTGACCCCAGTGCAGGGTCTTGGCCTTGGCCCATGGACCCAGCCTGTCCTGATCCCTCTGCAGACCCTTCCTGCCCTCTCCTCCCACCTGCTCTGCCCAGCCGCAGCTCAAGGTGCTTGTGGGATGCTCTGGACCCTCCACGTACCCAGGAAATCGTCGGCCGAGAAGTGGTCAGCATCCCAGACCTGCAGGGTGAGGCGGGCTGGGATCTTGTACTCGGTCTCATCCCAGGAGAACATGGACTCCTTCTTGGAGATGACGATCCTCTCCTCGGCCATCAGGTAGTCGAAGGGGAAGATGTAACGCCAGTTGAAGTTGCCTTCGCCGGTGAGGGAGTGGTAATGGACATCCGTGTCCTGCTTGTCCTCCTGCTGCCCCTTCAGCCACCTGCAGGGCCCAGGGGGCGAGAGGGGGGCACGGGTTGGCACCTGGGGGCCGGAGGGGGCACAGGACCGCCCTGGCCAGGGTGCCCTGCAAGGACCTCAAAGATGTGAGCAAGGGGCTGGGGCTGCTCCAGACCCTGCAGCAGCAAAGCCAAGGGGCAGGAGGGTCCCAGAGGGAGCAGAGGAGTTTGGGAGAAAGAGATCCAAGGGGGTTGTCCCAGGGCTTCCCCTGGGCAGGGAGATGTTAAGGAATTGCTCGGGAGCTGGGAGCACTGCTGGGGAGGCTGGAGCGCAGCGGGGTGGAAGGGGATCACAGCAGAGCTGGAGAGGGACCTTGGACAAGGGATGGAGGGACAGGACACGGGGAATGGGCTCCCGGTGCCAGAGGGCAGGGGTGGATGGGATCTTGGGAAGGAATTGTTCCCTGGGAGGGTGGGGAGGCCCTGGCACTGGGTGCCCCGAGAAGCTGTGGATCCCTGGCAGTGTCCAAGGCTGTTCCAAGCCCCATCCAACCTGGCCTTGGACACTTCCAGGGATGGAAGGTGCTCAAATTCCAGAGGGATGGAGCTGCTGGGATGGCTCCAAGGTCTCCCTGGAGCTCAGGGTATTGCTTGGGTTTCCTTGGAGCTGCATCCCACAGGATTTGTCTGTTGAGAGCCAGAACCATGGCCTGGAGCAGCCTGGGACGGTGGAACGTGTCCCTGCCCATGGCAAGGGGTTAAACGGGATGAGGTTGGAGGTCCCTTCCCACCCAAAGCGTTCCACCATTCCATGGCTCTGATCCTGGAAGGGGCTTTCCCTTCCTGCTGAGCGAGGGTGAAGCGGAGATGGGAGCAAACCATCGGAACAAGCACCGCCGGCTTGGCTCCAGCCGCTGGAGCTGGAGGTGGCAGCGTGGAAATGCCACGAGGGGACGTCAGGGCGAGCTCCGAGCGGGGCGGAGGGGCCCGGTCACCGCCGACGGAGATGTCCGGCCTCTCTCCCGCCAGGAAAGCGCCGCGTTCCAAAACCACCTCCGTGGAGTTCCCGCCAAGCACCTGCAGCTCCAAACGGGGAGCCAGGCACGGGCAGTGGGATGTGCAGCCAGGGAGAGGTGGAGAGGCAGGAACCAGCACAGGAGACCCCGGCAGCGCTGGGACCCCCGCGCCCACACAGCCCGGCAGAGGCGGAGGCGGCGCCGCTGGAATTCCGGGCTGTACCTACCCCCTGACGAAAATGTCGCTGGATTTCTCGCCGGTGAAGTAATCGTCGTCCTCCAGGATGACCTCGTCGGTGTTCCACACGATCACCCTGAGCTCGTACCTGCCGGGCACAGGGAAAAGGGAGGTGAGGCACGGCAGCAGGGAATGGGATGGGAGGGGACGGGGTGGTGCTGCCGGAAAGCAGGGCCAGGCACCGGGAACACGGAACTGCTCCCAGGGATCCATCCCAGCCAGCAGGAGGGCGAGAACGGGAGGGGATCTCAACCTGGAGGTGACTACAGGGATGGGACTCTTCCTATGGGGGCAGGCTGGGAGAGCTGGGAATGCTCACCTGGAGAAGGGAAGGAGCCAGGGAGAGCTCAGAGCCCATTCCAGGGCCTAAAGGGGCTCCAGGAGAGCTGGAGAGGGACTGGGGACAGGGGATGGAGGGACAGGACACAGGGAATGGCTTCCCACTGGGAAAGGGGAGCACGGGCTGGGATCTTGAGAAGGAATTCCTGGCTGGGAGGGTGGGGAGAGGCTGGGCTGGAATTCCCAGGGAAGCTGTGGCTGGACCCTGGATCCCTGGAAGTGTCCAAGGCCAGGTTTGGATGGGCCTTGGAGAAATCTGGGATAGTAGAAAGTGTCCCTGCCCATGGCATGGGGTGGGATGGGATGAGCCTTAAGGCCCTTCCAGCCCAAACCAGTCCGGGATCCCATGATCTCCACGGGAGCTCGGATCAGCCTCACCAGGGTGAGCAGAGCACCAAGGGGAGCTTTCCCTCCTCTGCTCCCAGCCTCTGCAAGGAACTTGCCCAGGGCTCAGTGGGGACAGCCCCGATTTGGATTTTGGGAGATTTGTGGCCAAAATCGGGTCTGCAAAACGACCAGAGCCCAGCGCTCTTCCTGCTCCCCTCCCTTTACTCAGCAGGGCTGTGACTCCCCCCCCAAAATGGGCTCAGGGTCCTCCTCAGGACTCCAGGGGGTTCAGGATCCCCAGGGAAATTCCCAGCGCTGCCTTTTGTGTGCAGCATCCTGGAGCTTCCCAGTCCCTTCTGCTCAGGAATCTGTCGGGAATTTAGGTCCCAGGTGCCCAGACGTGGGGAATCAGGAGGGACCGTGGGGCGGGAAATGGATGAGGATGGATCGGGAGGCACTGGACATTTTTCTCTGCCGGGATCCCGGGGTCACCTGCCCACCCCGAGGTGGGTTAGGGCTGCTTTGGCCCCCACGAGCTGCCCCCGTTCCCGCTGGGACGCCAGACCTGCTCGATTCCCGGCTTGTCGGGGTTGAGCAGCGGCCGCGTCTCCACGTGCTCGGGGACGAGGCGGCAGCCGGCGCGCGGGATGTCCTCCCAGTGCCGCAGCACCGCCAGCGCCAGGTGCTCGTCCGTCGGCTTCTTCTGGCCTGGAGGACGAAGGAGAGCTCGGACAACTGGGACAGGGACACAGGGAGAGCAGAGCACCCGGGGCCTCCAGCCCGGCTCCAAGGGGCAGAACCGCCTCGTCCTCTCCATCCCTTGGGAATGCTTTGTCCCTCAGCCGGCACTTCCTGACTCCTCTCTCCATCCCTACGGAAGGTCCCCATCCCCATCCAGGCTGTGTTTTCCCTGTCGGGACCAATTCCATGTCCACGGACCGTGTTTTCCTCCTCTCCTTCACCCCTCCCGGCCTGCCTCCCTCTTTCTTGGACACACGTGGATGTGTTGGGACACAACCCCCTCTTCCCGTTGTTCGGGAATGCGGTGACACGGAGAGCAGCTTCCTAAACCCCGGAAATCCATGAGGTGTCCCCACTGCTCTTTGGACGCGCGCTGCCAGGAGGGCGTTTCCAGAGGCAGCTTCGGTCACTCTGGGTGTCCATGGATGCCCTGGAGTGATTCCAGGAGGAACCCGCTGGCCTGGGGGGTCTGTAGGATTCTGCGACTGGTCCCATACTGGGATGGTGACGGCAGGGCTGGGGTGGGGCCACCACATCTGTCTGGGGTCTTGGACTGGACAACCTTCAAAAGGTCCCTTCCAAACCACTCCGTGATTCAAACTACTCTGAGATCCCAACCCTGGGTGATGAGGAGACCCCCTCAGGACCTCCATCCCATGGGCTGAGCCCACAGGGCCGTACCGTTCTCATCCTCGATCTCCGTGGGGCCGGTGAAGACCCTGTTGGCAACTTTCACTCTTCCCCCTGGCCCGAAGTGCGGCCCATCCACTTTTCCCTCTTTGCACAGCTTGGACAGGATCTGGGAGGGCTTCATGGGGTCACGCCAGGTGTTGTATCCGTGGCTGGGAACAGGAGGGCGAGGTCAGCCCCAGAAGATGGGGATGACAAAGCTGTTTTTGCTCCCTTTTGCCAGAAAAAACCCCCGCTGTGCCATGAGGGACACAGAATTCCCAGGGGAAGGATTTGAGGCAGCAAAGGTGAAACTTCAGAGCAGACCTGGCCCCTCTGTGCCTCTTTTGCAAACACCTTCCACCCCACCTTGGCTCAGACCTGGAATTCCCAGTGCAACCCCTTGATTCCTGATTTTCAGCATCACTCTGTTGGCCCTGCTGCAATTTCAGTCCTGACCTCACCCCTCTTCCCAGTCCCCCCCGTCCCCCCAGCCCCCCCCTCCT
>VZRN01004548.1:25777-40694 GCA_013397935.1 Dasyornis broadbenti | reverse complement strand
GAACTGGGGGTGAAGAAGAGTCTTGGATTGAACGGGGGGGGAAGAAGAGTCTTGGATTGAACTGGGGGTGAAGAAGAGTTTTGGATTGAACTGGGGATGGAGGGTCTTGGATTGAACTGGGGGTGAAGCAGAGGGTCTTGGCTTGAACTGGGTAAATTCCTGCCTCGTGTTAATCCCTGTCCCGGTTTAGGGAGAGGCTGGAGCTGGCTGTGTCCTCAGAAACATCACCACAGTCACCTCCGGAATCTCAGCTGAGGCGAGAAAGTGGCTCTAAGGAAACACTCCCAGCGAGGACCTGCCCAGGATGCCGAGACGTCCGTCCCCTTCCCTTTGTGTTCTCTCCGCATGGGATTGTCCCCAGAGAGGGCACGAGGAGCCCCGAACTCTCCAGCCCCACCTCCAAGCACGGCACAGCAGCGGATGCCCAGGTGAGGTCACATCCGCCCACTCCTGGCTGGTTTTGGGGCTGACCAAGCTGGTGTCTGCTATTGCAGCCTGGGCATGGATGGGAGACTCCCTGTCCCAGTGGGAGGCGGCACTGGATGGAGAACCAGGCTGGCGGGAAACGGAGCCAAAAGCGTTTTCCGTTTGTGAGACACTGGGACGAGGCGGGGGCAAAGGGCAGCGCGGGTGCTTCCAGCAGGATGGGGATCCCTCCCGAGTGCCCGGCTGCAGAACCCCACGCCTGGGGACAGGGGAATGACCCGCTTAGGGGCCAGGAACTGACTTTTTCCACAGCACATCCCATCTACAAAGGAACAGCGCGCATTGGCTGGATCAGATCAATGATCACGGAGCGCGTGTTCGAGGAGGTGCCCTGTCCTTCAGATGGATCTGCTCCCCCCTGCCAGATCCCGCTCCTCTCCTTTTCTGCCATTCTCTCCCGTTCTGAACCATCACCGGGGTGGTGGCGTGGCTGTGGAAGGAACCAGCACCCCAGAGGCCGGGCTGATCCAAACTATCCATGGGAACTGAGCACTAGGACCTGCTGGTCCATCCCACCTGCCGGAGGGAGGTCTCTGGATCTGGCAGGAGCTTGGATCTGCCCTGTTCCCAGTGCTGGGAGCACACAGCCCTGGAGACGCCGTTCAGGCTCTGGATATCCTGGGACATCCCTGAACAACTCGGGATAGTGGGAGGTGTCCCTGCCCACAGCAGGGTGGGGAACGGGATGGGCTTTAAGGTCCCTTCCAACCCAAACCATTCCAGGAACAAGGAGCTGCTCCAGGCCTCAAGCTGCATCCTGGATCCCAATGCACCGGAGTTAAATCCCACCCTCCCCGCAGCTCCGGCACCGTTCCGGGTGAGCCCCGGGGAGGCGAGCGCCGGATCCCGCCTGTCACACCCCAAATTCCCACTCACCCGCACGATGTAGACTCGGACCAGCACATTGATGGGGTCGTTGCTGGGGATCCCCTGGAACATCCCGAAGGTGGGGTCGTATCCCGCCTCCTTGGCGATGTCATCGGGGAGCGGCACTTTGTAGACGCACATGGAGCCCTGGCGTGAGGGTGGGCGTGGCCCCGCTGAGCGCTGCTGCCCAGGGGCTCCAGGGAAGCGAACCCATCCCAGAACACCCTTCCCGAGGTCCCGGCCAACATCGCTGAGCACTCACTTTGAACCTCCCCACGATCCGCTCCTCCTCCGTGGCGTTGTCGTCGTTGTCCCCGATCTTGCCCCGGAGCAGGTTGAAGGTGTGCAGCCAGTCCTCAAAGTTGTCAAACTCTGCCTCCAGCTCCTTGTTGAAGACCTGAGATGACAGGAAGTCGAAAGGAGGGAATTCGGGATGAAGACGAAGGTGAGGGAAAGATGGGGCGAGTGCTGAGTCAGCTCAGAAGGAGCGAGGGACAGCGTGAGAGGAAATGGCCTCAGGCTGTCCCAGGGAGGTTCAGGCTGGATATTGGGAATAATTTCTCCATGGAAAGGGAGGTCAGGCCTTGGCAGGGGCTGCCTGGGGAAGTTTGGAGTCCCCATCCCTGGAGGTGCCCAAGGAAGGCCTGGATGCAGCACTCAGGGCTCTGGGCCGGGCACAAGGTGGGGATTGGTCGCTGCTTGGACTCCATGGGCTGGGAGGGCTTTTCCAGCCTCAGTGATCCTGGGATTCTGTGAATGTGGACGCCTCAGCTCCCAGGGCCTGATTTTCTAGGAAAGGGAGGGATCTCCAGCACTATTGGGTTGGACCTTGATGCCACGTGACACAAAAAAGGGAATCTCAGATCGACGGGCGGGGCCGTTGTTCCCTGTCTGTGCAAGATCCAGGTCCGAACCCCTTCTGGACCCCAGGCGACACAAATCCTAAAAGATCCCTGGGATCGCTGAACCAGAGCCACCCCCTGCCCTGAATCCTGGCTGGGTCAGCCATATCCAGGCGGGAAAACTCTCCCCCCTCCAGCTGGGGCACCTCCAAGCTGCCCCAAGGATGAGCCCATCCCAGGACAACCCCTTTTCCTGGGGCCTCTGACTCCTTGTCCCGAGGAGAGATGTCCCAAGGCACATCATCCCTAGGATCAGGATTCCTCGGGAGCACCACGCAGTACCTTGAGTTCATCCACCTTCTGCTTGTTCTTCTTCTCGGGGAGCTCCGGCACCGGCTGCTGCTTCTTTTTCTTGTCTTCTTTGGGCGCCTTGGACTTGTCCTTGTCCTTGCTCTTCACCTGAGCCTTGGAGCCTTTCATGGAAGAGTGACCACGTTTGGTCTCGGGGAGGAGCGGCGCGGAGGGAGGAGACGGAAATGAGGGTGAGGAGGGAGGGAGAGGTGGAAATGAGGGTGAGGAGGGAGGGAGAGGTGGAAATGAGGGTGAGGAAGGGTGGGGGAGACAGGGAGGAGGAGCTTGGACAAATCCTTCAAAGAAGAGGCGCATGAAGGCTGCCACCGCCTGCAATTCCCATCCCAGCCCTGTGCTGGCTTTCCTTGGCTCTGGATCACAGCATCTCCAGGAGCCCGGAGGCAGGGAATTCCAGGGAATTCCAGGGAATTCCAGCGCTGGCCTGAGCAGGAATCACTTGGAGGGCTACAAAACATGCACAGAGCGCTTCGACAGAGCGGCGAGAAAACCTGGTCTGCCCTCAGCATTTCCTTTTCTTCCTTCTGCCAGAGACTTCTCCTGCTTTACGGAGCCTGGGGAATAAAACCCCAGCCAGGGAACGGGATTGCCCGTGACCAGCTGCAATCCCAGGGCACCGGAGTCTCCTTGGGAGCAAGCACCAGCCGTGGACAGCCGGGAAGAGGCTGCCGGAAAAGGTGGATTCGAAGGAAGCTTCTCCCTCCGCTGCAATCCCTGCCCCTTGGGGCCTCTGCCAGCTTCCACGAGGGCTGGACAATGCCCGGTGGTGGGGACAGATGGAAAAACTTCTCATGGAAGAGGAAGGGAGGAAGGAGTGGGAGAGCCGAGGGAAAGCGGTCATTCTCGGGAGACAGAAAGAAAACCACGGGGGACAAGGAGCAAGCCCAGGAAAACCTGCTCAGAGTTGTCTCCAAGCTCGGCAAGGCCCGACCTCGTTTTTCTCGGGATATAAAGATCAATCTTCCAAAAGAAACCAGGCTTGGAATTTCGCCCAGCTGAAGGATTTTGTGTCGTCTGGGCACGACAACAACGCCCTGTCCTGAGGACACGGAGCACACGGAGGACAAGGGTGGAATTCCCCAGGGAAAGCCCTCCCAGCCCCACTGGTGGCACGGCCAGATGGACAAAGTCGCCCTGGAGCAACCAGTCCCAGGATTCTTGGCCCGCATCATTTCTGGGACAAATTTAAGTCTTGCCCAATTTTAGGCAAGGTCGGAAGCCCACCTGAGCTACAGACTCGACTTCCTTCGGAGAAAAACTCAATTAGGGCATAATTCATCTCATAATTTTATACAATTATAACGAGTGAAAAATAGCATACAATACGTAAAATTCTAAAAATTGATAAATTAGGTGAGAGAACTCGCCCGAATGTTGTGTATTTTTCTTCACTGCCTGTGTTAGGGCAGCAGACAAAGAGTTCAACACCCACAAAAATCAATCATTTTTGGGAAAACAGCACGCTGGGAGCGTCTGGTTCGGCTGCGTCAAATTCCCAAGGGGATGTCCGAGCTCCAGGAGGAATCCTGGTCCCACCTTTCCCTGCCACGTTCCCTCTCTCACTCCCAGCCTTACCCTCTCCAATCTCCATCTCCTCCTTCTCCTCCGCTTCTGCCGCGGCTGCTTCCTGCTGCCGGAGTTGCTGCGGGACAAAGGAAGCCGTGGGATATTTGGAACAATTTCTTCACGGAAAGGCTGCCCAGTGGAATCCCCATCCCTGGAGGGATTCAAAGCCGTGTGGATGTGGCACTTGGGGACATGGTCAGTGGTGGCCAGGGAATGTTGGACTCGATGGTCTCCGAGGGCTTCTCCAGCCCGAGCAACTTTGGGATTCCATGACAGTCATGGGATGCGGCACAGCCCCCAGGCTTTGGAAGGAGCTGGAATTACGGGAGACCTTGCAGGAAGGGAACAATCCCACCTCGGATGCCCCTCGGTGCTGCTCCTCACCCACCTCCTTCATGGTCTCGATGGAAGCGAAGTACTTGGACCACCAGTCCAACATGCTCTCGTCCGGCTCCTCCTCCTCCACTTCTTCCCCGCCGCCTCCTCCTCCTCCTCCTCCTCCTCCTCCTCCTTTCTTCTTCTTTTTCTTTTTCTCTTTCTCTTCCTCAGTCTGGAGGGACAAGGGGAGCACGGGCAGGGGAGGGCAGGGATCAGGAGAAAGGGAAACGTCTCTGGAAGTGCAAAGGTGGGAGAAGCCCCCAGGCTCGGGGATCTCATTCGTTTCCCCCCTTTTACAGCCACAGACATCGAGGCACCAAACAGCCAAGGATGACCACGGCTCCGGAGACAGCGCCACAGTCACGGAATCATGGAATGGTTCGGGTGGGAAGGGACGCTACAGCTCGTCCAGTTCCAGCCCTGACACCTTCCACTCTTCCAGGCTGTTCCACGCCCTGGCCAGGCCAGCCTTGGACATTCCCAGGGGATGGGGCAGTCCCAAGCCACCTCCACATTTCCATCATCCCATTTATCCCTGCATTTCCCAGGCTACATCTCTGGAATCTTCCATGGCAACAGCCAAACTGTGCCCAGCAAAGCACCCAGGGTCCACTCTGGAGCAAGGGAACCTTTCCCAGCTGGAATTCCCAGCATCTCTCCCGCTGCCGGCCCTGCTCCTCCTGGGACAGCTGGGATGAGAAGCCCTGGCCCAGAAGAGCTTCCCAAAGTGCAGGAATGAGGCCACTGCCACGCCCCCTGAGGGGACAGCGCTGCCGTGGCTCTGCTGTGGGACAGAGGCCACAGAGGGGTGACGGCCCGGCCTGGCCTGGCCTGGGGAGGGTGCTTGGTGCCGTGAAAGCGGCGTGGAAGGGCTGCAGAGGGAGCACAGGGTTGGGAGCAGGGATGCAGAGAAGATCCGTCACTCACCACGTCCACCTTCACCACGGCATCGGAATTCTGCCGCCCGGAGCGGGAGGGAACAGGGAGAGGGAGAGCAGGTTAAGGACACAGCCTCGGCTGAGGGCGAATCAGCAGTCCCAGAGCGGCTTGGGTGGGAAGAGACCTTAAAGCTCATCCAGTCTCAACCTCCGCCACCTTCCGCTGTCCCAGGCTGCTCCAAGCCCCGTCCAGCCTGGCCTTGGACACTGCCAGGGATCCAGGGGCAGCCACAGCTGCTCTGGGGATTCCATCTCAGCCCCTCCCCACCCTCCCAGGGAACAATTCCTTCCCAATATCCCATCTATCCCTGCCCTCTGGCAGTGGGAAGCCATTCCCTGTGTCCTGTCCCTCCATGCCTTGTCCCCAGTCCCTCTCCAGCTCTCCTGGAGCCCCTTTAGGCCCTGGCAGGGGCTCTGAGCTCGCCCTGGATCCTTCCCTTCTCCAGTTGAACCCCCCCAGCTCTCCCAGCCTGGCTCCAGAGGGGCTCCAGCCCTGGGAGCGTCTTGGCAGGAATCTGTTTCTGTGGGGGAAGCTCTGGAGCAGAAGCGTGGGAGAAGGAGCTGAAATTCCCGTTCTGGGCACAGGCACATTGACTGTGACACAGCCCGACGCCCTTGGGACACCCTGCCTGCCCAACCCAGGGCCAAATTTCCAGGTGGGAATCCCTCAGGAATCAGCAACTCCACGAGGAAAGAAGTGCTGCCCCACGGACACTCACAGCTTCCAGCTTCACCATCGTCTCCATCTTCTTGATGGGAACCTCGGGCTCCATGTTGACAACGATCTCCCCTGTGGGGCGAGAGCGATGGGCCCTGCTGGTCATGGCCAGGTACCCGTTGAGGTGTTTGGCTGGGCAGAGGACAGAGAAGGAGAAAGAACAAGGGAGAGGGACAGTGGAGGGGAGAAACCGAGAGTTCAGGTGAGATGCCACAGGAATCGGGCCAGAAAATGAGAGCTCAGGTGAGATCCTACAGGATTCAGGCCAGAAATTTTGAGTTCAGGTGAGATCTGACAGGATTCAGGCCAGAAACTGAGCTCAGGTGAGATCCTACAGGATTCAGACCAGAAACTGAGCTCAGGTGAGATCTGACAGGATTCAGGCCAGAAATTTTGAGTTCAGGTGAGATCTGACAGGATTCAGGCCAGAAACTGAGGCTTCAGGTGAGATCCCACAGGATTCAGGCCAGAAATCGAGCTCAGGTGAGACCTGACAGGATTCAGACCAGAAACCGAGAGTTCAGGTGAGATCCTACAGGATTCAGGCCAGAGATCGAGCTCAGGTGAGATCCCACAGGATTCAGGCCAGAGATCAAGCTCAGGTGAGACCTGACAGGATTCAGGCCAGAAACTGAGGGTTCAGGTGAGATCCCACAGGATTCAGGCCAGAGATCGAGCTCAGGTGAGATCCCACAGGATTCATGCCAGAGCAATGTGGGACCACCTTGTCTGGAGCAGTGGAAATGAGCACAGAGCCTTCAGCAGCACCAAAATCCCACCTGGAGCAAAGGAAGGTGCAGGAAAAGCAGGAAATGCCCAGAGGAGAAGAGGCAGAGGAGATTATCCTGAAAGCCTCCGTTGGCTCGGACACAAACACCAGTGGAACCAGACACGTCCCTTGGGAATCCTGGCCAGCTTCCAGCCCCAAAGCTGGGAGCAGAGGAGCAAACCCTGTGCCTTCCAAGCCTTTGGTTGCCGCCCTGGCTGGGAAGTGGATCTGGGATGGGGTTTTTTTGCGGGCGCTGATGGATTGGGGTCAAGAGGGGGCCTTGACCTCTGCTCCTTACAGCCGCCACGGGGACTGAGTGCGGCCAAATCCCCTCCCAGTCCTGAGCAACGTCTGGGGCCTCAAGTCCTGAAGCTGCAGAGATGCTGGAGGTGAACCTTTCTGGTCTTACAGGAATCGGGGGAGCAGGTGGTGGGACCACCCACAGATGAAAAAACCGACAGGAAATCATGGATTCACCTCCTGTGGCTCCTCAACCCCGTGAGGAAAACGCAGCGAAGGGCTCGGAGCCACCGTTTGGGCTCCAGGAATTCTGGTTTCCAGTTGAGGGCTCAGAGGGAAGAGGAGATTCACCACTTGGAACTACCAAAGTGCTGAAGCTGGGTTTTCCCTTGTCGTTCTGGATCAGACTGGACCCAAGCCCGGACGTTCCGTGGGTTGATCAACCACCTCGCGGTCCTCAGAACCCATCCCGCCTCCCTCTTCTCCCCACGGATGCCCCAGGCCGGGTCCCCACGTCCCAGTACCTGCCATATTCCAGTGCTGGGCTTTCTTGTCGGGCGGGCGGTAGATGAACTTGCGCAGGGAGCTGACGGTGTGGGAGCCCACCAGGGTGTAGCGCCCGAAGGCGCGGCAGTCCACCACGCGGATGTTCAGCGGAGGGTGCAGCAGCTCGTTCTCCGGGAGGTCCTGGGGAGCAGAGGAGCGACGGGAGTGTCTGGTCTGGGGGTTGGGAAGGGCAGGAGGGACCGGAACTGGGACCGTGCTGGGAGCTCCAGCAGGGGTTAGGAATGGGGTCGTGCTGGGATTAGGAATGGGGTCATGATGGGAACTCCAGTAGGGATTAGGAATGGGATCATGCTGGGTTTAGGAATGGGGTCAAACTGGGAACGCCGGTAGGGATTAGGAATGTGATCGTGCTGGGAACTCCAGTAGGGATTAGGAATGGGATCATGCTGGGTTTAGGAATGGGGTCAAACTGGGAACGTTGGTAGGGATTAGGAATGTGATCGTGCTGGGAACTCCAGTAGGGATTAGGAATGGGATCATGCTGGGAAGGCTGGTAAGGATTAGGAATGGGATCATGCTGAGAAGGCCGGTAGGGATTAGAACTGGGATCATGCTGAGAAGGTTGGTAGGGATTAGAACTGGGATCATGCTGGGAAAGGCCCATAGGGATTAGGAATGGGATCATGCTGGGAAAGGCCCATAGGGATTAGAACTGGGATCATGCTGGGAAAGGCCCGTAGGGATTAGGAATGGGATCATGCTGGGAAGGCTGGTAAGGATTAGGAATGGGATCATGCTGAGAAGGCCGGTAGGGATTAGAACTGGGATCATGCTGAGAAGGTTGGTAGGGATTAGAACTGGGATCATGCTGGGAAAGGCCCATAGGGATTAGGAATGGGATCATGCTGGGAAAGGCCCATAGGGATTAGAACTGGGATCATGCTGGGAAAGGCCCGTAGGGATTAGGAATGGGATCATGCTGGGAAGGCTGGTAAGGATTAGGAATGGGATCATGCTGAGAAGGCCGGTAGGGATTAGAACTGGGATCATGCTGAGAAGGTTGGTAGGGATTAGAACTGGGATCATGCTGGGAAAGGCCCATAGGGATTAGGAATGGGATCATGCTGGGAAAGGCCCATAGGGATTAGAACTGGGATCATGCTGGGAAAGGCCCATAGGGATTAGGAATGGGATCATGCTGGGAAGGCCCGTAGGGACCAGAACTGGGATCATGCTGGAGGAAGAGGTTCAGAACTGCCCCAACAAAACACGGCTTGGGAGCCCTCAGGGACAGGAATGGTGTCCAGATCCTCCATTGCTTTGGGAAAACTGGAGCAAAGGGCTCGGAGCCATGGTGGGCTCCAGAAATTCTGGGAGCCAGCTGGGGGATGAGAGGGAAGGGGCCACACTCACCACCTCGAACCACTTGACCAAAGTGCTGAAGTTGGGGTTTTTCTTGTAGTTCTGGATCAGGGCAGACTGGACGCCCTTCCCGGCGCACTCGATGTCCACGCGGGGCCGGTCCACCTGGGCCAGGTTCACTCTCTTCAGGTCCCTGAGCCCCCAGAACAAGATCTAGGGCAGGAGGGAGCAGGTGAATGAGAGAGGGACATTCCCTGGGCGCTGGTTCTCCATGGAGAGGGATCCCACTGTCGATGTCATCTCCGTGCAGTGGTGGATCCCTGGGGTTTCTCCTCCTGACACCCCAAATCATCCGCCCTGCGCCTGATCTGCAGCCCAAGGCCTCCAACCCGCTGCCCTCACCACTCGTTTTCCTGCCTTCCTCCCTTCCTGGCCTTTTCCTGCCCTCGGAATGCACGGAGCAGCTCCGTCCATCTGTGGTGGCTCTGGATCCAGCGCTGCGATCATCCCAGTGGAATCAGTGCCACTGGGGAAACTTCCCTGTCCCTGCCTGGGGTCAAGCTGTGGGACTGCTCTGGGAGGAGGTGATCCAGCTCCGTGTCCATCTCCAACGTTCCCCGAGCTGCACCCCAGCCCAGGTGCCGCTCTCGCACTGTCAGCACGGAATGATCCCGTTCCCTGGTTTTTCAGGGATGCTGCCGCCTGGTTCCCAGTCCGGCCACCGCAGACCGATCCTCGCCTCCCAGCGCCCTCTTGCCCTCCCAGGATCCCTGGAGAGGCTCTCCTGCCCCAGGCAATGCTCCACACGGACACCGGGTGCTCCAAGGCCGTTACCTCCACTCTGTATCTGCTCAGCACCGGCCGAATTCCCAGCGGCACGGGCAGGATGGGACCACGATCCAAGTCCGTGGGGCCGTCGATCGGGGGCAGGTCTGACTTGCCCCCAGGGCCGATCTGGAAGAGATGGATCACGGATTGGGATCTGCCCCTCTGAGCTGCTGGGAAGCGGTGTTTTGGTCCTTCTCAGAGGATCGTGGAATCGCAGATTGGTTTGGGTTGGAAGGGGCCTCAAAGATGAACCCGTTCCAACCGCTGCCAGGGGCAGGGACACATTCCAGAGGGAGCTGGGTGGTGTCTCAGCTGGAACTGGTCCCGGTTGTTGGGTCTGGGGAGCGCTGGGAGCCCAGGGCAGGTGCTTTGGGAAAAGGAAATCGCAGGAGCAGAAGGTGCTGGGAAGTGCTGTCCTTCCGCGTGGGACAGCCCCTGGAGCCCACCAATGCATCCCACCCCCGGGGCTGTTCCCTCCTGGAATTGCATCTGCTGGGCTGCGTGTGAGGAAACGGAGATGTGGACCCGGAGCTCAGCCCTGGCGCAGGTTTAAGGTCCCATGTCCAACCCACGGCTCGGGAAAGGTCAGATATCCCATGTGAGACATTCCCAAGAGAAACCACCCCACTGCAAGGAAAACCACGGGGAAAAGGGCTTGGACAAGCACCGGTCCTGGCAGGAATAAGGGATGGGAAAAGCTTTTCAGGATGGGAAAAGAGGCACGGAAATGGAAGAATTTAACTCTGTTAACTCTGATAATAAACCATGGAACGGTTTTGGCTGGAAGGGACCTTAGGGACCATTTAATCCCAACCCCCTGCTGAGGGCAGGGGCACCTCCCACTATCCCAGGTTGCTCCAAGCCCCATCCAACCTGGCCTCGGACACTGCCAGGTGTCTTTGATGAACACCAAGTGGTTCGTTCATCCCAGAAGGATTTAGCGACGAACCGGCGAGGGGAGAAATTATTCCCAGTCATCCAGTTCTCCATAAACAAATCCCTGATCCCTTGCACCCTCCATCCCCGCTTCCCACCCCTTTGTCCAGCTGGCACCTGGAGCAGCTCGAAGGCAGCCAGCAGGTCCCCGGCCGTGGCGTTGCCGCGGTAGATCTGGTAATATTCCAGCTGCGGCGGGAAGCGCGGGGGGCAGTACTGCTCGTCCGACATCTTCACCACCGGCTTGGCGAACGTCCGGCCCATGAAATCGGCTTTTCCCTGCGGAAAGAGCCCTTGGGGTTGGGGATCCAACAGGAGAATTCCAAGGTTAGATCCATGGTTCTCTCCAAGAGAACTTGGGGTTGGGGATCCAACAGGAGAATTCCAAGATTAGAGCCATGGTTCTCCCCAAGAGAACTTGGGGTTTGAGCTCCAAAAAAAAAGAGAATTCCAAAATTAAACCCGCGGTTCTCCCCAGGAGAACTTGGGGTTGGGGATCCAACAGGAGAATTCCAAAATTAGCCCCGCAGTTCTCCCCGAGAGCACTTGGGGTTGGGGATCCGACACAAGAATTCCAAGATTAGCCATGTGGTTCTCCCCAGGAGAACTTGGGGTTGGGGATCTGACAGGAGAATTCCAAAATTAACCCCAAGAGAACTTGGGGTTGGAGACACAAAAAAATGAGAATTCCAAAATTAGACCCACAGTTCTCCCTAGGAGAACTTGGGGTTGGGGATCCGACAGGAGAATTCCAAAATTAAACCCGTGGTTCTCCCCAGGAGAACTTGGCGTTGGAGATTCAAAAAAATGAGAATTCCAAAATTAGCCACGTGGTTCTCCCCAGGAGAACTTGGCGTTGGGGATCCAACGTGAGAATTCCAAGATGAGACCCACGGTTCTCCCCAGGAGAACCTGGCGTTGGGGATCCAACAGGAGAATTCCAAAATTAGCCACGTGGTTCTCCCCAGGAGAACTTGGGGTTGCGGATCCAACAGGAGAATTCCAAAATCAGCCCCGCAGTTCTCCCCAGCGTGGTTGGAACAGGAACGGGGTCAGCGCTCTGGGCTGGGAACGCCAAAGCTCAGGGAAAATTTTCGGCCATAACTCCTTGAAGGAGGAGGAGCTGGGGAGAAGCTGAGAGCTGGGACAGCAAGGAGGCCAGGGATGAGCACTTTTCCCAAAGGGAAAGACTCCTTGGCTCCAGCCTTTTTCTTCCCTCTCCAAAAATCAGATCCATCAAGTCCCATCCGAGATTTATGAGCGGCAGAGGCTCCGTGGGAGGTGTAGGGCGATCATTTTCCACGGAGCAGCAGAAAAGGCTCCCCACGTCCTCTGCCTCCGACCCGGGAGTGATCCCGGAATCCCAATCCTACGCCTTTCCGTGGGAATTTCTCACCACGGTGTCCTGGTCGTAGATCTCGATGACGATGATGGGGGGGTCATCCCGCATCTCGTGAGCTTCCCCGTACAGCTCCACGTTGTCGAACACCAGCAGCTGGTCCCAGGTCGGGCAAAGGGTCTCGTTGAGGACCTGGAGAAACGGGAGAGATTCCTGCTGCTCCAGGAACGGACCAAAGTCCTGGGAAAGGGTGGCAGGTGGGGCTGCTGCGCATTTTTTGGATCGGGGAGGCATCGGGAATCTCCCAGGGATTCCTCTGAGGAAAACAACCCAAGGGCAGGTGAGGAGAGACGGATTATTCCCAGTGGCCACCAGGCTTCCTAAAGCCTCGGACTGGGAAGGGAAGACTGAAAAATCATTTCAACGTGGTCCAATCCTACTTAAACAGGCAGGGAATCGCAGGGAGTCACCGGGAATCAGGGGAATCACGGGGAATCACGGGGAATCACATCCACAGGGATGTGGGACGTACGTTGGGAACGGGCTCCCGGGCAGGGATCTCCTGGGAACAATCAATCCCCAATTCCGGAGCTGCTTTTCCCACTGCGGGATCAGCCTAACCCGTGTTCATGGGATTTCCTCGGCCGTGGAACCTGCAGGGTCAGCCATCCCTGCATCCCAGGAATGCTCACCTCGGTGCACTGGCTCTGGGAGATGAAGAAGACCCGGGCGAAGGGATCCGAGAGGCCGCTGCTGTCGGCCGCGAACAAACTCCTGGCTTGGTACATGTGGGCTCGCAGCTGGAAAACCTGTTTCTCTGGAAGAGAGAGGGAACGGGATCGGCTTGGGATGGCCCGGCCGAGGGACATCTCCGGGGCCTCGTGGATGAAGGATCTCAGGTCAAAGCAGGATTCCCAAACGGATACGGATTTCCCCGGCACCCTGCTCGTCGTGTGCGCGTCAGCTGTGAACAGGATCGGGGTGGGGGGCGCAATTCCCACCCCCAGCTCTCCTGGGACAACCGGAATGTTTTCCCCCCTAACCCCCGGAAGCCCTTGAACCAGGGAGTGCCCAGCCATGGTCTCCCAGGTCCCATCCCGCGGGAATTCGGAATTCCTTACTGGTGTACAGGAGGCTGATGGGTGGGAAGGAGGGCACGTTCTGGCCTCGGGGGATTTTCTTCTCCTCGAAGCCACAGGGGAGGCCGCTCAGGAAGTCCTTGCGCTGCTTGTTGAGGCCCAGCCACAGGTAGATCTCCATCTTGGCCTGGACTGTCCAGCCGGCGGGGCCGAACCCCCTCTTCCCGGGGAGCTGAGCATAAGGAAGCGAAAAATTCACATGGATACCGGGAATATGGACAGAGCCCTCTGGGAGGGCCCAACCCTGCTGCTGTTCCTGTCCCAAGCATCCTTCGGGACCACGGCACTGCTCTGCCTCATGCATCGTCCTCTTCCCGCCGTGGTTTCCTCTTCCTAGGCCAGAAATCCCCTGGATTTCCAGCTGGATCAAACATCTCCCTCCTTCCAGACATTTCCCACTTATCGGGCTCGGTAAGACCAGTGGTTCACATTCCCTAGGAGCGGTTCTCCAGCCCTACCAGCACAACGTGGATGACATTCCCTCGGTGGTATCACATTCCCTAGGAGCGGTTCTCCAGCCCTACCAGCAGAACGCGGATCCAATTTTCCCAATATTCAAACTCCAGAAAAAAAAAAGAAATGGGTACGCGACTCCCATCCTCATCTCCCGAATTCCCTCCTCTTGGCCGCAGCTCCCCCGGGATGGACGGATCCTCACCTTGAGGAAAACCGTCTTCACCTTGGCACAGTCCTTGCCCATCTCCTCGTCCACGATGGAGTAGAGGATGTCCTTGGAAGGGACGCGGGCGTAGGCGACGCGCTTGTTGTTGCTCATCATCCAGATGAAAACGTCGGGAATTGTGTGCTGGGGCTGGGAACGCCACGGCAGAGCCCCGTCAGTGCCCCGGCTCCGACCGCTGAGGCACTGGTGGGGCTGGGGACCCTCTGGAGGCAAATCCAGCAGATTCCATGGGAGAGGGACGCGCCTGTCGCCACGTTTGAGGCGCAGGAATGGTTTTGAGATTCCCGCTCCTAAAAACCTGCTCAGAGCTAAGCCCAGAGGGAAAGAAACTGGGATTTATGTTGGTTAAAGTTTAAAAAAAATATACATTTGGGCTTAGAAAAACAAAGGTTTTCTTTCTCTCCTCCTTCAGTGGCCGTGGGGATGGGAGGGCAGCGGCCATTCCTTCATCCCTCTCTAAGGAAAAGGCTCCCAGGCTGGGCAGGGCCCATCACACCCCAAATCTGGGCAGGGTCAGGGCCAAGGAAAGCCCGGCTGGAGCCGAGGATGGAGCTGGGAGCCCTCCATGGGGAACGGGAACGGGAGGTGGAACAGGCAAGAACCCCCACTGAGCCAGCCCTGAAGTGTGAAAATATCGTGGAATCATAAAAGGCTCCAGGGAGAGCTCAGAGCCCCTGGCTGGGCCTAAAGGGGCTCCAGGAGAGCTGGAGAGGGGCTGGGGACAAGGCATGGAGGGACAGGACACAGGGAATGGCTTCCCACTGCCAGAGGGCAGGGATAGATGGGATCTTGGAAAGGAATTGTTCCCTGGGAGGGTGGGGAGGCCCTGGCCCAGGGTGCCCAGAGCAGCTGTGGCTGCCTCTGGATCCCTGGCAGTGTCCAAGGCCAGGCTGGACAGGGCTTGGAGCAGCCTGGGACAGTGGGAGGTGTCCCTGCCCATGGCAGGGGGGG
>VZRN01004548.1:3873-14658 GCA_013397935.1 Dasyornis broadbenti | reverse complement strand
GATCCCATCCCATCGATCCCATCTCATCCCATCCCATTGATCCCATCCCATCCCATCGATCCCATCCCATCGATCTCATCTCATCCCATCCCATCGATCCCATCCCATCTCATCCCATCATCTCACTCTATCCTATCCCATCCTATCACCTCACTCTATCCCATTCATCTCATCCCATCGATCCCATCCCATCCCATCAATCTTATCCCATCCCATCCCATCCTATCACCTCACTCTATCCCATTCCATCTCATCCCATCCCATGGATCCCATCCCATCCGCCATCAGGAGCATCAGAGAAAGAGTGGGGACACCAGGCTGGTGTTGCTGTGGAGTTCGACCACCAGCAGTTGGCCTGCCCTGCGAGAAACGACTGCTCGGTGCCGGAGATCTCCTGGAATTGCACCGGGATCGTGCATTCCCTCTCGGAAACGCACCGGATTGGTTCCTCTGCTTCCGTGGTTCAGCTCCAAGTTTGGCTCCCGCCCCCCCCACACACACTCCAAGGCACAGATCCAAGGAAAGCCATTCCCAAGGGAAGATCCCGAGCAGATCCTCACCCTTCAATGTCATCCTCGTCCGTCTCGTTGGCCTTGTGCGGGGTCTTGATGTTGTCGCCCTTGCCCACCACGGCGATGTCACACTTGAGGTAGCCCTTGAGGCCGGCCGTGAGGTCCTCGGGGTCGGACAGGATGGCCCACTTGTGGTAGAACTGGTGCTCTGCGGCCCGGGGCACAAGAGAGACCCCTGTGACCCCCAGAGCCGGCCGGCGCCGCCAGGACCCGCCCCGCGAGGGATTCCGGCAAAAACCCTGGGAATTTCGTCGGGAATGGGCGGCGGGTGTTGAAGACGGAGAAACAACGGGATAAAATGAAAGGGGTGGAGTTCCAAGTCCCCATCCTGGAGGGATTTAAAGCCACATGGACTTGGCACTTGGGGATGTGGGATTCCAACAAAAACCCTGGGAATTTTGTCGGGAAGGGGGGATCTGGTGTTGAAGATGGAGAAACAATGGGATAAAATTAAGGGAGTGGAGTCCCAAGTCCCCATCCTGGAGGGATTTAGAGCTCTCGGGGACATGGGATTCCAACAAAAACCCTGGGAAAGGGGAGCTTGGGCTGGGATCTTGGGAAGGGATTCCCGGCCGGGCTGGGATTGCCAGGGAGGCTGGGGCTGCCCCTGGAGCCCTGGAATTCCCAAGGATTTGGGATTTGGATCCCCCCGGGATGGCGGGAGGAGCCGGGGCTGCCACGGGATGGGATGGGAGCTCCACGGATCCCATCGCAGGCATTGCGGGATTCTGGGATCCGGGACACTCGGAATCCACGGCCGGGGATTGGGATGGAAGTTGGGGATGGAAAAGGGAAGGGAGAGCCTTCCTGGAGTGCCCAGATTGCCAGGGAAGCTCCTGGATCCCGAAATTCCTTCCCGGAGAGGAGCTGGGCTGGGCATGGATCCAATCTGGGCCTGGCAGAGCCGGGAATGGCGGGAATTCCCTGGGAAAGGGGAGATTCCTTGGGATTTGGGAAGGAATTCCCGGCCGGGCTGGGATTGCCAGGGAAGCCGGGGCTGCCCCTGGATCCCTAACAGTGTCCAAGGATGGATTTGGATCCCACTGGGATCGTGGGGGGTGTGGAATTAAATGATCTTCAAAGCCCCATCGCACCCAAACCATTCCGGCATTCCATGGATTCCGGATGGGACACGGAGCCTTTTCCAGAGGTGCCGAGTGCTCCTCCCTGAGCTACGAGCGAGCCCAGGTGACTTTGCCGCGTCTGGGATTTTTACACCAAACTGGAAAAGCGTTTTCCAAGGAGAGCAGCCCCTGCCTGGCTCCTTTAGCAGGAATTTCGCTCCACGGAGCAGGCGCAGACTCCCGGGAACGGTCACAAACCGCGCTCACGTACCGGGCTGGGTGTAAACCGTCCCAACGTCCATCTTGAAGGACCCCACCAAGGTCCCGCTCCGCAGGAGGTTTTTGGAGTGGATCACCTGGAAAACGAGACGGGAAAACCACTCAGGAATTTTCCCAGGAGCCGGGAGCCACAAGGTCCGGAGGTCTGGGGACCCCGACGGGAAAGGAGCTGAGGAGTTTTCCTTCGTCTGTGGAGGATTCTAGGGACACCAAGAGGCCCTGTGGGGTTGGCATCTCCTGGTCAGTGGAATTGCCAGGGAGTTTGCCTTTGGGATGAACGGAAAACGGGCAGGAATGCTGGGAAGTTTGCCTTTGGAATGAACGGAAAACGAGTGGGAATGCCGGGAAGTTTGCCTTTGGAATGAACAGAAAACGAGTGGGAATGACTGGAAGTTTGCCTTTGGAATGAACGGAAAATGGGTGGGAATGCCGGAAAGTTTGCCTTTGGAATGAACGGAAAATGGGTGGGAATGCCGGAAAGTTTGCCTTTGGAATGAACGGAAAACGAGTGGGAATGCCGGGAAATTTGCCTTTGGAATGAACGGAAAATGAGTGGGAATTGCCGGAAAGTTTGCCTTTGGAATGAACGGAAAACACCAAAAAAAAAAAAAAATCCTTGGAGCGCGATCCCTTTCCCAGCCACCATGGCAGCAAACATTTGGGTGTTTCCCTGATGGAAGAGCCTTTGGGATGCCTGGAATTTGGGAAAGTTGGGAGACATTGTCCAGCCAGTCTGTGCGTGGGATGGGTGTGGATGATCCCAATTAACGCGCGTGGGATGGGTGTGGATGATCCCAATTAACACACGTGGGATGGGTGTGGATGATCCCAATTAACGCGCGTGGGATGGATGTGGATGATCCCAATTAACACACGTGGGATGGATGTGGATGATCCCAATTAACGCGTGTGGGATGGATGTGGATGATCCCAATGAAACGAGTCCTAATTGGGCAGGGAATCTGCAAATCCTGTCCGTCACCCTCCTGGTTTGGGGAGGGCTGAAATCTCGGCTTTGCTCTCAGCATTCCGGCATTTCCGCACCGGCTCTGACGCCCCGGGAATTTCCCTCGGGAAGGTCTTTCCTCTCCCCAGGAATAAACAAATCCCAAGGTTTGGTTCCACCCGGCTCCGGAATCCCAGAGATTATCCACAAAATCCCACGGGGAAATGTGGGAACCGTGTGGAGGCCAGGAATGAAGGTAGGAAGAGAAAGGGGAACTGGGGGTCTGCAGACGAGAATTCCTGCTGGGAATCTCCCGTCAAGGACCTCGAATCCATCCCGGAATGTGCCCCCAGAAAAGGACAAGGACGAAGGCGCTTACGGAGAGCTTGATGATCTTGTCGAACATGACATCGGGCGGGACGTGGAAATCGAAGACGAAATACTGGAAGGGAAAGAGCAACGGTGAGGGGTGGGATCGGGAAGTCCCCGGAGAAGCTGCGGCTGCCTGGGGGAGCTCCTGCAGCCCCGCAGGGATGAATCCGCGCCATCCCGACACCGATCCCCCGCTGCGCGTGGGGAGCCGAGGGAAGCGCGGATTTCTTGGAAAACCCGGGAATCGCCGATCGCGGAACGCCAGAGGGCAGAGGCTTCGTTTCTCCCCGCGCGCTTTGAGATTTCACCTCGTTCCGACCCAGGAATTTAACCCGAAAAACACGGAGCGGGAAGAAATCACCGGATCGAGGGCGGAGCAGCCCCGAGGGCTTGGAGCAGCCCCGGCGCCGCACCCACCTCGTTGTAGTAGGGACAGTTGGTGGATTCCTTCATGGACGTGTATTTCTTCTCCTCGCCCACCTCCACGCACACCACGGGGTCCATGTTGAGCCCCACGAGCTGCCGGGCCTCGATGACGGTGACGCTGACCTGGGGAGAGGAATTCCCCGACTTCCGCATCCCGGCAGCGGCTCCAGGCTGCCTTCACCCGCCCCGCCACCTCTGACTGCGTGCAGCGGGGTCCGCTGGTCCCACCGGGACACGGGTGAGGAGGGGCTGCGGGGGTGTGGGACACGGGAGATCCCGGGAATCCCGCTTGCTCCGGCCACGGGGTGAGGGCGCTGCACACAACATGGAAAATCCAACGGATTTAGCCAAGGTGAGGGATCTGAGAGACCGAGCCCGTTGTTGCCTTCACTTCTGCTGGAAAACACGACCGGCACTGGGAGGGACCTTAAAGCCCGTCCCATGCCAGTGGACACCTGCCACTGTCCCAGGCTGCTCCAAGGAGAAACTCCATGGGGACGACACCAAAGAGAGCTCAATTTGGCTTTCATTTGGGTTTAATTTGGGTTTAATTTCCGCTCAGCTTGGGCTCTCGGTGCTTCACGTGATGGACACCAAACCCATTCGATGCCTTAATCCTGAGTTTATGGCTCCACCAGTGAAATTCCAGCCCTTGGGATGTCCCGGTTCCAAGCCCGGTGAGAGTTGAGGCCCACCAGGACCTCGGTCCCCGCAGATGCTGACGCTGAGGCCGGGGCTGTGACCCCGAGGACGCCCCGAGGTTGGCGGCACCCACCTGGTAATCCATGGGCCTCCCGGCGCTCGGCTCCATCCGGATGTCAGGCTTGGACCTGCGGAAGAGCAGAAGAAACTCGGGGTCAAATCACGGATGGAACTCATGGAATCGTGGAATGCTTTGGGTAGGAAGGGACCTTGGAGATCATCCGGAGCCTGACACCTTCCACCAGCTGTCCCGGGTTGCTCCAAGCCCCAATGTCCAGCCCGGCCTTGGAAACTTTCCAGGGATGGAGCAGCCACAATTTCTCTGGGAATTCCATTCCAGGGCCTCCCCACCCTCCCAGGGAACAATTCCTTCCCAATTCCCCATCCATCCCTGCCCTCTGGCAGTGGGAAGCCATTCCCTGTGTCCTGTCCGTCCATCCCTTGGCCCCAGTCCCTCTCTCTACAAGAGCAGGGTCACCCTCCAAGCTCCCTCTCCCTTGGAATCCGAGGAATATCAACCCTGGCAGCCGGGCGACTCCACAGAACCTCGGCCGTCGCTGCCGCGCGGCAGATATCCCAAAAAATAACAACCCCCTGGCTCCACGGGGCATCGAGTCCCAACATTCCCTGCGCCGGGGGCCACACGTTTTTGGGATTTCTGTCCTCACCTCCCGCCGGCACGACCCCAGCCCCGGATCCCACCTTTTGTTGGAGACATTGGTGGTGACAGCGGTGACAGAGGCCAGGGAGATGGCGTCTGGCTCCAGGCCTGCTCCGTATCTCATGGCCTTTCCGTCCAGGTCTTCTGTTTCCAGAACAGCCGGATCGTCTGCGGCAACGGGACAAAGGAATGGCTCCGGTTTGAGTTTCCAGCGGTGAATAATTAAAGGCCGGCAGAAAGGAAAGCAATTCCATCCCCTCGGCCTCGGCCGGGAGCACAAAAACAATGGGAGCCGGGTCGGGTCTCGGGAACGGGGTTATGGAGGAGCTGCCATGGAATTCCATCCGGGCAGAATCCCTGCGGAGCGGCTCGGGAAGGGAAAAAACACAAAAGGGAATGGGACAAACACCCCGAATTCAGGGGGGGACAGAGAGCTGGAGGGAGAGCCGGAGATGTGAGGAGCACGAGGGATGCTCAATCAATTCCCCGGTTTTGAGGAGAAAGGGGTGGAAAAATGGGAGGAACGGGTTCATTCCCAAAGGGAAAAACTGCTGGAGGGAGAGCCAAGAGCCCAGATCCCGCTGGGTTTTTATTGGAAAAGTTCCGGGTGCTCCTTTCCTGTGGGAAAGGGCGTCCTTGGACTCGGCTGGGAGATTGAGGCTGAGCCAAAGTCCCAGGAGCTGGGAATTGCTGCCTCCAGCTCTGGGATCCTGGGAACAGGAAGGACCTGGAGGCGCTGGAGAGAGTCCAGAGGAGGCCATGGAGCTGCTCCGGGGCTGGAGCCCCTCCGGAGCCAGGCTGGGAGAGCTGGGAATGTCCAGCTGGAGAAGGGAAGGCTCCAGGGAGAGCTCAGAGCCCCTGCCAGGGCCTACAGGGGCTCCAGGAGAGCTGGATAGGGACGGGGGACAAGGGATGGAGGGACAGGACACAGGGAATGGCTTCCCACTGGGAAAGGGGAGCGCGGGCTGGGATCTTGGCAAGGAATTCCCGGCTGGGCTGGAATTGCCAGGGAAGCTGGGGCTGCCCCCGGATCCCTGGCAGTGCCCAAGGCCGGGCTCCGGTCCTGACCTAACCCGGAGGAGGAGCCTGGATGGGATGGAAGCACCCACGGAACGTGGGGAATGCTGGCTTGGCCCACAGGCAGCGGCTGCAGGACTCCCACCCCACCCCACCCCACCCCATCCCACCGGCCGAGGGTTGGAATCGCAATCCCAGCCCAGGGCAGCTGTGGGACAGCCGGATTTTTCCAGGAAAGGTGGGATCGGGAGCCTCCCGGCCGTGCAGCACTGACCACCCCACAGTGACCGTTCCCTGACCACGGATAAACCCAGCGGAGACACTTCCATGGGAACGTCCCGGATTTTCCCCGGATTTTTCCCCACGGCCCTGCTGGAAGCTTTAACCACGAGGGGAAACACCCAAATTGTGGGAAGAACCCCCAGCTTCCCACGCCAGCATCCCAGGCAAAATTCCCTTTTCCCATCCCTCAGCCTGGCTGGAAAACGCCGGATTTTTCCCCAGAACCGTGACCCAAAGTGAGGCTTTTCCCCGCCCGCGAGCGCCCGTTCCCGCTTTTCTCCGCGGTGGGAAACCGATCCCGGGCTCTGAGTGGAAACAGCGCTGAATTTCCAACCGCTGCCCTCTCCCGCCTTCCCGGAGGTGTCCGGTTCCAGCCCCGCGGGGAGCACGCGGCCCTCGCTCTCCCGCAATTCCGGGGATTCGCCGTCGTTCCGCGCCCCTACCTTGTTTGCGGTGCTCGTCCTTGGACGGGCGCGCCTTCCCGAGCTTCATGGCTGAGAAAACTCCTTTGCCAGCTCTGGGGGGAACGAAAAAAAAAATCCCATTAATTAATTTAAAATCCCAGTAATTTAGGATTTGGGAGGTGGGGGCGGGAATTCTTTTCCGGAGGCAGAAGAGGAAGTATCAGCTGAAAGGAAGAGCGGGAAATATTCCAGAGGCAGAGTCAGGATCGCAGTGGAATTCACGGCCCTGGAGCCTCGGATCCCGTTTTTTTTTCCCTCTGGGAATGCCTCAGGTTGGGATAATTCTGCCAATTCCATGAAGTGGCATTCCCGACCATTTAATGGAATTGCTTCCCAAGGCAGCAGAAATTGGAACAATTGAAAGTGAGACACCCCGAAATCCAAACACTCCAAAATTCAGACGCCCCAACATTAAACAGCCCAAAATTCAGAAACCTCGAAATTCAGAAACCTCGAAATTCAGACACCAGAAAAATTCAAATATACCTGAATTCAGATACCCCAAAATTCAGACACCCTGGTATTCAGACACCCTGAAATTCAGACACCCCGAAATTCAGACATCAAAAAATTCAAACACCCCAAAATGAAAATATCCCGGAATTCAAACAGCCCAAAATTAAACACCCCGAATTCAGACACCCCAAAATTCAAATATCCTAGAATTCAAACTCCCCAAAAATTCAAACACCCCAAAAATTCAAACACCCCAAAAAATTCAAACTCCCAAAAATTCAAACACCCAAAAATTCAGACCCCCAGANAATTCAGACACCCCGAAATTCAGACATCAAAAAATTCAAACACCCCAAAATGAAAATATCCCGGAATTCAAACAGCCCAAAATTAAACACCCCAAATTCAGACACCCCAAAATTCAAATATCCTAGAATTCAAACTCCCCAAAAATTCAAACACCCCAAAAAATTCAAACTCCCAAAAATTCAAACACCCAAAAATTCAGACACCCAGAAATTCAGACACCCAGAAATGCAAACTCCCCAAAAATGCAAACTCCCCAAAAATTCAAACTCTCAAAAATCCAGACCCCCCAAAATGCAAACTCCCAAAATTCAGACCCCCCAAATTCAAACTCCCCAAAAACTCAACACCCAGAAATTCAGACCCCCCAAAACTCAGACACCCAAAGCCTTGCCCCGGCTGGGGAAGGGGAATGGCTTTGATCGGAAAATCCCCGTTCCCGGCGGAGCAGGGGCCTTGGCGGGATCGCTGGGGGATTGGCAGCAACGGGGAGCTCAGCTCCCGCCGGGAGAGCATCGGCCTCCAGGATGGACCTGGCTCTCCTCCAGCCGGGACCTCCAGCTCCAAACTGGCACCTCCAGCTCCAAACTGGGACCTCCAGCTCCAAACTGGGACCTCCAGCTCCAAACTGGGACCTCCAGCTCCAAACTGGGACCTCCAGCTCCAAACTGGAACCTCCAGCTCCAAACTGGAACCTCAGCTCCAAACTGGAACCTCAGCTCCAAACTGGGGCCTCTCCTCAACTGGGACCTCCAGCTCCAAACTGGGACCTCCAGCTCCAAACTGGAACCTCCAGCTCCAAACTGGAACCTCCAGCTCCAAACTGGAACCTCCAGCTCCAAACTGGGGCCTCTCCTCAACTGAGACTTCCAGATCCAAACTGGAACCTCCAGCTCCAAACTGGGACCTCCAGCTCCAAACTGGGACCTCCAGCTCCAAACTGGGACCTCCAGCTCCAGTCAGGACCTCAACTCCAAACTGGGACCTGACCTCCAGGCTGGACATTTCCTCAGCTCCTGCTTGGACCTCACCTCCAAACTGGGACATCATCTCCAGCCTGGACCTCACATCATTTCCAGTTGGGACCTCAGCTCCAGCCAGGACCTCATCTCCAGCCCGGATCCAACTTGCAGACAGGACCTCACCTTCAGCCAGGAGCACACCTCATCTCCAGGATGGACCTTTCCTCACTTCCAGACCGAACCGAACCTCCAGCCCTGACCTCACCTCCTGCTTGGACCTCATCTCCTCCCTGGAGCTCACCTCCCCTCCCTGGAGCTCACCTCCAGCCCAGATCTGATCTCCAAGAGGAGCCTTAACTCCAGCCGGGACCTCAGCTCCAGCCGGGACCTCAGCTCCAGCCTGGGACCTCAGCTCCAGCCCAGATCTGACCTCCAAGAGGAGCCTCACCTCCAGCTTGGAACTCATCTCCAACTGGGACCTCATCTCCAGCCTCAACCTCAGCTCCAAACTGGGACCTTTCCTCATCTCCAAACTGGGACCTCAGCTCCAAACTGGGACCTTTCCTCATCTCCAAACTGGGACCTCCAGCTCCAAACTGGGGCCTCAGCTCCAAACTGGGGCCTCCAGCTCCAAACTGGGGCCTCCAGCTCCAAACTGGGGCCTTTCCTCGGCTCCAAACTGGGGACCTCAGCTCCAAACTGGGACCTCACTTCCAAACTGGGACCTTTCCTCAGCTCCAAACTGGGGACCTCAGCTCCAAACTGGGACCTTTCCTCACCTCCAAACTGGGACCTCCAGCTCCAAACTGGGACCTCACCTCCAAAGTGGGACCTCACCTCCATCTCCAGCCTTGGCACCACCTCCAAGCTGGACCTCAGCTCCAACCTGGGATGCGCTTCCAGCCAGGAGGACACGGCACCTCCAGCCTGGACTTGTCCTCACCTCCAGCCAGGACCTCCGTGCCAGGCCAGGGGATCCAGGGGATCCGGCACCAGCCCCGGATTCCTGCCCCGGATCCCTCAGGGTTGGGATGCGCTGCCCACAGGGACGCGCCGCGGAACCCGCGGGGTTTCCCAGTCCCGCCTCTGCATGGGGCCAAAGGGTGGAGTTTTACCCTCGGGAAATCTTTATCCCGAGAGCAAAGAAACCCTGGAATTGCATCCCGGTGGGGAATAACCCCCCGGAAATCCGCCGGCAGCAGAGAGCTGGGAAGGAAATGAAGGAGAATGGGAAAATCACGGATCCGAGGGAGGGGAATCCAAGCGGGATGAGATCCAGGAACTAAAGCCGGAACTAAAGCAACGCTCCGGCCTCTGGGAGCGGGGATTGATTCCCAGGATGCTCCACGCCGCCGCAGTTTTCCCATGGATCGGAGGAGGAAAGGCGAGGAGGAGGATCCTGGATCCGTGATCCCAGCGGGAAACGCCCGGGGGATGGGACCCTTCGGAGCTGTTTTCCAACTCCTTTGTTTAATGAGGAAACGTCGGAATCACGGCTCAGCCTCTGGAATTCTGCTCCGCCAGGGAGATTCCTTCCAGCCTGGAACATCCAGCAGCCGGAGCCCTCCACGGGACACCTCCAGCTGGGCTGGATTCCGTTCCTGCCTTTCCCAGGAAATCCTTAAGAACGGAGAGCGAAGGATCCCTCCGGCCCCAGAGCTGCCGTTTGCTCGGGGATGGGCAGGGATAGGATCCCCGCGCCGGGAATTCCTGGGGCTCCTCGGGAAGGAAAAGCGAAGGCAGCAGCAGCTGCTGAGGGACTCGGCCGGGAAAAGCCCGACAGAGGCCCCTCCCAGCTCCCAGATCCGTGGACGTCGAGGATCCTTTGGATCCCCTGGATGCTCCTGCCCCAGGAAAAGGACGATGGCGGAAAAAAAACTGGGATCAAACCCCGGATCCGAGGAATGTGCGCTGAGACCCATCCCAGGATCCCAGCCCCTTCCCCAGGGATGCCCGCGGGAGCTGGGATCGCCTGGAGCGGATCCGCAGGGAAGGAGTTGGGATTTTGGGCTCCACGTCTCCCTAGAGGCCCCGAAACGGGGGGAAACCTCTGGAACATCCACGGGATGGGGCGGCTCCGAGGGAAGAATCCCGGATTCCCCGAGAGAATTCCCAGCACCGGGGAGCGCAGGGAATGGAGGCCCGGGAGTGGCAGGGAATGATGGAGTTTGGAGGGTGCTGGGGGAAGGGGAAAAAGGGAAATAAAGGAGGGAGGGAAAGGAAAAAAAGGGAGAAAAAGGTGAAAGGGAAAATAAAGAAAAAAATCGGAAAAGCGA
>VZRN01004547.1:57735-68560 GCA_013397935.1 Dasyornis broadbenti | reverse complement strand
GAGGAGGAGGACGAGGAGGAGGAGGAGGAGGAGGAGGAGGAGGAAGAGGAGGAGGAGGAGGAGGAGGAGGAGGAGGACGAGGAAGACGGCGCCGAGCTGGAGGACGGCGCCGACGCGGCCGGCGAGGAGAGCTGCTCTGCCCTCAAGTACTTCCGTGCCCCCAAAGCTGCCCATCCCAACCAAAGAGTGGCCGTGGCCTCCAGCCCCGTGCCAGGCGCCGGGCACGCGCGGGGGTCCCAGCAGGGCAAGGAGGAGCAGGGCAAAGACTCTGCCAAGCACTGCGGGGCCCCGGCGGGACGGCCTGGCTGGCGCCTGGACGAGCAGCTCAAACAGGTCAGTGCCCCGCTCCCTAAAAACACCTCTCCTAAGGGTCCTTAAATCCATTTCTAGGATTCCCTAAGAATTCCCCTCCCGAAAGTGACCCTTTCCAGCCAACTTGAGGAGGTCTCAGCCTTGGGAGGCGATGCTTCCGTGGCGCGCTCGCTTTTGTAAAGAGATTCCACAAGAGCTCGGATTTAGGGATTCCCGGCTTGGGACAGAGGAGCTCCCTTTGTGGGGAGCGATTGCTGGGGCATTCCCGAGGGAAGAGCCTGGTGGTTCGTTCGTTTTCAGTGCAGACGCTTCCCTGCTGACATCTGACCGGGGCCGTTTCTCACCTCTGGGAACGCTGGAATTCTGGATTTCTGGGTGGTGGTGCGGGCAGGCAGGCGGGGAAACGTGCCCTGATGCTGGGAGGCAGAGCCGCCTTCTGTTCCGTGTGTGGGAAGGAAGGGAAGGAAAGAAAGGAAGGAAAGGAAAGGAAGGAAGGAAGGAAGGAAGGAGCGAGCCAGCTTGCCGCTGCCTCGTGGGAGGTTTAATTCCACGTTTGACTGGAGAATCACTCCGAGTGCCGGAGGAGGATCGTGGAATGACTCCCTCCGCTGCGAGTGGGAATTCCGCTGGATTGCCGGGCTCTGCTCCTCCCCAGCTGTTCCCGCAGAGCCAGGTGGGTGTCCCCACACCCCTGCACGTGGCAGGAGCTGCTCAGGGAACGGCCCTTGGGAGCGAAACACACACAGGGGAAGCTCTGGCTGCTACTTTTCCCCCGGTGTCTGCGAGGTGGCTTTGTGGGGCGGGGGCCGCCGCCTCCGAATTTACGGGGTGGGAGTGGTGGAAACTTCCTCTTTCAGGCCTCTGGGTGGGGAGGAGGAGGCAGGGCCTGGGTCTGAAGGGATTGTTTGCTCTGAAAAGCCAAATAGCCCTGGCTGGGGCTGGTTTTGTTCCTCTCTCCTGTTGGGAGAGCCCTGCAGACCTCGCTGGTCGTTCTGGCAAGGCACGAGGTGCTGTGGGAGAGGCGGGAAAACGTGGAATAAAACGTTATTCTGCGGCTGGGGTGACGTGCTTTGGCCCGTTCCCGCACTGATGGAGCGTTTCGGGAGGTCCGCTTCCATCTGAGCCCAAAGCCTCGGCTGGAAAAACTGAAATAAATCCGCTTTTGCTGGGAATAAACCAGGGCGGCGTGGCAGGAAAGGGGGGAAATTGCATGGAGTGGCCACTTAATTCCCTGAAATCTTTAATTTCAGGGGATGAGCTTTCTCCTTTGCTCTTTAACGGGCAGAAAATCCCAGATGAAACGGGGAAGTTTGCTTCCAAAATATTCCTGAATGAGTTTTTTTGGTTTTGTTTTGTTTTTAGCTTCTTTCACCAGTCCCGTGCCCTGCTCCAGGAGAATTCCTGGGCTGCAGAATGCTCGTGGAACCGGGGGGGGGGGGGGGAAAAAGCAGCTTTATTTCCCAGCTGCCTGTCTTTGAGGGGAAAAATGAGGTTTTAATTCCAGGGGTGCCAGCGCCTGGAATTTGGTGGATGGGTGGGTGCTGGATCCTCATCCCGTGGGCGCTCAGGTTTCCTGGGAAAGCAGGAGCGCAGCTCGGCGCCGCTTCCTCCCTGGAAGCACCAGGAACGTGGGAACAGATCCCAGATTTCATCGCAGATTCCCGGATTTTTCCACGGAGCGCGAGCGTCCGTGAGGAGCCGAACGCCGGGAGCGGTTTGCGCCCCGGTTCTTGGGGCGTTTCCCAGAAACCGGCGGGATTTCTTTTCCCATCCTGAGAAATCCTGACCCAAGCCCTCCCGGAGGTCGCGCTGTTTATTAAGATAAGTCAGCTTAAAATAATTGCTGTGCCTTCGCTGCAGGCCCCAGGAATGAGATTCCATGACCTGGAGTATGCGTGCCTCCCGTGCTGGCTTGTGCGGGGCTCTGGGGACGGAGCTCCGTGCAGGGATGGAAAAGTGGCACTTCCACGCTCTGGGTTTTGCCCTGGGCCCGATTCGGGGTTGGATTTTTGGGCCCTTTTGCGTGCCACCGGAAAGTGGAAGTGCCCTTTTGTTTTTCCCTTTTGTTTTTCCCTTTCATTTCTTTTCCCTGGATGTTTTTTCCCTTTTGTGCTGCGGTGGGAGGAGATTCCTCGTTCCCAAACCTGGTTTTCCTTCCGCCGTAGCGACAGATTCGAATCCGTCGTTTTGCTCCTCCTGAAATCCCCGGTCAGAGGCTCAGAGGATTCCTTCCCCCTGCAGAATTCCCGGGGCGAATTTCCCGTGCTGGATCCGCGGGCGGGAAGAGGAGCTCGTTTGAATCCCGAGGAAGACACGGCTCGTTTTAGGATTTATCCAGGTGCCACACTTATTTATAGGAGCAGTGGCAGCCTGTCTCCTTCGGTGCCAATTCCCAGGAATTCAGGCTGGAGACAGGAGGTGGGAAGAGCTGGGAACGCGTTGTGGCCTCGCTCCGGTGTTTCTCTCCCTCGAGGGTGAATCAGTGACTCCGGGCTCCCTCTTCCCACCCCAAACAAATCCTGGTTTGGATTAATCCCTCCCCAGAATTTGGGAGGCATTCGGGAGAGCCCAGCTTTTCCTCGAGGGCGAGGAAGCAGCTTCCTGTTCGCTCGCGGGAGCGCGTTAAAGCAACTTAATTTAAAAAAAAAAAAACAAAAAAACAAACCAAAACCAAAAAAAGGGTAATTAATCGGTTAAACCCCAGCCCTTCCTTCCCTTCCCTTGCCCCATCCTCCCTGCCATTCCTGAAATCACTAAAATGTTTCGGAGGGCTGCCTTTGAAGCTGCTGAATTGAGCTCTGTCATTAGGAAGGCCGGGCAGGCTGGGTTCCCATTCCGGGGGAGCTGCTGTGGGCAGTAATTAGCCCTCGGCTCCCGTGCCTGAGAACTTGCGGCTCGGGGCAGCGGCCCCGATCTTATCAGCCTTTGTGCTGCAACAGTTTTTTCTTGCTGGGAGCATCTGTTTCACTTCCTAAGGCTTAGCTCTGCCCGCAGGAGGAATTTCTGCGGATTCCCTGATAATCCTGAAATTGCTGCCCCTGTCCCTTTTCATTGACTCAACCCACGGGGCAGGGGAGGGTTTTCCTTGGCCCTCATCCCTAGGTGGGAATTCTGCCTGAGACCTCCGTCCGGAGCGAGGAGGGGCAGAACCAGCCTGGGTTTCGTGGCAGGAATGTTTATTCCTCTTGTTTGGAAGTTTTTGTCCCGGAGAGAATGGGAAGCGTTAGCCGCCTCCTCCTCCTCCTCCTCCTCCATCTGCTCGGCAGCTCGGGGTTAAACTCCGGCGTGGGGCTGGGAACCCAAATTGCTCTGGACGTCTGAGCTTCCCTCTAATCAGATATTCCAGGTGCTTAGGGCGTAATCCCAAAATAGGGTTGGATGGAATTGCTGCTGAAGCTGCCTGGGGAGGGAGGGGGCAGCCGGGGGGGAGCTCANATGGATGTGGACTGGGATAGGGAAGGGGATGGAGATCGATCATGAGAGGGATGGGCCTGAAGATGGGACAGGCAGGGATGGGAACAGAGATGGGCTGAGTTTGGGGATAAAATGGGGACAGGGATGGGGACAAAGAGGAAGATGGGAACGAGGATGAGGATGGGGGTAAGAACAGAGTTGAGGGTGAAGACCAGGACAGGGTGGGGATGAGGATGGGGACAAGGAAGGGATGAAGACAAGGATAGGGATGAGATTATGGATGAAGGTGGGGACTGGGATGGGGATGGGCATGAAGATGAGGGGCCAGGGTGGGGATGAAGATGTGGATGAAGGTGGGGAGGGGATGGGGAGGAGGATGAGGACAGGGAGTGACATCCTGGTGTCCTTCCCTGCAGGCTGTACCCGGTCATCCCAGCCAATGCCCGCGTTGTCCTCGACCGCGACATCCATGTGGGCGACTACTTGGTGCCACGCCAGGTGAGCTGGGGGGGTCCCGGTGTCCCTGAGGTGTCCCTGAGGTGTCCCTGAGGTGTCCCCGAGGTGTCCCCAAGGTGTCCCCGAGGTGTCCCTGAGGTGTCCCTGGCACAGGGAAGGGGCTCTGAGGTGTCCCTGGCACAGGGAATGGGCTCTGGTGTCCCCGAGGTGTCCCTGGCACAGGGAAGAAGCTCCATGGCCCTGCCGGCAGCTCGGGAATGTGGCCAGCCCTTCCCAATCCCTCTGCCTCCCCTCCCAGCCTCTCCATCCGGGCTTCGGGCGCAATCCAGCGCCTTTTCCTGCAGGGAATCCCCGGGACATTCCCTGGGTGCAGAGGGGAGGAGGGAGGGGCAGGATTTTCCCCCGGGATTCACCTGCCACTCCTGCCTGGCTTTTCCAAAGCTTGGTGGGGATGGATGGATGGATTTCTCCTGCCCTTCCCGCAGAGGAGGCTGCCCAGCACGGGGGAGCTTCGTTTTCCCAGCGGGAACGGCAGGGAAGCCAATCCAAAGCTCCCGCCTGGCAGGAGGGAGTTTGTTCCGCGGGGATTTCCCCGTGCCGGAGTCTCCACTGGGATTGATATTTGGGGTCTGGGGTCGGAGCCTTGGAATGGAATGCTCCCTCCAGATCCAAGCTGAGGCTGGGAAAGGCCCCGTTCCCTGGGTAAATCCAGCTTTATTCCCCGGCTCCCGATCCCCTGGAAGCTGGGAACGGCTCGGAACGCTCCCAGCTCCAGAGGAGGAGGCGCCGGAGCTGCCCCCCGAGCTCGGCTCAGTCGGTGCCGCGCCAGGTGAGAGTCGTCGCCGGGATTTTGTGGCCATATGGCCGAGCCCTGGTGGCCCCAGCTCCCTGTAAGCTCCTTTTCCCTCCCGAGATTCCAGGCTGGAGCTGTGGGGAGAACGATGGATTTGTCCTTCCTGCTCGTTCTCTGCGTTTTCTTCACAAGCAGCGAGCCAAACTCGCTCTGTTTCGCTCTTTGACTTCGGAAGAGCCTTTAACCCCTTGAAAAGCTTTGTTCCTGGGAATTATCCCAAGCTCAAACCCGCTGGCCGGGAGGGAATTGCCGCCTTTAGCCCCTCTTCTTCCTCATCCCTGCCCTCAAATGTAGCGGAATGAGCTCTCAGCAGGAGCAGAATTCCCTGTGGGAGCCAGTTCTGCCCTCTGGATTTGTATCCAAATGCAGTCCCGGGAAGGGAACAGACAAAGGGTCAGAGAATTGAATCCTCACAAATCCCTGTGCCTTGGAGTGTGGGAAGTCCGGGATGGGAAATTCCTGCGAAGGAAGGGAGGGAAGGAGAGGAGAGGAAAAAGGAAAGGGGAAAGGAAAGGGAAGGGGAAAGGAGAGGAGAGGAGAAGAAAAAGGAAAGGGGAAAGGGAAGGGAAAAGGAGAGGAAAGGAAAGGGGAAAGGAAAAAGGAAGGGAAAGGAAAGGGGAAAGGAAAGGAAAAGGAAGGGAAGGGAAAGGGGTGGAAAGGAAAAAGGAAGAGAAAGGAAAGGAAAAAGGAAGGGAAGGGAAAGGAAAAGAAAGGAAAGGGGCAGGGAAGGAAAAGGAAAGGGAAAAGGAAGGGAAAGGAAAGCAATGGAAAAAGGAAGGGAAAGAAAAGGAAAGGAAAAAGGAAGGGAAAGGATAGGATCCTGGCTGTCCCCAGAGGTTTGATCCCAGTGAACAGGCAGTGGGGTTTTAGGAGCAGCTGGGTGCTTCCATAATTAGCCAAAACCCCGTGGATTTAATCCCTGCCGGGGAGAGGGAGAAAGGACAGCGGGATGAATCCTCCCGGGGAAAAAAAAAAAAAACCCAGCCTGGGATCTTTTCCTGGAGAGGGCTGGGAATCGATCCGCTGCCGCAAACAGCTGACACGACAGGAGTGGCAATAATCCCCCATTAAACGTCTCTCAGCTGATGGGACTCGCTGCATAATTGACTTTTCCAGCAGGAATTAGTGGCTCAAAGCAAATCAGCGGGCATTAGGGAGCTCGTTCCAGGCCTTGGGATGGGGCTGGGGCCGGAGCTGTTCGTCTCCCTAATTCCACGCGTAGCCCGCGGCCAGATGATCCCGGGATTTCGGGTATTGGAGCGCCTCCGGAATTCCCAGGGCAGTGCCTTTTGGGACCTTTTCCCTCCGGGGTGGGTGGGTTTGCCGGGTGGATTTGGCTCCTTTTCCAGCACGCGCTGGACTGGGACTTGTACGGAGTCGGCGCTTTCGGGATGCTTGGATCCATTACAGGCTCATCCCGGCCTTCCCTACAGCTGGAGCCGCCGTTTTCCAGCCCCGGGTGACCGTTCCAGGCTGGTGATTCCCCAAAGTGGGATAGGGGCCTAACCCAGCCTAATCCTTCTAATGAACCTTAATCCAGCGAAGCCGAGCTTTCCATTTCTCCGGGGAAAATCCCCATCCTCTCCCGGCAGCATTAGCGCCTAAAAATCCGCATTTCCCAACCTTTCCGGGGTTGTCCCCCGCGGCTTTTCCGCGGGAATCCTTTCACCTTTTCCCGTTTTTTTTTTTTTTTTCTTCTCCACCCCACCCCCGCCTCCCCAGAACGGCGGCGTGACCTGGAGCGACGAAGGCGACAGGTGCCGAGGAAGGGAAATCTCCCGCGATTTCGCCAAGGTCGGTCTGGCCTCGGGGATCTCGGGAAAAGGGGGGGAATTTGGGGAATTCTCCCCCTGAGCCGTGGCGAGCAGGGGTGAGCGCAGAGCCCTCACCGCGGGGAGTTTGTGGGGAAAACTGCTTTGTCCTGCAGGTTGGGGCTGTTTGGTTGCCTCGCGCTGGGGTGGCTTGGACGGAGAATGAACATTTTTGTTAATCTGGTCATTTGAAAACTTCAGTCCGGGCTCTGGGAGAAGAACGTTTTCCCCTCTGGAATCCTGCGCTCCTGGGTTTGAACGTGTCCCAGCAGCTGGAGGAATCCAGCTCAAACTAAGGCAGCTCCTCCTTCTTCGATGGCTCCGCTTTTTCCTACATTTCCCAGGAATTCTGCCCCAAAACCCTTTCTGGTTTTTGGACCAGATGAGCACCGAGGAGTTGCAGTGCCCTCAGAGAGGCTGGAGTTGATATTTCCCAAGGAAATCTAGGGAGCCTGACTCCAGGATTCCTGGGAGGTGCAAATTGGATTTTTGCTGTCCCAGCAGCGGCTGTAGGGTGACACTTCAGGGAAAAACCCGGGATTAAGATTCCCACACAGCCCCTCTCCTTTGGGATACGCCGCCCAGGGAACTTTATTTTAATTATTTGGGGCTTTCAGGCCTTTCTGGCGGAAATTATTCCTGCGCAAATTGATTCTGGGCTGGTATTTTGGAAGGCTTTGGGTTTTACTGAGAGGTCAGGGAAGCTCTGTCCTTTTTCATCTCCTCCCTCTTGGGAGTTCAGCACTTCCGTGCCAATTCCTGCAGGAGGGAATTGGGAATTTAGGAGAAGCTGGAGAGGAGTTTGGCCTCCCTGGTGCCACAGAGGCGCCCCAAACCCCGTCCCCTCCCTTCTGGCCGTGTCCTTGTCCTTCCCAGCTCGTCTTTGCTCCCAGGTGCCTTCAAGCCCTGCTCTTAACCGAGGTGAAGGTTGGATTTGGAGATCTTTTCCGACCTGAACGGACTCTGGGAATGCTGTTCCCATCGGGATGCCTGGATAATCTCCTGAGCTTCCCTCGAGCTGTCCCCATCACAGCCGTGGCCACCAAATTCCTCGGGAGCCTCTCCTCGTTTTCCCTCCTCGCCTCTGCTCTCCTCTCACCCCTGCAGTGCAAACTCCACCCTGGAGGGAGCCAAAATTCCTTTATTTTCCGTCTCCCCATGGATTTGTGCCCTCATTCTGGTTTGTTCCCCCCACCGCAGCTCTACGAACTGGACAGCGATCCCGAGCGGAAGGAATTCCTGGACGACCTGTTCGTCTTCATGCAGAAGAGGGGTGAGTGAGATTCGAAATGGGGGCGGGAGAGGGAATTCTTCCCTCCCGAGGCTGCAGGAGCAAAGCCAGGCTTTGGCCTTGCAGATCAGGTGGAAGAGCTGAGCTAAAACTTGAGGGATTTCCCTCGGGAGACGGGGAGAGCGGTGGGAAAAATCCATCCTGCAGCTTCATTTCCTCACCTTTTGGTGCTGTCCGTGCCCTGAAGATCCCAGGAACGTTTTCCTGGGGATTCCCAGAGTGTCAGTCAGGAATTCTGTGTTCAGGTTTCCCACGTTCCCGTCCCTGCTGTGGGTGGAAAACCCACACAATTTTCTGTCCCCAGTGCTCAAAGTCCAGTTCTCAGTGCAGATTTTTGATCATGGAAACGTATTTAAATGTCTTTAAAAGCGTAAAACGCGCACCCTGAATGCTTGGGGTGCTCTCCTGCCCCTCCAGGGGTGCCAGCTGGGAGCTCAGCCCCTTCAGTCCATCCCAGGAGCCTGATCCCAGCCAACGTCCAACATCCGTGTCCATTTTCCCATGTGGATTTTCCAAATCGTTAAACTCGAGCCGAGGGTGATTTTTTTGTGATTTTTTTTTTTTTTATTTGGCTGGAATTTTTATCTTTCAAGCTCGGAGGCGGAGCCAGGATGAATGAATTCCCCTTCCCTGCGGGGACTGACAGCAGCGCAGGGTGGGATCGGGAATGGGCGCCTCCCGAGAATCCCGCTCCGTGCTCCAGCGCCTGCTTCCCGTTCCCTGTTAATTCTGGATGAGGGCCGCGCTCCCCAGCCGGAGGAGCTCGGCTTTAAGCAGCTGGGCACTCGTTTGCCGGACACTCCCTTGTTTTCCTGCCTGCTGGAAGGCTGGGGGTGAAAGGGAAGAGCTCGGCGTCCGCGGGGGAGAGGAGCTGGGAGTCTGGGAATGTTTGGGTGTACCGGATTCAGGGAATTTCTCCAGGTGGATGGGAAAACCGGGCAGCGGGTGTTGAGCTTTGGGAGGTGGCATCTCCCCTGTCCTCAATCCAAGCTGCTGGGCCTTCCTCCACAGGGAATATTTTCGCCTGGAGTGGTTTTGTAACAGCTGTGTGCCTGTTTTGCCCGTTCCTGCTCTTCCCGGGGTTTTGGTTTGCAGGGAGAGGGTGGACATCCCGCTGTGGCTCAGCCGAGCGATCGTGGGATAACCGCAGGGATCCAGGCTCCGAACATCCCAATCCAAGGCTGAGGAGCTGCCTTGTTCCCCAAAAAAAAAAAAAAGAAAATCCCAAAGCCAGCTCCTTCCTCCCGGGGGCTTTTCAGCTGGGACGCGCGAAGAGCTGCTCAGTTTGCGCCTCGTGTCCCGTGGGCTGGGAAGCAGCTCTGCCCGGAAAAAAAAAAAAAAACATCCCTGCTGGAAAAAACAGGGATTCGCTGGATGGATTCGGGAGCTGAAACCGAGCCCAGCCCGGCGGGGGAAGAGAAACGGGAGATTTCACGGGAGGAGCTGCGGGGTTGAAAAGCTCGGGATGGCTTTAGGGATCCCCCAGGAACGGGAAGCCGGGGAAGAGCTGGAATGCGGATCAAACGCGCGGGTGCCCGGCACAGCGGGCTGTCCCCAGCTGCAAGTGATAAAATGGCCCTGGAGCAGCAATAAGGCCGGAAAAGGGGGATGAGAGGGGAGCTGGAACCCACCTCGGGTGGGGGTTTTGTTCCTGGGGAGGAATTTGATCTCCTGCTGGGAATGTCTGGCTCAAGTCCACCAGATCCATCCGTTGATATTTTGGGAGAGTTCACCTGCANNCTTTGATTTGTGTGAGGTTTCGCTCGTGAAATTCCATTTTTTTTTTTTTTTTTTTTTTTTTAGAAGCAGGTCTTTCCCATAAAGCCCAAACTTCTCCCCCTTTTTTTATTTATCCATCAATATGGATTTATTTATCCGTTCGTTGCAGGCAGAGAGGAGAATTTCTTTTTTCCCTCTAATTTGGAAGAAACCTGGGCACTTCCCTTTGCGAAGATCTAGGGGAAAAAAAAAAAAAAATTCTTTCCCACGAAAATAAACATTTCAAATAATGAATTATCCCCTTAAGGAGCTGGAAATGGTGGGTTAGAGGGAATATTGCTTCCATTTGTTCCATTGGAAGGAATAAATGGGAAAAGAGTGCGAGGAGTTTGCCTGGTCCTGGATTAGGGGAGCTTTGCTTTGGGATTACTCAGGGGGAAGGGTGTGTGAGCAGCTCCAGAGTTTGGTTTGGGGTTGGCCCAATTCAAAAGGAATTCATTGGGAATGACCGGGTGGTGCTGCTCTGCATCCGCCTTTGTGTGGCTGATCCGCGGCTCTCCATGGGATCCCCGCTCCAGGGGCCCAGCACTCCATGGGATCCCCGCTCCAGGGGCCCAGCTCTCCATGGGATCCCCGCTCCAGGGGCCCATTTCCCCATGGGATCCCCGCTCCAGAGGCCCAGCTCTCCATGGGATCCCCATTCCAGAGGCCCAGTTCCCCGTGGGATCCCCATTCCAGGGGCCCAGCTCGCCATGGGATCCCCATTCCAGAGACCCAGTTCTCCATGAGATCCCCATTCCAGAGGCCCAGTTCCCCATGGGATCCATTCCAGAGGCCCAGTTCCCCATGGGATCCTCATTCCAGAGGCCCAGCTCTCCATGGGATCCCCATTCCAGGGGCCCAGCTCTCCATGGGATCCCCATTCCAGAGGCCCAGCTCTCCATGGGATCCCCATTCCAGAGGCCCAGC
>VZRN01004547.1:41319-54894 GCA_013397935.1 Dasyornis broadbenti | reverse complement strand
AAAAAAATTATGTAGGGGGAGGAAAACCAAATTTGAGGTTTTTATCTCAGTGGATGAACTGCTGTTCTCGGTGTATCTAGCTTCGTTTATAAATGTGGATTTCTGTATAAATACCCATTTATAGAAGTAATTTATACCTATAAATCATATATTTATATACGTATAAAATATATAATATATATAATATGTAATGTATAATAGATACAATAAATATAAATAACATCTACATTAATATATCTCTATATATTGTATATAATCTATATTATCTAGATATAATATAGGTAATATGGATAATATGGTAAAAGTATACCATATTTCATATTGATATATGAAATATATTGATATATTAATATTGATGTATTGTAGAATATCTTGTGGATAATATTAATATTAATATATGAATATATTATCTTAATATGTTATACATTATATATCCTATATATGAAACCTATAAAATCTATAAAACATGTATTGATACATATTAATATTTCTACATGACCTATCTGCAAGTAATTTACGTTTCTGTAGGTCATTTGTGTAACCCTGTTTAGCTGTGTTTATAAATGGGTGTTTCTGTACGAATCCAGATTGCGCTGAGCTAAATTTCATTTACAAATGGAATTTCAGGGCACCCCGGCCCTGTCGGAATGCCTGAGGGAGGGAAGGTGTCCGAGCAGGGCTGGGGTGGCTCGGGGAGCTCGGACCCCGTCGCTGTTCCCGTTCCAGCCGGGAGCAGCTCCCCGGAAATGCGGGATTCCCCAGGTGATGTTTGTGCCTCTCCCGGGAGAATTTGGATGGATAAGCTGTGTTTTCCCAGCTGCTGGGCCGGGCGGGATCGGGAGAAGGGTAGGAGTTTGCTTGGGGTAAACGAAGGACGTTAAAGGGCAGATATTTGTTCACAATTCCGTGTGAGCAGCCTTATCCATGCCATTCCCTAAACTGGATTGGGAGACTGGGATGGCTTTGAGCCGTGAGGGGAAGAGCGACTCCATCCTCCCCCAGCAGAGCAAAAACTTTGCTGCTCCCATTAATTCATGGAAGAAAGGGATTTTGGGGTGGAAAACCCCAGCCCTGGCTCTTCCTGGAGGCTTTGGCTGGAAGTATTTCCCCGTTTTCCCTGTGGGCGTGACTCGGCTGCTGTGGCTCAGCTGATGAGTGACAGCTCGGGGCCGGTAACGTGAGCATTCCCTGATTCCCGGTGGATCCTGTGCCGGTAACTCGAGCATTCCCTGCTTCCCGGTGTCTGTAACTCGGTCATTCCCTGGTCCCTGGTGTCTGTAACAAAATGGAAGCTTGGGAAAAACCGGGACAAATCAAGGATTTTTAGGAGGGAGCCACGGGGGGGGGTTTGGAATTCTCCCTGAGGGATCTGTGCCTCTGGAATGCGGGAAAGGGATCTGCTGCAGGAATTCCTGCTCCGTGGGCATGGAAAGGGCTGCTGGGGACAAGGAGAAGAGGATGGGATGGATATAAATTGATATAAACCTGACCAAGCTGCTCCCGAATGCTTGGAATTGGTGGGGATTCCAGCCCTTTAAAGCTGCAAAAATGGAGTTTTTATCCAGCATCTCGTTAACTTGTGGGAACGGCGCTGTGAGCCAATGCCTGACAGGCTTCCCAAAGAAAAGACAGGGATAAAAATCCCCCTTGGATGTGTAACGAGGACATCTGCAGGGAACAAACCCGTTTATAGGGCCATAAACGCTCTGCACCGGGACCTGGGGCTGCCAGGGGCCTCCCGTGGGATCGGGATTCCACAATTGTCCCTTCCCAGGCCTTCCTGCCAGGCTGGGGCTGCCCATTGTGGGGACAGGATGCTGCCTTTGATCCGGGACAGAATTCCCAGGCCGAGCACAACCTCTGCCACGTCGGCTTTTTTTTTAATTCCTCCTTCCTCTCCGTTCCTAAATCTCCNAAAAAAAAAAAAAAATTATGTAGGGGGAGGAAAACCAAATTTGAGGTTTTTATCTCAGTGGATGAACTGCTGTTCTCGGTGTATCTAGCTTCGTTTATAAATGTGGATTTCTGTATAAATACCCATTTATAGAAGTAATTTATACCTATAAATCATATATTTATATACGTATAAAATATATAATATATATAATATGTAATGTATAATAGATACAATAAATATAAATAACATCTACATTAATATATCTCTATATATTGTATATAATCTATATTATCTAGATATAATATAGGTAATATGGATAATATGGTAAAAGTATACCATATTTCATATTGATATATGAAATATATTGATATATTAATATTGATGTATTGTAGAATATCTTGTGGATAATATTAATATTAATATATGAATATATTATCTTAATATGTTATACATTATATATCCTATATATGAAACCTATAAAATCTATAAAACATGTATTGATACATATTAATATTTCTACATGACCTATCTGCAAGTAATTTACGTTTCTGTAGGTCATTTGTGTAACCCTGTTTAGCTGTGTTTATAAATGGGTGTTTCTGTACGAATCCAGATTGCGCTGAGCTAAATTTCATTTACAAATGGAATTTCAGGGCACCCCGGCCCTGTCGGAATGCCTGAGGGAGGGAAGGTGTCCGAGCAGGGCTGGGGTGGCTCGGGGAGCTCGGACCCCGTCGCTGTTCCCGTTCCAGCCGGGAGCAGCTCCCCGGAAATGCGGGATTCCCCAGGTGATGTTTGTGCCTCTCCCGGGAGAATTTGGATGGATAAGCTGTGTTTTCCCAGCTGCTGGGCCGGGCGGGATCGGGAGAAGGGTAGGAGTTTGCTTGGGGTAAACGAAGGACGTTAAAGGGCAGATATTTGTTCACAATTCCGTGTGAGCAGCCTTATCCATGCCATTCCCTAAACTGGATTGGGAGACTGGGATGGCTTTGAGCCGTGAGGGGAAGAGCGACTCCATCCTCCCCCAGCAGAGCAAAAACTTTGCTGCTCCCATTAATTCATGGAAGAAAGGGATTTTGGGGTGGAAAACCCCAGCCCTGGCTCTTCCTGGAGGCTTTGGCTGGAAGTATTTCCCCGTTTTCCCTGTGGGCGTGACTCGGCTGCTGTGGCTCAGCTGATGAGTGACAGCTCGGGGCCGGTAACGTGAGCATTCCCTGATTCCCGGTGGATCCTGTGCCGGTAACTCGAGCATTCCCTGCTTCCCGGTGTCTGTAACTCGGTCATTCCCTGGTCCCTGGTGTCTGTAACAAAATGGAAGCTTGGGAAAAACCGGGACAAATCAAGGATTTTTAGGAGGGAGCCACGGGGGGGGGTTTGGAATTCTCCCTGAGGGATCTGTGCCTCTGGAATGCGGGAAAGGGATCTGCTGCAGGAATTCCTGCTCCGTGGGCATGGAAAGGGCTGCTGGGGACAAGGAGAAGAGGATGGGATGGATATAAATTGATATAAACCTGACCAAGCTGCTCCCGAATGCTTGGAATTGGTGGGGATTCCAGCCCTTTAAAGCTGCAAAAATGGAGTTTTTATCCAGCATCTCGTTAACTTGTGGGAACGGCGCTGTGAGCCAATGCCTGACAGGCTTCCCAAAGAAAAGACAGGGATAAAAATCCCCCTTGGATGTGTAACGAGGACATCTGCAGGGAACAAACCCGTTTATAGGGCCATAAACGCTCTGCACCGGGACCTGGGGCTGCCAGGGGCCTCCCGTGGGATCGGGATTCCACAATTGTCCCTTCCCAGGCCTTCCTGCCAGGCTGGGGCTGCCCATTGTGGGGACAGGATGCTGCCTTTGATCCGGGACAGAATTCCCAGGCCGAGCACAACCTCTGCCACGTCGGCTTTTTTTTTAATTCCTCCTTCCTCTCCGTTCCTAAATCTCCTTAGTTTGGCCTTGAGCTCTTCGAGGAGCTGCCAAAGGGGCACTGAGGGGTTAAAAATCAGATTTTTCGTCCATGTTAACCCGAAATACAACAGAACTGAGCGGGAAGGATGGAGCAGGAGCTGCGTTTGGCTTCCCAAATGTGCTGGGATTCTTGGAGCTGCCGTGGCCTCGTCAGGGAATTGTTTGGGAGCAATTCCCCAAATTCCCTGACGCGGAATTCCCCTTCAGGGAAAAAGAGCGGGAGGAGCAGCCTTTATTTACCTCTCCAGGTTGTTGGGAGCGTGAGGGAGGATGGAATTCTGTCACCACGGGGGAGGAATGTTCTCCAGGGCCAGGATTCCCTGGGTTCTGCTGTTCCCAGGCAAACATCCTGGGGAATGAGGGAGCCGAACTCCAGGAGCCGCTCCCCGAGCACAGCCGGGATTTTTATCCCTGAGCTCGTAAAACCGATTCCTTTGTGCCTCGGATTCAATAGTCCCCACTTCCCCTCTTTCTATTTCAGGAGGTTTTTATTGGGCTGACAATTCCCTTTGCCCACAGGAAAGGATTTTCCATGGAAAGGGAAATTTTGCCCTGCGGCTGCTCCTCCCTGCCTCGTTCACTCCCCCATGGAGACGCCTCAAGCCAGGCCGCAAATTCCCCAAATCTGGGAGGGAGATGGATTCCCCTGAGCTTCCCACCCTCTCCCTGACTCCGTCCTTCCCGTTTTTCCCCACAGGAACTCCCATCAACCGGATCCCCATCATGGCCAAGCAGATCCTGGACCTCTACATGCTCTACAAGCTGGTGACCGAGAAGGGCGGCCTGGTGGAGATCATCAACAAGAAAATCTGGAGGGAGATCACCAAAGGCCTCAACCTGCCCACCTCCATCACCAGCGCCGCCTTCACCCTGCGCACGCAGTGAGTCGGGAACGCCTGGAATTCCCATTCCCACGTGGAATTCCCCCCTCCTGAACCTCCCTCCATCCCCGGCGTTTTTGTCTGCTCAGGGCTGAGTCCGTCCCTGAGTCCCCGAAGAGCTCGGGGCACAGGGAGGAGGGAGGGTTCCTCGTTTTAGGCTTGAGGGATAAACCCGATCAATCCGTGTCTGTTAGCGCCGGAAGCTCGGAATTCAGCTCCTCCTTCCCACAAGGGTTGGTTTTCCTGACCTGCAGTGCAGAATTAGGGGGAAAAAGGGGAAAAAAGACTGACTGACCGGAAAGACTGGTGGAAGTCAAATCCCTGTAAAATTCAACAGGAGGAAACCGTGCCTTAGGGATGAAGGGCTGGGCTCTGGGAATCCGTTCCCAGCTCTTACGGAGACTCCGTTTTTTGGGAAGTTTTCAGAGCCCCAGAGAGGGAAGCTCCTCACCACTCCCACAGGCGCTGCCTCCTGTGGACCAGAACTCCTCAAAAGGGGTCAGGTTTTGGTGCTGCTCGGTACAAATGACTTGGACGAGGGTAATTCCTCAAAATTCCTCGAATTAAGTGCTGTGGTCCGAGATCTTGCTTCTTAGGATTTTAGATTCAGTTGTGAAGGAGCCCTGGATGATTTAGAGATGGTACTTCAGTTGTGAGGGAATTTTGGAAGATTTATAGATAATTTTTCAGTTGTGAGGGAATTCTGGATGATTTAAAGATGATATTTCAGTTGTGAGGGAAATCTTGATGAGTCTTTGAGGGTATTTCAGTTGTGAGGGGAAATCCAGATGGTTTATAGGTAATTTTTCAGTTGTGAGGGTATTCTGGATGGTTTAGAGATAATATTTCAGGTGTGAGGGAATTCTGAATGATTTATAGATGATATTTCAGTTTTGAGGCGATTCTGGATGAATCTTAGAAGGTATTTCCGTTGTGAGAGAATGCTGGATGATTTATGGGTGATATTTCAGTTGCCAGGAAATTCTGGATGATTTATAGATGATATTTCAGTTGTGAGGGAATTCTGGATCATTCATAGTTGATATTTCATTTTTGAGGGAATTCTGGATGATCCTTTGAGGGTATTTCAGTTGTGAGGGAATTCTAGATGATCTGTATATAATTTTTCAGTTGTGAGGGAATGCTGGATGATTTACAGATAGTATTTCATTTATGAGGGAATTCTGGATCATTCATAGTTGATATTTCATTTGTGAGGGAATTCTGGATGGTCCTTAGAGGGTATTTCAGTTCTGAGGGAATTCTAGATGATTTGTATAAAATTTTTCAGTTGTGAGGGAATGCTGGATGATTTATAGGTGATATTTCAGTTGTGAGGGAATTCTGGATGATTTACAGATAATATTCCATTTGTGAGGGAATTTTGGATGATTTATAGACAGTGTTTGAGTTGTGAGGGAATTCTGGATGCTTTTTTGAGGGAATTTCTGTTGTGAGGGAATGCTAGATGATTTATAGGTGATATTTCAGTTGTCAGGAAATTCTGGGTGATTTATAGATGATGTTTCAGTTGTGAGGGAATTCTGGATCATTCATAGTTGGTATTTCATTTGTGAGGGAATTCTGGATGATTTATAGATGGTGTTTCACTTGTGAGGGAATTCTGGATGATTCTTTGAGTGAATTTCAATTGTGAGGGAATTCTGAATGATTTATAGGTGATATTTCGGTTTTGAGGCAATTCTGGATGAATCTTCGATGGTATTTCAGTTGTGAGGGAATTTAGGATGATTTAAAGATGATATTTCAGTTGTGAGGGAATTTTGGATGATTTAAAGATGATATTTCAGTTGTGAGGGAATTTTAGATGATTTAAAGATGGTATTTCAGTTGTGAGGGAATTTTGGATGATTTAAAGATGATATTTCAGTTGTGAGGGAATTTTGGATGATTTAAAGATGATATTTCAGTTGTGAGGGAATTTTGGATGATTTAAAGATGATATTTCAGTTGTGAGGGAATTTTGGATGATTTAAAGATGATATTTCAGTTGTGAGGGAATTTTGGATGATTTAAAGATGATATTTCAGTTGTGAGGGAATTCTGGATGGTTCTTTGCGGGTGTTTCAGTTCTGAGGGACTTCTCAATGATTCTCCTGAGGCCCCTGAAGTCCCTCTCTCTCTCCCTCTCCCCAGGCCCGTCAATCCCTCTCTCTCTCTCCCCCCCTCTCCCCAGGCCCATCAATCCCAATCTCTCTCCCTCTCCCCAGGTACATGAAATACCTCTACGCCTACGAGTGTGAGAAGAAATCGCTGAGCTCCCCGGCCGAGCTCCAGGCCGCCATCGACGGCAACCGGCGCGAGGGCCGGCGGCCCAGCTACAGCTCCCCCCTGTTCGGCTTCTCCCCGTCCCCTCCGGGGCCTCCCTCGCTGCTGTCCCCCCCAAAAATCCGCTTCCCCATCCTGGCCGTGGCGCCGGGCAGCAGCACCGGCACCGCCCGGGCATCGCCGGCCGTCAGGAAAGGTCAGCACCTCCTGCCCCCCAGCAGCAGCACCTCGGGGGCGGTGATTTCTGATTTATCCCCTGGACGTGGGAGTGGGGGGATTGGGAATATCCTGAGGTGCTTCCCACTTTATCCCCTGGATGTGGGAGCGGGGATCAGGGATATCCTGAGGGTGTTTCCCGCTTTATCCCCTGGATTGGGATGTTCTGAGGGTGTTTCCCGCTTTATCTCCTGGATTGGGATATCCTGAGGGTGTTTCCCGCTTTATCCCCTGGATTGGGATATCCTGAGGGTGTTTCCTGCTTTATCCCCTGGATTGGGATATCCTGAGGGTGTTTCCCGCTTTATCCCCTGGATTGGGATGTTCTGAGGGTGTTTCCCGCTTTATCCCCTGGATTGGGATATCCTGAGGGTGTTTCCCGCTTTATCCCCTGGATTGGGGTGTTCTGAGGGTGTTTCCCGCTTTATCCCCTGGATTGGGATATCCTGAGGGTGTTTCCCGCTTTATCCCCTGGATGTAGGAGCAGGCTGGGAATATCCTGAGGGTGTTTCCCACTTTATCCCCTGGATTGGGATATCCCGAGGGTGTTTCCCGCTTTATCCCCTGGTTTGGGATATCCTGAGGGTGTTTCCCGCTTTATCCCCTGGATTGGGATATCCCGAGGGTGTTTCCCGCTTTATCCCCTGGATATGGGAGCGGGCTGGGAATATCCCAAGGTGCTGAGTGCCCCCTCCGTGCCCAGGTGACGGTGTGCCCCTGGCCGTGTCCATGCCGAGCCGTCTCCCGGTGCCCCTGGCCGGCCCTCAGGCCACTGTGGCCACCAGGACGGGCACCCTGGAGCAGCTGCGGGAGCGGCTGGAGGCGGGAGAGCCCCCGGAGAAGAAGGCGGCGCGGCTGACGGACGAGGAGCAGCGGCTGGTGCAGCAGGCGCTGCAGCGCAACCTGCTCAGCGTGGCCCGCCAGATCCCCATGAGGATCAAAATCAACGGCAAGGGTGAGGAAAGACACACGGAAAACCTCGGGAAGCGGCGGGGAGGGAAAGGCTTCCAGCCTGGAATGTCACACACACGGGCTGGGGCGGCTCTGGGGGTCCCTGCATGGAGGGGTTGAAGTGGAGCACGACCAGTGCAGGGTTTTGTTGGATTTTCCCCCAGTCCAGCCCGGATTCAGAATGTTCCCAGTTCATCTTTGCCGTGTTCCCAAAGCTCCCAGCTGGTCCGCAGTGCTGGTTTGAGGTGCTTGGCCTCAAATGTGGATGGAAAAGGTTAAAAAAGCGGATTCCTCCAAAGCAGCAGCAGCAGCAGCAGCTGGGATTGGGGTTCCCAGTTTGTGGCAGCTCTGCATCCACCTAAATTCCACATCAAAACCCAAAAAATCAGTGAAAGGGAACGCAAATTTTATCCAGTCCCTCTCACCTCGCTGGGAGAATCCCTGCAAACAGGAACAGGCAGGGCCCTGGGGGTTCAGGGATGGCATTCCCACCTTTGGGAGCTGGCTGTGGGCAGGGCTGTCCTGTTTTCCACGCCCTCATTTCCCCTGCTGCACCATAAAAATCAGATTGTGCTTCTTTGAGAGGTATTTTTGATAACAACATTTAGGTTCAGCGTTAATAATGTGCAGTTTTTAGGGGGGTTGGCCTCGCTGGCCTCCGTGGAGGAGCAATCCCAAAACCCGGGAGCAATCCCAAAACCCAGGCTCTCCGTCGTGGAGGTTCAGGAGCTCCTGGAAGAGTTTGATGTTCATCTCCCCTCAGACACCGCTGCAAACTCAAGCCCTGCCCCGTAGCAGCCCTGCCTGAGCTGCCCAACACTGCCCAGGCTGAGATGGAGAAAAATCCCGATTTTTCATGAAGTGTTCCAGGGTTTTCCCTCCCTCCAGTGGCCGCTGGAGCTGCTGCAGGCCGAGCACACCAAGCCACAGCAGCTCCCAACCGCCCAAAATGCAGCTGAGAGTTAAATGTGGGCTTGTCTTGTGTGTTCCCGGCATTTCCTTGGGAGGGAAATGGGAATTTGGCCCTCAGGGAAAGATTTCCAAATGCCAGCGGGCTCCCAGCCTCACAACACCTTTGTAGCCTTTTCATGGAGTGGCTGGAGTTGGAAGGGACCTCAAAGCCATGGGCAGGGACACCTCCCACCGTCCCAAGGTGCTCCAAGCCCCGTCCAGCCTGGCCTGGGGCACTTCCAGGGATCCGGGGGCAGCCACAGCTGCTCTGGAATGTGGGAACACCGTGTGGGGACTTCATCCCCAAAGAGGGGACAACAGGGGGGCTGTGCTCACCCCTGGGGGCGCAGGGATTGGGATCGGGGCCCTGCAAGGAATGGGATCTTGGCCCTGTAAGGAATGGGATCCCTGCCCTGGAAGGAATGGGATCATTGCCCTGTAAGGAATGGGATCTTGGCCCTGTAAGGAATGGGATCATTGCCCTGTAAGGAATGGGATCCCTGCCCTGTAAGGAATGGGATCTTGGCCCTGTAAGGAATGGGATCATTGCCCTGTAAGGAATGGGATCCCTGCCCTGGAAGGAATGGGATCATTGCCCTCTAACTCTGCCTCCCTCCCTTCCTGGGACAAGACAAGTCCGACTCGGCGGCGGCGGCGCTGAACCTGTCCCCCAATGGCATCGGGAGCATCAACATGTCCGTGGAGATCAATGGCACCACCTATGCTGGTGAGAGACCCTCCTGGGAGTGGGAGAGCCCTCCTGGGAGTGGGAGAGCCCTCCTGGGAGTGGGAGAGCCCTCTCGGGGGCAGGATGGCTGGGATGGGGGTGGTCCCTGCCCAATCGATTCCCGTTCCCTCAGCCGGCCTGGGCGGGATGAGCAGCCTTGCCTTGGTGTCAGTGCTGTAAAATCCGAGGGAAGGATTTTAAAATCTCTGTGGAAGTGTCAGTAGGAAGGAGCCTTATCCCTCTTCTCCCAAGGAGGGGCTGTACTCAGCTTTCCCAGCAGGAATTGCCCCCTGTACTCGGCTGGAGCAGTTTCCCTTGTGCAGATCCCAAGTGGGAGTCCTGGCTCTGCTGGGCAGTGGAAGCTGCTCCTCTCCCCCAAAGGCGGAAGCCATTTGGGATCTGTTTCCCTTAAGGACAGCATCCTCAGGCTGCCAGAGGCTGAGGGAGCCAGGGATCCCTTCCCTGATGAGTTCTGGCTCCGAGCCCTCCCCGCTGGGATGGGATCCTTAGGGTGGGAGAGCCTTCCCTTTTCCCTGTAGCCCACAGTGCCTAACCCCGCTCTGTGCCCCCAGGGGTGCTGTTTGCCCAGAAGCCCGTGGTGCAGCTCCTGGCCGGCTCGGGCACGCAGAGCTCGTGCAGCAGCAGCAGCAGCTCCAGCAGCTCCAGCTCCCACTGCTCCCCCAGCCCTACCTCGTCCCGGGGCACGCCCGGTGCAGAGCCCTCCACCAGCTGGTCCCTCTGACGGGCACCATGTCCCAGCCTGGGTGTCCCAGCCCGGGAACGTGTCCCAGTCCGGCTCGGGAGCAAGCCGGGAGCCGCACAGATACCTCATCTCAAGGAACCTGCTCAGGCCAGCAAGGGGATGATGATGATGATGATGATGATGATGATGGAGGTGGTGGTAGTGGTGGTGGAACCTTTCCAGCGCGTTTTCCTTCATCGTCTCTTTGTCTGGCCTTTTTTTTTGCTTTGTTCCCCACCTTTCCTTCCTCCCTCTTGCTCTGTTTCCTCCTCCTCCTCCTCCCAGGGTTTGGGTGTTCCCGTGGAGGGAGGGAGGGGGGCACACCTGGCGTTTCTCAATCAGGGATGGGCTCCAGAGCCGACGTCACCAGGGCAGGGAAAGAGCCGGAGCTGGGGCAGGGAATCCTGGTTCTCCTGGAACCAGGGGCCACCAGGGCTCTTCCCACCCACAACTCCGTGTTTTGACAATCCTGAGAACCGGGGGGTGCCCGGCCCTGTCCTCCCGTGGCAAACTGCTCGTGTCCCTTCCTGCTGTGTCCCCGTGTCCTCACCGGAGGCTCCCGAGCCTCCTCCCCACGGTTCTGGCACTGCTCGGTTCTGGCTGGTGCCGCCTCATCCCTCCTGTTGCCTTCAGGCGCTGAGCCGAGTTCCAAATGCCCCGGACGTGTCCTGTGTCCCCTGAGGAGCTCCCGTGGTGATCCCTGAGGGTGCTGGGGATGCTCCGTGTCCCCTGAGGAGCTCCTGCGGGGATCCCTGAGGGTGCTGGGGATGCTCCGTGTCCCCTGAGGAGCTCCTGTGGGGATCCCTGAGGGTGCTGGGGATGCTCCATGTCCCCTGAGGAGCTCCCCCAGGGATCCCTGAGGGTGCTGGGGCTCCATGTCCCCTGAGGAGCTCCCCTGGTGATCCCTGAGGGTGCTGGGGATGCTCCGTGTCCCCTGAGGAGCTCCCCCAGGGATCCCTGACGATGCTGGGGCTCCACGTCCCGCCCCTCTGCCCCTGTGGCATTGTCCCCTCCGGGCTCCCTGCAGCAGCTCCCGTCGGCCGAGGCGGCTCTGGAAGCTCTGCAGGGCTGCGCGCTGAGGACAGGGGGTGATGGAATCCAGCCAGGCACCGCTGCAGGGATTGCCGTGGTTAATGTGGCACTCGGGGGATCTGGGGCTCTGAACAAATTGGCCCCACCGGGGCAGAGCTGCAGCTCTCTGGGGAGAGGCAGAGCACAGGGAATTCCTCGCCCTTTTCCCCGGGACCCCCAGCTGGAGTTCCCTGGAGACTCCCGAATCAGCTGCTCAGGTGGCCTCGTGCTGTCCCCCTGTCCCCGTGGCCTTCGCTCCATCCCCTGCCCTGGTGACGTCCCCGCCACCCCTCCTGCCCCGGTGCCGTCCTTGCCGCGCTCCAGGCTCGAGGCAGGGTTGTTTTTATTTTTTTTTTGAGCAGACAAAATACCTCAGATACGTACTTGTCGTTGGGTTGCTTTTGTTTGTGTTGGGTTGGTTTTTTTTTAACCTCTTCAGGAAGTTTTGGCATATCCTATCGCTTGGGGTTTTACTAGGTGGGTTTGCTGACTTTGCGGTTGCTTTTATTTGTTTTCGTTTTCAAAATGGATCACCAAAGAACAGGAAGTTCAAGCGAGGCTGAGCGAAGGAGCGGTGGCTTCCCCGTCCTCCAGGCCGAGCTCCAGCATCACCCCAGGACATGTGCACGGTGGGAAAACAGGGCGGGAACGCTCCCGGCGCTCGGGTCTGTCTGTTGTCCCCGCGCTGCCGAGCTCCGCGCTCCGTCCTCGTGCGGCTTCACACACTGCGGCCGGAGCTCGCTGGGCTTCAGAGGTGGGGATGCACATGTCCTGCGAGGGATGCTGCTCCCGTGCCGCTGCTTCCAGAGGGAGTGGTGCCCTCCCTGTGGGCAGGGGAAGCCGGGCTGACCCCGCAGGCTCCACAGCATTTCATCCCCGCAGATCCCAGAGGATTTTCCAGCCTCTGGGACTCAACCAGATGATTTTTTTTTTTTTCCCTTTTTTTTTTGGTTTTTTTTTTTTTTTTCGGTTTTTTTTTTTTTTTTTTTTTTTTTTTTTTCGGGGATGGGGTTGGGGCTGTTTCCTCTGAGTGGGACTGGGGCACTTTTCTGCTTTTCCCTCTGCTCTGCCGCCCGGCCCCGGGGAGCAGAGGCTGCTCCGGGGCGGGGTTGCTTTGTCTCACTTGGCTAACGTCGTGTTTTCTTGCACAGAAAGGCACTCGAATCACTGAACTGCTTGGACACTACTAGAGTATTAATGTTTATAAGCTTTACTCAACCTAGACTGGAACTAGCCAGGGACTAACAGATTGTTCTGTATCCAATTCAGGGAAAGAATCAGGTCGGGAAGCGTAACAGATACCTCAGTTAAATAAGCTGCACCAATAAACCGGTCCTTTTCCCAGTGCAGGGTGACAAGGACCACCCAGACTGTGAAGAGTTCCCCCTTCCCCTCAGCCTGGCTTTGACCCCGAGCCGTGGGTGTCCTGCTGAGCTGCCAGGCTTTGGGGCGGGGGTGCTGGAAACCAGCAGCAGCAGCAGCAGAGCGGGGGAGGTCGGGCGGGGCCGCGCTGCCCCCTCTGCCCAACCCGGGGCAGTACTCAGGGTTCGATGCTGCGGGTAGGATGTTCCCGAGGGAAGCGCTCCGCTCCATCCTCCTCCCCCAGCTCCGCGCACCAGCCGAGGCTCGGCCAAAAATCCCCGAGCGGCCCCCGGCTCGCTTCCAGGGGGAGTTTGGGAAATCCGAGCCTGCTCCCGGAGCTGCTGGGGAGGCGCAAAGGTTGGGCCGAGGAAGGGGGGAGGCTGCGTGTGCCTGCTCGGCTCCCAAATCGTGTCACACCGAGTCCTTTCGGTTCCGAAGGGACTGCCATCAGAGGTTCTCTCCAAACAGCTGCAGCAGCCTTGCTACTAGTTTTCTTACCTATTTAAAATTAAAAAAAAAAAAAAA
>VZRN01004547.1:0-35087 GCA_013397935.1 Dasyornis broadbenti | reverse complement strand
GCCCCGGCGGGCCCGGCCCGGGGCCCGGGGCTCTGCAGGGCTCTGAGCCCCGGATCCCCTGTCCCCGCAGATGCATCACTGCAGGAGGTTCCGGTCCCCGGAGCAGGACAGCGAGCTGGGGCACCGGTGGAAGCGGCGGCGGTCCCGGAGCAGGGAGTACGAGGGCAGGCTGCGGTACCCGCCCCGCAGGGACCTCTCCCGGCGATCGCGATCCAGGAGGTGGGAGCCTTTCGGGGAGGGTTGGCCCCTAAACCCCGGCCTCAGCCCGCTGGCCTTGCCAGGCCGGCGCTTCTCTCTCTCGCTGCTGCTGCAGATCAGCTTTAAACCCGTAAATCCCGGCGATGGATGTGAAGACCTTACTTGTGTGTGTGTGTGTGTGTGTGTGTGCCTGCCTTCCCTGCCATGCTCAAGTTCTTCCCAAAGCCATGGCTTTGATGTTAGCGAGGGAACAGCCTGCCCTGGCATCACGTTTCTACGCTGTGGAGGCATTAAACTCTTTCTCCTGGCAACCCGCTTCCCTCTGACAGGATTTAAATCAGATTTAAAGCAACAGCACTCCTCCCTCACCTCGGAAAGGATCCCAGCTAAAGGATCCGACCCCTAACTGATCTTTCCTGCTTTGGTTCGGGATTTTACCTTTGATCCTCTCTTTGTTCAGCGTTTCCACAGGGACAATTAGGCACTGGAAGCAGGATAAGGCCTCCGATAAGGGGAGAGTTCTGGAACAGAGGCCGGAGCCGTGCGGCCGCGTTGGGCTGGTGGTGGTACTGGGGCCGGTGTGGTTCCACTGGTTGGACTGGGCAGGTGCAGCCAGGCAGGAGCTGAGCTCATCATTAAATTCCTGAAATGCTCTCCAGATTAATTTCTCTCCCCAGCCTGGCTTTTGTTTACTTGAAGGAGGTGGATTGTGAAACAGAGCTGGCGCGCACAACGGGCTTTTCCAATTGTTTTCATCCGGTGGGTAATTTGGGACAGATTTGGATGAAAACAGTCTTGTCCCTTTAGTCTCAGGCTCAGCCTCTTCGGGGAGTGTTTGAGTCCTTTGGGCCGTTACTTCTGCTCCCTGTGTGTGTCCAAAGCTGCACCCAGGCGTGCGTGCATCGAGGCTGGGACGGAGCCGTTGGGTTCGTGTTTCGGCTGCTGCAGCAGTGACCCAGAGCCGCAGCTGTCTTGGCACAGCCTGGAGTTTCGGTCCGCTCTGGGATGGCCCCACCACGTGCCCCGCTAGGCTGCCAGCATTGGAGCTGGTTGTTGACAGGGCCGAGAGGTGCAAACAGCAGAAATTCCCCTTCCCAGGCTGAAGGTCTCGGCTGGCGAAGCCGTTGCTGGGTGACGCCATCGACCGGGCCCGGAGCGTGCCCGGGGTTATCGCTGCGAGGCCAAGGCGCCGCTCCGAGCTCGGAATTGCAACGTTTTCTACCTCAAACGCAGCTCCTTTCTCAGCGGGGTGTGAAGCAAGAGTCCAGTGAAAGCTGGTGGGGAAGGCCCTGGTGTTTGAGGGGCAGAAGCAGCGAGAGCTGCTCTTGTCACCGCAAGCCACGACCTCGTGTGGGACAGCTGTGTGTAAATGCAGGGCTGAGCTTTCTCTGAGGTCTCCTGGCCCTCCCTGATGCAAAGCTTGGCCAAAAGTTTTCCTTCTTTACCGGGAGGTCCCTGCTCGAGGGGCCAGGAGCTCGGTCACGGATTTTCCTTCTGGCTCTTGCTGGCGATCTGTGGAGCTGCTGTGTGTGTGTGTGCGCACCGAGGGCTTGGTGTTCTGGGACCTCCAGTCCCCCCTGGGGTGACAACCAGAGCCCTGCTGCTGCGCCTCATTTATTTAGGAGCTAATGAGACACCTAATGAGGGAGGAGGAACGATGACAAACGCTCGCTCGCGTGTGGTGGCAGAGGTGGCTCAGGTGACGTGGAGTGTTAAAGGGTTGGAAGGGACCTCAAAGCTCACCCAGTGCCACCCCTGCCGTGGGCAGGGGCACCTTCCGCCGTCCCAGGGCGCTCCAAGCCCTGTCCAGCCTGGCCTTGGGCACTGCCAGGGATGGGAGCCCACAACAAGGCAGGCAGCCCAGCTGGAGCTCTCGAGGGTGGTCTCCCCCCACAGCTCCGTGAAATGTGGGAATGCCAATCTGGTTTTATCTCAAAAACTCCCCAGCGATCGTAGTTTGAGGCGCGGGAGGGTTCGAAGCTCCTGCCACGGGCAGGATTTTTCTGTGGTGACCGGTGACAGCACCTGAAGGGAGCTGTGTCCGGGCTGGGATTCGGGCAGGATTTTAGGAAAAGGTGCTTTTTCTCCAGAGGGCGAACCAGGCGCTGAACAGGCTCCCCAGGAGATGCACAGGGTGGGATTGTCGGGCTGTCAGGAGTTGCCCTCGATGGTTCTCGAGTCCCTTCCAGCTCGGGGTTTTGCGATCCCAAGCCTCCGTTCCAGCAGCGCTCCGGGTTGCGGCCGCTCTGCCAGGCTCCTGACGGTGCTGTTTTCCGTGCTGCAGCCACGAGAGGATGCCTTACCACCGCAGATGCCGGCGGGACAGCGATGCCTACAGGTTCGAGGAGCGCAGCCCGTCCTTCGGGGAGGAATATTACCCGGCGCGGCCGCGGAACTGGCGGCGCTCCAGGGGCAGGGAGCAGCACCGGCCCAGGAGATACCAGCAGCACTGCCGGAGACGCAGGAGCAGGTCTTGTAGCAGTGCCTCCTCGGTGAGTAGCACCCACCATGAGCTCAGGGTTTAACTGTTCTTGCCTCCCGCAGGCCCCGAGCGCCCTGGGTGAGTACCTCGAACCCCGTTTCTGTGTCCGTTCGCACCCCCGTGGAACGTAGAGTCCCGAATCTGTGTCGTGTTCGGCGGGGAGCGCTCGTAGCCGTGGGGCTTTGCTGGGCCAGCCGCCGTAGCCTTCATACGTGAGGGAGCTAAGCCGTGTCCTCTGGGCCCAGAAAGGGATCAGGGAGAGCTTCCAGAGGCGCTCACGTGGCGGCTGACGAGGGAGAGCCTTGGCCGAGGGCCAGCCCTGCTGCCAGGGATCCGTACGGGGCTCGGCTGTATCCGTGGCCAGGGATTCGCTTCTGCCTGCGGCCGCTGCTGCTTCTGGGGGGGGGTTTGGTGCGCAGCATCGCTCGGTTTGGCTTTGCCTGGATCCCCTTCCAGGTGGGATCCGTCAGCCCGGCGCTCCGGAGCTGTTTTTAACCCGTTAGGTTTCAGGGAGAGTCCCACCTTCCGGGGGCACGCGTGTGTCCTCTTTCCCTGCCCCCACTTGGACTTCAGCTTCTTTGCGAGCTTCACCCCGAAGCGTAGCATTCCTTCCAAGGATTATCCGGGAATATTTGGAGCTGGGTGCTGGGGGGGTGGTCCCAGGAATGCCCTGGAAGGGGTGTGAGGTGTCAGACCGAGCACTTCAGCACTTCCCTCCTGCAGGGAACACTCCCCTCCCGCCTGAAATGCGATCACAGCCGCCTGAGCGAGTCTGATCCCGGCAGTTGGATAATCCTGGGAACTCCTGAGCTCCTCCTTTCCATCCCTTCCCAGTTGGCTTTGGAATTTCAGTGTTGGAGGGAGCCAGCTGTGCGGGTCTGGGCTGGGGGACCCCTGACACCTCGCAGCTGTCCCAGCTCTCCTCTCCACCTTCTCCTTTGTTCCAGCTGATATTTTTTGAGGAGCTTTGATCTTAGCTCATTATTTCAGACCAGCCCGGGGGGGGGGCGGCGAGGGGCACGGCAGAGAAGCCCTCTAGAAGCTCAGGCATGGAAATGTGAAGGTTTCCATGAATTCCTTTGGCTGCAGAGGTTGTGTAACCTTTTTTGAAAGCGGACTAGAAGGAGGTGAGGAATTAGGGCAGCTCGCTTTGTGGACCCCGGGTCCTCGCAGGAGCGTTGGGCTGGCTTTCCAGTAGAAGCTTGCCAGTAGCAGGGGGCGAACGTGACCTTGGAGCTTGCCTGAAGTGTTCCCTGGGGATTGATTTACCTGCCCCCTTCCTAAAGCTCTCCAGGTTTTCCAAAGGCCCCCCCCCAAGGCCGATGTGCCCTGCTGTGGATTTAGGACCCGTGTGGCTCCGTCAGGAGGGCAAGGGCTGGTTCCCAGCCAGGGCAGGGCTCTGGATTTGGATCCGGAGCCGCATTTGCCGAGGCGCAGGGAGCGGGACGCAGAACTGCTACTGCGGCTTCTACTGGACAGCCTGTCCAAAGCGGGCGCTCGTCACGCTGGCCAGCGGAGAGGTGACGTTCTGCTGGCAAAGGCCTCCTTGTCCCGAGCCTCCGGCAGCACCCTCTGGTGGTGCCACCTTCCCGCTGGAGCTCCCCGGCCGCTGCTGCTTCCCATCCCGGAAGATGGGGGCGTTCCCCCTGCGCCAGAGGCCGTAGCTAACGCCAGAGGTTTTTTTTTTCTTGCCGTACCTGTAGCTGTTGATGACTTTTCTGTTTTGAAGTTAGTTTGTGTCTTGACGTGTCCCTTGCAATATCCCTATCGTTTATATATGCTGTGTGCCTTATGAAATGCTGGGATCTGGAAAATCCACCCACCGGCGCCCCGTCGTCTCTCCACCTTTGAATGACCGCACTCTTTGCCGTCCCGGGGGGCGGTGTGTGCAGAGAAGCCAACAGAGCAGTAAGCGCAGCAGGAGCGTGGAAGATGACAAGGAAGGTCACCTGGTGTGCAGGATCGGCGATTGGCTTCAAGAGCGATGTACAGCCACCTTTCGTAAAACTTTACCTCTACTTTTACCCCCGGGTTAGCCCCGATCTCTCGTCCTGTACTGGAGGGGTCTCTAGTGTTTTATTTACTCACCAGTAACTTGCCTGAGGCAGAGCGTAGACACTCGAGTTTTTAAAGAGCGTAGCAGTGAGGGACGATTCTTTTGTTTGCTCTGATGTTTGGTTGCTGTGAGGTTGCAGGAGCCCCCGCTCTGGCCGAGCCCCACCCGGGCTCACACCCGCTCCTGTTTTCTCTCCTAGACGAAATCGTCGGCAGCCTCGGCGAAGGCACTTTCGGGAAGGTGGTGGAGTGCGTGGACCACGCCAGGTGGGCGCACCTTTCCCTGCGCCTGTCCCTCGAGGGTGCGGTCCCGCGTGGGCTCCACGGGACCAAAGCTGTCGCCGCCCGTGTGTCACCGCATTCCTCAAAGCGAGTGGAGGGGCCTGGCTCAAACCTCAGCCCCTCAAATTTCAGGCTGATGTGTTAGGGGAAGCAGGGGGTCACAGAATCGTGGAATATCCCGAATTGGAAGGGACCCCCACAAATCATCAAATTGCAGCTCCTGGCCCTGCGCAGACCCCCCCCGACAATCCCACCCTGTGCATCCCTGGGAGCGCTGGAGGGTCCCAGCTCCCCTGGAGCTCTGGCAGCCTCGGGGCCGTGCCCATTCCCTGGGGAGCCTGGGCAGTGCCCAGCACCCTCTGGGGAAGAGCTTTTCCCCGATCTCCAGCCTGAGCCTGCCAGCCCGAGCCGGGGAAGGCTGTTCTGCTGCTCAGAGCTCCGGCCGAGGGGTGGGCCCTGTGACCTCTTAATCTGCCAGGGCACTTCTCCATTGTCCCCTTTAACCTCCCCCGTGGTTCCGTTTGACCCCTGTCTCCTGCTGACCTTCCGTCTGGCCCCGAGCCCCGGGGTCAGTCTGCCGCAGGAGCCCCGGGGCTCTCCTGCCTCCTCGGGAATCCCTGGCACGGCTGGAGCGGGGAGGTGGCTGCTGTGTCAGGAATGTCTCTTGGGAGTGTTACTCAGCAGGAGCCTTTCTCTTCAAATTAACCACTGCCCGAGCGGCATCAATGGTTGGCGGGGCTTTGTTGGGACAAACGATGCTCGGGAACGTGCCTGGATAATGGGATGCGCCTCTCCCCGTGGGCTGGGCACGTGTGGACACGGATTTTTTTTTTTTTTTTTTGTCTGACTCCATCCTTCCCGCTCCTCCCTTACAGAGGCAAGTCACAGGTGGCACTGAAAATCATAAAGAACGTCGGCAAATACCGAGAGGCTGCCAGGCTGGAAATCAACGTCCTGAAAAAAATCAAAGAGAAGGACAAGGAGAACAAATTGTAAGTTCCCAGCAGCACGTCCTTGCACATGAGGAACCCAAAGCGACACGGGGCTGAGGTGGTGACGGGGAGCTGATCCCATTCCTCTGCTGCCTTGTCCCGCTGGAACTGGGGAGGGCCAAGCAGGAAGCGTCTCCCTGGGTTGCTGGCTCGGAGCCGTGCTCACCAAGCCCTTCGGAAGTGGCCAGGAGCAGGGACAGTGGCTGTCCCGCAGCTCCTGGAGGGTGCTTAAACCCCTGCCCCTGCCTCCCTGCGCAGCCTGTGCGTCCTCATGTCGGACTGGTTCAACTTCCACGGCCACATGTGCATCGCCTTCGAGCTGCTGGGCAAGAACACCTTCGAGTTCCTGAAGGAGAACAACTTCCAGCCGTACCCTCTGCCGCAGATCCGGCACATGGCCTACCAGCTCTGCCACGCCCTGAGATGTGAGTGACCCGGAGCGGGCTGGACACAGCTCCGTGGGCGCTGCTCTCTGGTTCTTAGAGAGATTTTTATTTTTATTTTNNNTTTTTTTTTTTTTTTTTTCCCCCCCCTCTGTCCTCTGGGCCCTGTGCAGTTCTACACGACAACCAGCTGACTCACACCGACCTCAAGCCAGAAAACATCCTGTTCGTCAACTCGGATTTTGACACGCTGTACAACGAGAATAAGGTGGGTCGTGTCCGGAGGAGCGGTGGATGCAGCAGGAATGGGCTGCCTTTCCCTCCCTGCAGAAATGGGCTCTTCCCTGCTCTCCTCAGAGCCTGTTTTTGCCGGGAGCAAACTGCAAGTCAGGCCTCCTCTTCCTGCCATGTCTTCCAAAAGCCTTAAGGCTTCCTGGAGCGTTCAGGAGCCTTCCTTAACGCTGCTCCGGGATGTTGGAGCTCCACAGTTCCAGCCCCTCCGAGGAGCTGCAGACCCTGCAGTCCTGGGGGCTCCTCTCACCTGGCCCTGCCCTGTGCTTGGCTCGCAGAGCTGCGAGGAGAAGTCCATCCGCAACACGAGCATCCGCGTGGCCGACTTCGGGAGCGCCACCTTCGACCACGAGCACCACACCACCATCGTGGCCACCCGGCACTACCGTCCCCCGGAAGTGATTCTGGGTGAGAACTGCAGGTTTTGGGGAGTCTCAAGGAGGGGCACAGGGGAGCAGCTAGCCCGGGATGATGCTGGCTGGAGGAAAACCAGCCTGGGAGCGCTCCAGCTGCCGTAATTTCTAGCTCTGAGTGGAATCGCTGTGGTTTCAGCAAGGAGAAAGGTGGTGGGGTTTGTTGGGAGCACCCGGTTAATTTGATTTTTCGTGGCAGAGCTGGGCTGGGCACAGCCGTGTGATGTCTGGAGCACTGGCTGCATTCTGTTCGAGTATTACCGCGGCTTCACGCTCTTCCAGGTAGGATTCCTGTTCCCTGAGAACCCTCAACGTCCAGAAGGGCTCAGAATGAGCTGAGGGGGAGGGAAGCACACATCAAGGGTTAAAAACCAGAAGCAGAGTGTGAAAATGAGCCCTGGAACTGGGCTCTGGAAGGACAGGGTTTGGATCAGCTCTGGGTTCGGGTTATTTGTGAAAATAAAGAGGAGAAGAGTCGCATAGGGCCTGGTGGAATGCTTTATCCCCTGGCCCTGCAGAGGTGACAAAGCTTTTGTCATCAGCTCCCCGAGCTCTGACCAACCCACCGCTGCTCTGTTCCTCCGCAGACCCATGAGAACCGCGAGCACCTTGTCATGATGGAAAAAATCCTGGGGCCGCTCCCGTCTCACATGGTCCACAAAACTCGGTAAGAGCCCGGCGCTGAGCTCAGGACTCCAATGCCCTGCCCTCACCCGGCTGGGAGGGACAGATCCTGCCTGACCCCCACCCTCCCTGCGCAGGAAGCAAAAATACTTCCACAACGGCAACCTGGTGTGGGATGAGAACACGTCCGACGGGAGATACGTGCAGGAGAACTGCAAGCCCCTGCGGGTAGGTGCTGCTCCCTTCCCTGGGATCGGGCCATGGGGCTTTGGGAATTTCCACGGAATGGGTGGTTAGGGATCTGCGGTGATCCTGGTCTGGCTAAAGCAGGGTGGGAATCTGGGAAAAGGAGGATGCTGTGTTTGGCATGGGAGGCAGCCGTGGCCTTAAGGCGTTGGGCCGAGTCCCTCTGGATATCAGGGAATTGGGGGGTGCTGGATTTGGGATGGGAGGCGGCCATGCCCCAGGATTCCTGAGTCTCTCTGGATATCAGGGAATTGGGGGGATGCTGGATTTGGATTAGGGATGGGAATGCCCTTGCCCCAGGGCCCGGGCTGAGCCCCGTGTCCCCCCGCTGTCCTGGCAGACGTACATGCTGCACGACTCGCTGGAGCACGCGCAGCTCTTCGACCTGATGAGGAGGATGCTGGAGTTCGACCCCTCGCAGCGGATCACGTTCTCGGAAGCGCTGCTGCACCCCTTCTTTGCCGGGCTCTCGGCAGAGGAGCGGATGCTGTGCGGGCGCGGCGCCAGCCGGGACCTGAGCAGATGACGCCCGGGATCCGCCGGGATGGATCCGTCTGGCCTCTGCTCCCCTCCCCGAGTCCCACGGGGGCTGGAGCACTGCCGCAAGGACCCTGGGGAGGGGAGGGGGAAGGAAAGCTCCATTGGAAAGCACAGATTTGTCTATTTATATGTTGTAAAGTTAAAATAAAAGTGTTTCTTATTGTTTGATACTTCCCTTGTAGGCGGGTGTGGGTTTGCCGTTCCTGCGAAGGGAGGTGGTGAGAAATCACCTGGAATCGCTGAGGGCCAGGGGCAGCGGGAAGGTTCTAGAAGGAGAGCAGACGAATAAAGGGCTGCACACAATAGCACACATGAAGAGTTGCACTTTATTTCAGGGCACCGGCCCCCGCAGTGGCAGGAATTGGTCGTTACAAACATCAGGTCACAGATGGGGTCTCGAGCAGCGCCACAGTGCAGCGATGGCCACCTGCCCGCGCCCACAGCAGCACCCGGGGCTGCTGGGGCAGGTGGGGGTAGAAACTATCCCAAACACAGCTACGACAGTGTTCCATTCTTGGAATTAACTCTGGCACCGTGCGGGACGGCGACGAGGAGACCCAGAGCCCTTTCTGGGTCCCCGAGTGCTCCAGAAGAGCTGACACCTCATGCTCCAGGTGTGTGAAGCCGGTGCTTCCTCAAGAAACATCTGGATGTGAGGGGAAGTAGAGCCAAACACCCAAATCTCCCGGTGAGCACAGCCCAGAGCTGCCTGCTGTGTCCTAAACATTGCCTGGATCAGGATTGGGAATCCCTTTCCCTACACCAGGGGCCCAACACTGCTCACTTCATTTTTTGCTACAACGTGGAAAACCATTTCAAGGCTGGCAAGACGCAGGGCCCTCAGTGCTTCCCAGAATTCCGTCCGTCCCTGCAAAAACACCTTGCCCTGCTTCAGTGCCTTCCGGGCAGGGCAGCTTCACCCCTGGACTGTTCCTGCCCCGTGTGTACAAGCTACAGTTCAACAGCCAAAGCCAGAAAGGGCAGGAAAAACCTGCAGAAAGCAGAAATTGAAACAGCCAAGTCTCTTACTGAGTGTCTTGAGCAAAGAGAGTGAAAATTAAGGGGACTAAAGCTAACACTGACTACAGCAACGACCTTTGCAACCCACTGCTGCTCCCGGAGAACGATCCGAGGAAATAGCTGGAGAAAGAAGAAAGGCAGAGGGAAACCTCGTGTTTGTGATGTGAATGACCAGCACGCTGCTGTCCTGTCCCAGTCAGAACCACAGCCTGGCCGTGCCGCTGCAGCGGGGGCTGAACCGGGGCTCCCGGCCACAGGATCGAGGGCTGAGCCCCCCATGCCAGCACTGCCGAGTCTCCGAGAGCAGCTGAGGGGAACCAGGGCTCCGGCCAGCCCGGGCAGAGCCCCTGGTCCTGCTGAGGTAGATATGGCAACGTGCAGGGGCAGAGGCCTCAGGGCGAGCCCAGTGCTCAGCAGCCTCCTGGGCCCTCCACACTGCCGGGCTGTGCTCAGGAGTTGCTTCTTTCCGAGCAGGGAAGGCTCTTCCCTCCTCCTGGGACAGCCCGGGCCTTTGATCTAGCAGAGGAAAGGGAAGGATGAGTGCCTGACTCAACGCCCAGCTCAGAGCGCAAGCGGGTCTGTCTGTGGGCCTGGTGAGTGGCGCTGGACACACACGTCCCCGGGCTTCAGCCTCCGCAGGGATGCGGCTCCCCTGGACACAGGCACCGCCCGGAGCTCTCCCAGATGCCAGAGCAGGGGCTGGGCGAGGTTCAGGTGCTCCCAGGAGCTCTGGGGATGGGTCAGGTTTGAGAGGAGCAGCAGAGCTCCGAGCACTGCCCCCATTCCCGGTGCCTTCCAGCCCCTCCTGCAGCCCCAGCGCTGCTCTGGCTCGGCTGCCGGGCACGGAGCCCTCCGGGGGCACGCACAGAGCGTTCCCGAGCTGATTCCCAAAGCCAGCGAGCTGGTGGTTCCTCAGCTCGCCCCTGCTCCAGGCACGGCACCAAGGCCAACGAAAGGAACACAGGAAAGGATAACCCAGCGCTTCCTGGCAGGGCATGGGACAGCAGTCCAGCACCAGAGCAGATTTCCTACGGAAATTCCGCCCAGGACCCCCTGGCACAGCGCTCCAGGAGCACAGCAGCTCTCACCGTGCCCTCTGCCGCCAGCAAACAGCACCCAAGGCCCTCCTCAGCACACACACAAGCTCAGCCCTTACCCAGGCTTTCACTCCAAAGGGAATGAACAGATCCATCCAGCACCAAATGCGGCAGGGGTACCCGAAGGACGGAGGAACTCACCCAAAACATCACCTGCACCATCCGCCGCCCAACAACCCCACAGCAGCCCTGCGCTGCTTCACTCCCCCGGCCCTGGCTCAGCCTCTCGCTGAGGCCAGGACAAAGAAAGAAACAAAGGAAACAAAACCCCCAAACCCCACGAGTATCCCGGAAAAGTTCTTTTCCATACCAGGCCTCCATCCCACAGACCTGGGCTTCACCCACGAAGCGAACAAAGAAAAGCCAACGGTACATAAGCAGTAAGGCCTAGCTGAGGAAGGACATCAGCGCTCCCAGAGCATGTGTGAGCCTCTGGCTCCTGCCACAAGCTTTCCAAACAGGGAACCCTCTCCGCGAGGGGCTGGGAAGCAGAGGGAGCTACAACTGCCTTCCGGAACACAAAACAGGGGACGGGGCAGTCAAAAACAACATCGGAACCAAACGGGATTTCCCCTCAACACAAGGGATTTCTACACAATCAAGGGGTGCTGCTCCCACCAGGACGTCCTTGCTGGGAATATCCAACCAGAAGGACCAGGAACGCATCTCAAAGCTCCAAACCACCCTTATCTGTAGCATGTGCCAGCCAGGGCTGGGCAGCAGCAGCCGCTTTTGCCGGGGACACCGTGGTCCTGCACGTTCCTTCATCCCATGGCACGAGAGAACGAAAACGGCTTCGCAGGAACATTCGCTTCCTCCTTCTCCTTTCTTTTTTTTCTTCGTTTGGTTTCTTTTTTTTTGTTTTTTTTTTGTTTTCGTTTCATTTTACGATTATTCTACTTTTTCTTTTTAAACGCACAACATTTCTTCTGGCAGAAGAAACGTTCTTCCAGAACTTCACATCCGTTTTTTTTTTTTTTTTTTTAAGGCGCCGCGAGCCGAGCCGGCCGGGATCCACCGGGCAGGGCAGCTCGGTTTGACAGAGCTCCTCCTCTCTCCCTTCAGAGCCGGGGTTGCTGCACGGGCTCTAAGTGGAGTGCAGGGGGATGACGAATTTGCAGCCGAAGGGCGAGTGGTAGTTGATGCCCACCTCCTGGAAGACCTTCTGGGGGATGCCAATGTCACAGAGGTAGACGCGGCCCGCGCGCTCGCCCAGCGGCAGCGGCAGCCCCAGGGCCAGCGACCACTTGGCGTCGATGCCCAGCTCCATCTCGCTGATGGGGGGGTCTATGCTCAGCACGGGTGCCCGGTTCTGGTTGGCCCAGTCCACCACTGCTTTGTACCAGGGCTGGTCTCGCAGAAAGGCGTTCTCGTGACAATCCAGGCAGTTGATCACCAGGTCGACGGGGGTGTCGGGGAGGTCTGAAAGAAGCGCAGAGAGCCGGCTGAAGCCACCAGCTGAGGTTTGGGGTTTGGGCTGCAGTCTCGCTGCACAGCCCGGCCCCTGCCTGCTGTGATTGCCGTCCTTCTCCCACCCGGCCCCCCCGCGGGACAGCCCCAGCCTCGCAGGTACAAAAGCTCGACAGTGGCCAGCATGTGAGCAGCCCCAGTGCTGCTGAGCTCACCAGCCCAGGGGAGCAGCGGGGCTCTCTTCCCGTCAGAAATGACCGATTTCTATTCCCTAAGGTGAGAATAAGGCTGTATTTTCGGAACATGACAACTGTCCCCGTACCGCTGCCTGTCCCACCAAGCTCTGTCACTCTCACCCGCTCTGCACCACACCTGCTGGACCACAAAGTCCCTGGTGCAAAATCATGGAATGCTTTGGGTTGGAAGGGACCTTAAAGCCCATCTCGTTCCACCCCCTGCCACAGGCAGGGACACCTTCCACTGTCCCAGGTTGCGCCAAGCCTTGTCCAACCTGGCCTGGAACACTTCCAGGGATGAGGCAGCCGCAGCTGCTCTGGAAAACGTGTTCCAATCTTTTAGAATGTTTTGTCACGGGCAAGTAGCTCTGTCAGCACAGCACAGCCCTGACTGCCAGCTTTGTTTCTCCCCAGAAGTTTAACTGCAGCAGGTTGGAAAAAGCCCAGTGACATGCCAAGCAGAAGCCAGCACTCTCACAGGAGCCGTTCATTCCAGGGAATACCGAGATGGGAATCCTGACAGCTGCTGGAAGCGGCTCAGCAAAGCTGGCTGCTGGTCTGCAGCAGCAGCTGGACACTCATTCCCTCCCAGCTCCAACACGCTGAACAAGGCAGGCCCTTATCCTGCGACAACAGCTCCATACGGCAGCTCTTCCATGCTTGTTCCCACCGGAAACATCTGTGGCAGCACAACTGCTCCTCTGTCGAGGCTCTGAGTGCCTGCTGTCCCTCCAGGCAGCCACCCAGGCGTGGCAGTGCCACTAGATGGTGCCAGGGGAGCGGGCAGGCAGTGGGAAACCGTGCTGGAGAATTATCCCTCCTCCCTGGGGAACCCATCCCTCCTGGGCCACCGACCTTTGACGCTGGACACCTGCTGGCCTTGTGTCTTGCTGAAGAGGTTCAGCTCGTTGGTGATGGACTCCAGCATCTTGACGAAGTTGGGGAGGAAGAGGATGACGTGGACGTCGTGGTTGGAGAGGTGCCGGCCGCAGCTGATGCCCTGGGCTCCCTTCACGTGGGGGCCGCACAGCAGAGCCACCGTGGGCCGCTGGTGCACGTTCTTGGGGTTCAGCCTGAAACAAAAGGCACTGTGAGCAAACCCCAAAGCCTCTTAGTTTCTGCCTGTATGAGAATTAAAACAAAAACAAAAAAAAAAAAAAAAAATTATCAGGAAGATGCAAATTGCCAGGTGTTCTGCAAATCTGCCATCGCTCTCGAGAAGCAACCCACATCCTTTTGTGGTGCTGACGCTGCTCCGCTCGCAGGTTCAGAGAATCACAGCTTGGTTTGGGTTGAACGGACCCTAAAGGTCACCCAGTTCCACCCCTGATGTGGGCAGGGACTCCTACTGTCCCAGGGTGCTCCAAGCTCCGTCCAACCTGGCCTTGGACATTCCCAGGGATGGGGCAGCCACAGCTTCTCTGTGCCAGGGCCTCACCACCCCCACCGGGAAGAATTTCTTCCGTGTATTTAACCTAAATTTCCCCTCTTTAAGTTCCTGATGAAGAGCCCCTCTCTGGTTTCCTTAGAGGATCCTTCAGACACTTGAAGGCTGCTCCAGCCTTCTCTTCTCCTTCCCTTCAAGATTTCCTTCCGCCCACAGTTGAGAGCACAAGGTCCCGAGGTCTCCGATTGTAGAAGAATGATAAAAATTTGGGGCGAGTTTCCCCATTGGAACAGTCACAATTTTAAAAAAAGAAGAAAACTGATTTCTACTCCCTAAGCCCCGTGACCTGCACAAATGAAGTTCATTTGGCCTGGAAGCCATCAGGGCTTCCGGCAGGAATTTCAGCTGCCTGTGTGTCATCACTCAGTGCTCTCCACCGAGCGATGGGGTCCTGGCACAGCAGCACTGAAAAGGCAGATGGAGACTGAAGGGTTACCTTTCATCTCGAGAGCAAATAATTTGGAGCAGCTACCGACACCACAAAGACACAGGTGCAGCTCCTGCCCACATCAACAGCTATGGAAGCGCAGGCAGGGAGCAGAGCTCTTCAAGAGGAGCGCGTGTGCTCCTGCAAAAGCGCGCTCCACACCTGGTGCAAAGAGCCCTGCAAAGGAGCAGGACGTGCTCAGGTGAGGCGTGAGCTGCGCTAGCCTCGCAAAAATCCGCGCAGCGCTTTGCCTTCGTGGGCTGCCTTCTGCTGCCATCGTCGGCTCCCTGAAAAACTCTCAGTGAGGGGGGAAGAAAATCTCGGTTCTGCTTTGTCTGTGAGGGTGCAGGAGCCAAACCGAAGCCTTCTGGCAGCAGGGAGCTGAGAGGGACCCTGCCAGCCCTGTCCCTCCCCGCCACTGGCACCCCCTGTACCTGTTGGGCCCCCCCAGGAGGCTCAGGGCCATCTGGCTGGCACACACCCCTGTCATCTCCAGCCTCCTCTCCAGGGTCAGCCCGTGCTTCTCCGCCACCGACAGCAGCTTCTTGTGCAGCTCGTAGGACACGCTGGGGACCACCAGCCCCGAGTCTGAGGCAGAAACAGGGGAGGGAGGCACAAACGGGGACAATCAGACACTTGGAAACAGTGGCAGTGAAAAAGGTTTATTGGCTGGCGCCAAGGCTTCACCCAGCAACCCACGCTCCTCCCCAGACCATCAAACGGATCCAAATTATTCAGAGGGAAGCAGAGACACCTAAACACAACTGCTGGGTCTAAAATGACACTTCCACAAAAATTCCACAACAATTTTAGCAGCACAAGGACTCGGAAGACCTTTGTGACATACAGACGGAATACTGAGATTTTTCTTAATGCTCTCCACGCCACCAGTGCTTTAACCCAGCCTGAAGTGCTCCTGAGCACTGTGAAAGTCAGAGGATCAGCTGTGAAGCGCATTTCCCACCAAAAAAAAACCTTGGATGTGCTGTGCTTCCTGCCACTGGTCCCCAAAATCCCAGGGATCACAGCAAAACAGGACATGCCATATTTGCTAGGTGGGTGTTCCCACACCAGAAGGGAAGGGCTCCAGCCAGAAGGGCTGCTCCAGACACAACAGCTGGATGACGGCACAGCGAAGCAGCAGGGAAGTGATCAAAGAGTAAACTCTGCAGAAAAACACTTCCCAGGTGTTTTGGAGAGCCTGGGCTTGCAAGCTGGGAAACGCTCCAGCATGTGGATCGAGGGAAAAGAAACAAGAGAGGTTTTGTGAGGTGCCGAGCCTGGCCTGGGATGCTCCCAGGGATCCAGGGGCAGCCACAGCTGCTCTGGGTGCCCTGTGCCAGGGCCTCCCCACCCTCCCAGGGAAAGATTCCTTGCTAATATCTGAACAACACATCCCAGATATGCCCAGCCCCAGCAATCAGCCTCTGTTCTAACTTTTCTCCAAGGTAATTCTGATCTCCAGCCCTTCACTCTGTGTTCAGCATTTCCACTCTGTGGAATCAGAAACACATTCTGTTCTTCCCTTGAAGTATGCTGCAAGGCCTGGGTGTCCTTAGCTATCTCCCAGCCAAGGAGCAGCAGATTCATTCCCTTCCAGCCACAGAGCCGGAGCACAGCTGCAGCAGCAGAAGCTCTCAGCTCCTTCTCTTCCAAGGAACCCCAGCAAGTCCAGCTGCCAGCTCCCACTCTGGGATGGAGGAGGGCACAGGAGTCAGGCACCACGGAGCAAAAAGGCCCAGGATTAAAAGCAATGCCTGCTACAGCTCAGGCACACCACCAAACATCAGGTCAAAGTGTGAACTCGGGCCCTGCACCAGCTCCTCTCCTCTCAGCTCCCCCAGTGTTCAGCAGCCAGCTGCCCTGGGTCACCCTTTCCCTGGGCTTGGGCTGCTGGGAAAGGCCGTGGGAATGCGACACGGCCTGGTGGAAACGCTCCGAGGGGAACGGGCACCGCTCGCACACCCACCCCGAGAGGAACCCGGCCGTTACTCGTGGGCTTGGGCTCCTCTAGAGTGCGCAAAAACCATAACGAGAACCAGTTCTAACGAGGGCCACATGCAAATGAGAAGAGCAGCGTGGATTTGAATTATTCGTGCTGCCATATTTCCCCAGCGTGCCCCAGCCATCAACCACCAAGCGAAGCTCTGGCGGAAACGGGAGGCTCTGCACGTCCTGGGGTTTTCACAGCCGGCCCAGAGGTGTTGCTGCAGGGTCACAGCAAAACGCAGCAGAGCAGACACTGCTGAGCCCTTCTGCACCTCATTCCTGGCCTCACCGGTGAGACTGTGCAGGCAGAGAGGGCCCAAGGCGTCCCAGCACCTGACCTTGCACGCGAAGAGCCACTGAGGTCAGCCCTGCTGCCGTGATCAGCGATCCCAGCGTGCTGACAGCAGCCCTGAGCACGGCAGTGCCAGGCAGCAATGACCCCGGGGCTGTCCCAGCAGCCACACCCTGCCCCGTGCCCGCAGCAGGCACGCAAGCCCCGCTCCCGTTCGTGGCTCTGCCGCTTCACCTTGTTCTTCAAGCTTCAGGGAAGATTTGGAAAGGGTGACCTGAGGTTAGGATCTCTCCCGACATCATCTGCTAACCCCAAACAGGGAGCTCCCAAACTCTGCTCTTGCTCCGTCAGAACCACCCACAAATCCCCCGCTTAAATTTTGCGCCAACTCCCTGAACTAGAAGGACCAACCAGCCAACCTCTACTCTGCAGGCACCCGATTTAGCACAGATCTTCTCTGTACCCTCCACACCATTCCCTCGTTAGGAAAACTGCATTTTCCACGGGCTGGCTGCCACCAGAGGGTTAATCCAGGGGGTTTACTGGGAGGCAGCGATGAACTGGCATTTAGCACGCCAGCGTGTCCTAATTGCTCCCTCTCAGGAGCAGGCTGAAATGCCAAGAGAACTTCCCTTCTTCGCCCTCACGCAAGGTCCAACCAGTCAGACTGGCTCATCAAAAGCAGGCCCAGGGAGTTAAATAAACTCTGGCAGAGAGCAATCAAGGAGGCGACGTGTAAACCCACAAACAATAACACCACTGCCACAAAACTGAAGCCCTGCCAACTTTAATTATGTTTGGGTTGGACAGGGCATCTTTATTGTTTGCTAATGAAGGCAATAAAATAAATTAGCCCAGGCCTTTTAATATTAAAGAAATGTATTTTACAGCTGCCTGGGAAAAACGAAAAAAAAAACCCACAAGGCAGATACAGACTGAACAGTTTTGTGACATGCAGAGTGACAGTGGATGGATAAAAACACCCAGCAGAAGGGCTGAGCTAACTCTCCAGAAGGTAAAGAATTAGGAGTTTTTCCCCTAAAACAAGCCCCGTGATGCTGCTGGGATGCCCAAACGCTTCCCAGGCGTGCTGTGGGCAGGGAAAAAGGAGAGGGCTGATGTTGGAGGAGCTCAGTGTTAAGCCCCGTCTTTTCCTCTGGCTATTTCTGCAGTCCTGTAGTTCTGGCTTTCTGCTGAAACAAATCCAGGCAAGCTACAGATATCTAGTTCTAGACAGAAAGAGACTCAGGATCTCCTGGAAGCTGTCCTGCCATCATTAACTCTTTCCTTTGGCAATAAATAATGCCAGGTGCCAGGGCTTTACATTGCGACAGTCTCACGTGGTCTCAAACTCTTGTCCACACCAGGCGCACGGGACGTTCCTGGAACCTGGGAATTCCTGGTGAAGCTGGAACCACCTGCCTGCAGACTCAGCAAAGCACACTCGGACACCGATGATTTTCTCAAACAACCTTGAGGGCGGTTTTTGTTAACGATCATTATTTTTAATTACGGCAGATCCTGCGGGAGTTCTGGCTGACCTTCCAGTGTGAGCCTCTCCCAGCATCAGTGCACAATTCCCTCCAGCTGAGCAAAAAAACAAAACAAAAACTGCCAGAGGGACAAAGGGACTCTGCCCCATGACCACTTTGTTGGCTCCTGCGGGTGGAGCACTCTCCTCAAGCCAGCCCAGAACACTTCACACGTTCAGCACACACAGGGCACTCATCCAGCCTCTCCGGAGCTCTGATCCTGACACAGAAGCTCTGCCTGCTCTGATTTTCTGTCAGCATCTCCCTGTTGGGAAGAAAAAGGGTTGTTTGAAGGACAGACCCTCCTGCAAACTCCTCTGAGCTCCAATACTCCTGCACAATGCCGGCTTTGCTACAAGACCTGATCCCAAAACACAGCGGTGGTCAAACACGGGAGTTTTAGTGCCAACAGGAGGAACAGAGACGGACCTGAGCCAATGCTCATGGAAATCCTCCAGCTGCACAGCTCTGCAAGCAGAAAAAGGCAGCTCACACCTCATCCAAGGATCAGTCTTTCCAGGGAGGCAGCTTCTGCTAAACAGTTGCATTTCCCAGTAAATAAAGAGACAGACCAAGAGCAGCCAGCCCAAAGCAGCAGAGATTAACGATGTGTTTAGGAGGGATTCACATGTGGAACCCCAGGGATGGACTCAGCTCAGCCGTGACCAAAGAGCTGGCAAGCTCTGTGAGCTCCAGGTTTTCACTTCTGGTCGGAACAGATTCCCACCTTCTTCATTCCCTGCTCACTTCCAAAACACAGCGCTGTGCCTACTCGACAGCCTGGCTCCACAAAACCAGCTCTCAGGAAAGCATCCCAGTGGGCTGCAGTGTTTATCCTACACACTCCAACTTCTTTCAGTCAGCAATAAAATCCCAGGCTGCAAGTCCTGCAGATGAGTCTTGTGGGGAGCTCCAAAAGACCGACTCAAAACTGACAAAAAAACCCAGCAGTTCAGTTTTTCCTCTGCACCGTCCTGGTTATTCCCTACTTCCACGGCACAAAAAAGCAGGCAGGGATCCAGAGACAGGGATCCCACAGTGACAAGAGCTGGATATGGACTCCCTGCCAATCTCCAGCATCAGTTTTGTGCTGGTGCAGCAGACAGAGAATCGCTGTCTCAGTCAGGGCTCTATTAACACAATCATCTTTCAGATCTGCCCAGGGTGGGAAAAAAAAAAAAAAAAATAGGAGAAAGAAGTGCTTTGTCATAACCAGGAAGTGCTTTTTGCAAGTGCAGCTCCCTTTAGGAAACCAGAAAAAACTCTGGAGGGAGAATCCTGCCACAGACACATCCAAAACCAAGGTTTTTGGAGCTCTTGGCACTCATTTAATGACAGCAGCTGCTCTTTGAGCCACTAAGAGGCAGGCTGCCTACAGCTCAGCATCCTCCTTCCAGCTGCTAGGCAAAGGGATTGGGATGGTTTTTTTTTTTTTTTCCCAGGAGAAGTCCATCATTACTGCAGGAACAGCATCCCCTCTGAATGCCAGGAACAGCAGGCAAGTTACAGCCGTTCGCGGGAGCCTCTGCTGGATGGCCAGCAGCATTCCCTGAGCAAGAGGAAACTTCCTCAGTGGACACAAAGATGTCCCCCTCTGTGGGAAAAACATCCCGAGGCACAGCCCTGGGACACTTCTCACTGCTGGGGCCGCGGAACGCCCGGCTCTGCCCCTGGGGTGACACGCCAGCCCTTCCTCCAAACAGATCTAGAATTCCACGGGGGACGCTCATCAGCCAGCAGCAGCTAATGAGGCCAGCAGGACCCGAGGGGAGTCCCGGACCACCCTCGCTGGGCAGCCCTGCCAAGAGGAAATCCAGACATTTTTCCTTTCCCCAGGCTCCCCTCGGCACGCTGCGAAGCAGGGGCTCTACAGGGAAGGATGATGACGGAGCTCAGCAAACGGGGTTGCGTTTTCATCGCTGAATTTTCCCGCTGCTGCTTTCCTCCCAGGAATTCTGCTGCTAGAATCCCCTGTCAGCCATCCTGCTCAGACTGGCTGCCAACAGTGGCTTAGCTTTTGTTTCAGACTAGACATCCACAGAGGCCCTGTCTCCTCTCAAACAAGCCAGCTGGAAGATGGATTGACAAGAGGGAAATTTAAAAAAAAAAAAAAAAAAAACCACAAAATGGACGGGAAATCACACAGAAAATGAAGAGGTGCTTGTTCACAAAGCACGTGGGCAATCAGAGCAGCTTCTTCCACAGAGAGATGCTGAAAGTTTGGGGACATTTAAAAAGCAAGAGGTTAAATCAAGCAGAAAAAAGAGTCATTAATACTGAACTCGCACTGCTGCCTCAGGAAGCCTTAAAATTGTGAAAGACAAAGCAGTGGGGGGAATGTCTCACTGCACGTTTCTCTCACTTTTCCTTAAGGATCCCTGGAAACACAACACTGAGCTGCTACAACCCACGACGTTTTCCTCTCACTCGAGAGCAGAATGCGACAATAGGAAGAGGAATGACAGAAATGGAGAACTGGGACACTGTTAAATACCAGAACCATTAAAAATAGGGACTTTTCCGAAGTGAAAAGCAGCAAATCATTACAAATCCATCGGCTTCCTCCCCGAAGCATTTCACACCCCAGATGGAGTTTCCAGGCAGAGGATGAATGACAGCCCAAGGAGCTGCTCACACTTCTGCTCAGGCCACCAGGATATCAGCTGGTTTGCTTCCCTGCACGAAGAGCAAAAATCTGATTTTATTCTGATGCGGAAAAGAAAACGTTCCCGGAATGCCGAATTTCCTTCACTCCTACATTTTTGCAAGGGCTTAAAATCAAAGGCGAGACATCCCAAGGAGACTAAAGCTACCTGGAATTTGGAGCTAAATGTGCCACGAGTTCTTTTCACATGAACTGTATTTAAACCCATGCAGAAATGGAGAACTACGACCCAAGGAGCAGCAGGAGCACAAAAATCTCCTGCAACCGTGAAAGCACAGATCCTGAGGGCACCCCTCTGTCCCTCTGCAGAGCCAACAACTGAGTCCCCATGGGCTCACTAGGGCTGCTGAAATCGAAGCAAGGATTCAAACACTTCTTATTCAGTTCCCAACCATCACCTTCATTCCCTGCTGGAACAACGCTTACCTTGCTGCCCTCTCTGAGTATTTGTTATCTCAGGAACACTGCAAACAAACGAGTGTGGACGCACAAATCCCACCTTAGTGAACGACGCCCACATTGAGCTGACAAGACACCGCCTGGAACAAAAATCCACCGCGTGTGCCCCCCAAAAAGCAGCAGTTTGGGTCCTTATCAGGTGGCATACCCGTGCAGAATTCCTTGTTAGGGTTCTGGGGTACCACAATCCTTCTGTAGACGATGGGCTCCGACTCCAGGATGTTCTCGTCGTGCCGGTAGCGGGCGGGCTTCTCGTTAGGGGTCCCTCGGGAGCGGGTGCCACTCCTCCTCTCGTAAGTCTCGATCTCTTCAAACACAGCTGCCTTGTCAAAAAGGGCCAGGTTGCCCTCGAAATCGAAATCAGTGTCCGGGATTTCGTCGATGTCGTCCCCGAAGCACTCGTCGTCCTTGCTCTTCATCTGCCCGTTCTTCAGGCCGCTCTTTTTCGGCGTCGCCTGGTTCGGGTGGCGGCTGCTGGATGACCCTAAGCCAAAAGAAAAGCGAGCTGAGAGCGTGTCCTAAATGGAAAAAGGCATCTCCTCAGCAAATTTTGTGAGAGAGGGGAGCTCCTGCTCACAGTCCCCCCACTCAAGGGGTACTCCCCATGGAGCTCATCCCTGGCATTACTCACGCCCAGCTAAGCCAGCAGAAAACAGAACAAGAGCATCAGCAAGGAGACTTTCAGGGACTTGCCACCAGCAAGGTTAGAAAAACAAGCTTGCCCACGGGAGCATGAGAGGTGTTTCTCCACGTTTGATTTAATCCCAGTGTCACACCAGTGGCAGGGTAATCTCCTCCTGTACCGAACTCATATTCACGCAGGTGCGTGGCCCAAGCCCTTCTCTGGAATCTCCCTAAATGTCAGAAACTACTGTAGGTGGTTTTTTTTTCCATGGGAATGGTCTTCAAGGGAGAGCTTCAAGCCCTGAATATAAAGGATCTCTTTTTCCTCACCCTTGATACAATTTCTGCGATAGGACACACAGTCCATTCCCTCATTCCTTATTTCATTCTCCTACTCGCTCATGCCCCTGCAGGTTGGAATGCCCTTCCTTCCAACCACAAGTCATTGGGAAAGCCCAAATTCCCTGGAGTGAGACTGATCAAAGTCTCCTGCTTATGGCTGGAGACTAAGAACTGATGCAAATACACAATTATGAGGTCAACATATCCTTTACTCGCTTATTCCTTCTGTTATTCCTCACGTCCAGACAAGATGAATCTGTGTTTGTCATTCCTACTGTTGCATTTGCAATTACTAGAAAATATTTCAGGCCAGCTCCTGCAGTTCCAGGAATCACCTACAGTGTCCAACAGATGGAGTAAGTTATCAAGCCAGAACTGCTTGCTCTACTAAACTATTTCCTGTTGTTTAAGATAATCCCCTTGCTGAGGGATTTACACAAATGAGTTTCAGAGAATCCGTTCGATAACACAGAAACAAAGGGTTTTAAGCCATCTAAGGAGACTTTGCAAGCATCCCAAAAGATCTGCTACAGGCACAAACTCCACGAGCAGCCTTCGAGTCACCTGGCCCCCTTCTGAGCGCGGACAAGCCCAGTTTCAGCACGTCTAACTCCAGTCACGCTGAAAGGTGACTTGCTGAGGATGCGCACTTGGTTTATCCCCAGTCAGGGATGCACTGCCCCGGCAAGGATTGATTTCAGACAGTGGGTGACTCGGTTTTTCTAGAGAACTGTTTAATGACTAACCTGAAAGCTTTGCCAGCCCCCACTGCCAAGATGCCGAATCTCCCAGGCTGTGCGGAACAACCATTCCCCGTAAAGAAAAAAAAAAAAAAACCCCAAACACCCTTCTCCAACGAGAAGGGACTGTGATAATGCACCTTTTGCCTTGGAAGGACAGACAGCGGGATTCCAGAATTGTGGTGACAAAACAGGAATTAGGAGAGGGGAAGGGCAAGGCTTCCCAGGAAGGAGAATTCCAGTACGCACACTGCGACCACTCATTTATGTCACAGTTTTGAAAACTTTTTTTGGTAACAACTTCCGCTGTGCCCTGTATCAAGGGTTCCCAAACCAAAGGTGACACATGAACCGCTCCAGGGTTGGGCAGGACTTGGTTTGGAACTAAACTGAGGGAACCTGAGGGAATCACAGCCACAGCTGCTGCTGTGAAGGGGGAAAATGAGGAATGAAAGCAGAACAGGCAGAGCTCTCCCAGCATTCAGGAAGGGCAGTCAAGCAAAAGCCAAGGGACTCTCTGGGTTCAGATGAACAAGCTGGAGCCTGCACGGCCACCAAGGCAGACCAAACCTGCTCCTTGTGTCAGTGGCAAGTGTTCGAGCAGCTCCTGTCACGCTCCTTGCCAGATCCCTCTGCAAACAACTCCACACTCCCCTCTGCTGCCCTGAAACTCAAAATGTGGGGCCAGGCCCCGCCGTGCAGCGGGACAGGAGCAGCTGATGTGAGCAGTGTGTAAATGCTGACGGAATAAAGAGCTGCCCCAGAAAAGCTGGAGAACAGCGGCTGGAAAGCTCCCTGGGAGCTGAGGGACACCTCACCAAAACGAGCCACTGTGCGGGGCAGCTCCCTAACCCACGCCGAGGGGTGCCAGCTCTGGAACGCTGCTGAGCCACACAGCTCTGCCCTGGCTGCCCTACAGCCTCCTGACAGCAGGAGCTGCACAGAACATTGCGCAGGCCTCCAAAAAACTGGGAACTCCTAATTCCGAAGTTAGGAGTTGTTCCTCTTCAAGCATCGCCCTCTAGACAGGGGGAAAAAAGACAGCTGGTTCTGCTCAGGGAAAAGAGAGGAGGCAAAAAAAGGGCAAGGGGAGGAAAGAGAAGCCAGGCTACAGAAAGCCAGGTCTCCTATCCCAGCTGCGTTCAGATCGCAACTTCCAGAGCCCTGCATGAAGCTCGTTGAGGAGGGCAGCTCCACTCCAAGCTGGCAGCCCTGTGCCGCACAGAACAGCACCTCCCTCACAAGATAAACAACCCTTCCCGGGCTTTTTTTGTTTCTAAGGAATAAAAACCCTTTAATGTACGGCACACAAGCAAACAAAGTCCGCAGCGAGCTGGCTGCCTTCCTGAGAGATCCCTGTGGGAGTGTTTGCTGCCAGCCCTGGCATGACGAGCCCGGTGCCAGCACGGCAGCGGAGCCATTGCTGGGAAACCTGCGCTGGAGTTTGTTGTTTATTGATTCCTGCCACACCAGAGCTCCAAAGGGGAATTTTGTCCCTGACTCGGCACGCTAGGGGCCAACAAGAGGTCAGCTCTCAGCTGTAGCACTGAGGTTCTAGGTGACTTCTCAGCCCATTCTTCCCCGGGCTCCTGCGCCCTCCACCTGCACAACGCCAGGCCCGTTTCTGTCCCCCGGCCCAAGACTCACGCATCATTCACCCCACTCTCCAAAATACACACATTCTACAGGGTAAGACATCCCTTCTCCACCTCCTTTATTCCCAAATGAACCCAAGCTAACAATCTACAGCTGGGACCTTGCTAAAGCTGCCTCAAAGTCTGCAAAAGCGGCTTTGTTGCGCTCACGTAAACCCAACACGAGCTGCTTGTGAGCTGAAGCGCGCTCTGCTCACCCCAGATCTACCAGACACGCTGGAAGGGGTGAAAATAACCCAGCTGGTGCTGAGGGAGAAAGAATCCCGGAATTTCTCCCCAAAAACACAGCCTTGGAGCTGTTACACTGGCCTGGCCCACCTAGGTTTTGTTTCTTTTCTAACTGCAACGGGGGAAAAAATGAAGTCATGGAATTCTGCTGGGTGAATCCTGAGGCTTCAACAGTGAAGTCATGGAAATGTGCTGGATACATCCTGACATTTCACGAATCGGATCTGGAAAGGAAGACAGCTCAGGGGACTTTGAGGAAAAGAGTGAACAAACCCAGTTTTGGCCTGATTTTGAAGATTTTACCAACAGAAATAAAAATAACGGGTGTTTGACTTTGGGATGCTCTGACTGCATCTCCCATCACCCTCGTTAATTTGTATTTTCAACAACGCAGCCAAAAGCCATTTGTGATTACGTACAGGGTGATGTTGTAATAGGTTATGGGTGTACAGGCCTTAAACAGGAAACCTTGATAATACTGCAGCTTGTTTCCAGCTCCTTGTAGAGGAAAAAAGCTGGAAGCAGGGCAGTCTTCACACGGGAAAGACAGCGAAATGAAGAACTCTTTGGAACTGGCAGCGGACACTTTCTATGCGTGCAGAAATAGATTCTGTTCCAGAATGACACACAGGGAAAGCTTCCAGCGAAGCTCTTGCTGAAGAAGGGAAGCTGCTGGAGCAGGAAAGCTGCAGGATACCCCCCACACTCACAGGAGTTGTGCCTCCGCCGGAAGCCTTTGGACTGGCTCAGCGTTTCCATGTGTCGATCCATGTAGCTCTTGGAGCACTGCTGCTGTGGGGAGATGACCATGTCCTGGCTCTTCACGTCTGTCCTCCTCGGGATGTTCTGTGGGGCACTGCAGGGCTTCTTCAGCACCTTCCCAGTGCCGTTCTGGCTGGGCCCCACCTGGCAGCCGACGCCCGTTTCCATCTGCTGCGAGTCCCCGCATTGCCTGCTGTCCCCCGGGCCTGGGATCTCCAGAATCTTCAGCTCAGTGATGTCACCTGCCCTAAAAAACAGCACGAGAAAGCCACGCAGGGATTTAGCACGCGCCCTGACAGGAAAAACAACAACAAAAAAAAAATTCCTGAGGAAAAATATCCAGCATCGTGCAGTGGGATTGTTCTGATGCCGTTATCGATAGAAACAAGGGAATAAAAGGATTTTAATACTCCACAGACATCAAAATGTTAAACTGAAATGGCGAATCTTCAAAATAACCACCTCAGTATTCCTACACTGCACCTGGATTTTGTCGGAAAGGTTCTGTTCTCAGCGGAAACTGGAATCAGTGGAGCAAAGAAATGGAAGCAACTGGCCCATTTTTTTGCAGAAATCTGCACTAATTGAACAGTTTCTAGCTAATTAATTGCTCTCAGCCTTGAGGCTACTATTACTTTTAATCCATTTCTGCAGAAAGCTCCCGTTGGATTAGTGGGGTTCATGCTCAGACAAGAATGGTGCTTCCCATTTCCACAGGAAAAAAAAAAAAAAAAGGATAAAGAAAACTAATCTAGCATTGGGCAGGAGCCAAAAGGAAACAAAGGAGTGATTATAAAGACCTCCATTTGCACTGACTGCAAGAAACACATCAGGAATTGGGCTCTTCTAGTTATAACTTAGCATTTGTCCAAGTGGGATATGAAAGCAGAGAGACTTCCACACATCTCCTGCAAGGATGTGGGGGTTGACTTTCCCCACTGTCTTTCTCCAAAATCCAAGGGGAAAAAAAAATAAATTAAGAGTATTGACTTTGTGGAGTCAATCTGAGTGTAAAATGAGTGACTCAGAGCCTTAACCAAAATTCCAGGGAACAGGAAAATTCCCAGTGAGGATTGACTCTTCTTTATAATTTTTAAGCAGTGTTAGCAGGAACTGGTGGGAAAGAACTGCTGAGGGCAAAGCTTTAAAAAAGTGTGTTAGGCCCCTCCACTAGCCAAAAACCCAACAACAGAAGGTATGCAGAAAATAACATATAAATCTATGTATCTGTAGATACACACACAGCCTGACCCCCAAATAACCTCCCAGCCTGAGCCACCCCACTCTAACTCCAGGATCCGAGCCAGGAATTAATCTCCTGCACACAAACGAACACAAACACCAGAGGCACTCAGCAGCAGCAAGGAAATTTAGGGCAAAGAGGTCACGTCTGAGGGGTTAAAAAAAAAAACAAAAAAAAAAACAACAAAAAAAAACCATCCAAAGCACCCACCAGCCCTTGGCTGGGAAAAGGCAGGGGGAGAAAAGGCAGGCACTAACCTGAAGGTGACTTCTGGCACGAGGCATTTGACCCCGTTGTGGAAGGGCCGCGTCAGGGAAATGGTCTGGCTGACCTGATCCACTGCAGACACTCTGCCTTGGTAGACTCCCAAGCTCTCTCCACAGTTAATTGACACAATGCTCCCCAGCCAGTCCGTGGCCATATTTCTGGCACTGAGCTGCTGTGAAGAGACACAGGCCTGGCTGTAACAAGAGGCACAAAGTGACAACCTGAATCAGCATCAGCCGCAGCCCCCGGCCCACAGCCCTGGCTCCCTCCCAGGCTCCGGCTTTGTCAGCTCCTCTCTCCTTTGTGGGGAGGAAATAACATCCCTAGGGACACCAACGATCCCAGCGAGAGTGTAAATCCCTGGATGGGGCCTTGCCTTTCCCACTGTACCGCAGATCTTTGTTTGACTGACTCAATTCAAGACTCGCAGCTTCCAAGAGAAATATTTGGCATTTAGTGGAGATTCTCCCTGCGATTTCGAACCGGGAATTTGTCTTCGCTTCCCTTTCTAAAGTGCTGGCATACGGACACTGGGGCAGAAGAGCTCCCGTGAATATTCAGCAGGGAGAGGATTGATCTCTGCAGGTGCAAATGAAAACCAAAGCCTTTAAGGGAACAGAGATACAGAAGGGGTGAAAAGCCCAATCACCGGAGTCCAAGACAAAAGCGTCCATGATCTGCAGAGGCAGGATTGGTATCACCGCCACAATTAAATAAACAAATTTAAAAAGAGTTGCTCTCCTTCCCAGCACTCGAGTTCTGTCAGAATCAAGGAGGAAAAGCTCCCAATTTGTTCAGACAGACGTTTCCAACACTCCTGGAAGCAGCTAAACAGCTCCTTTGATCTGAGATTTCCTAGTGACAGGCTCACGAGCATCACGGAGGGCGAGAGACACGACAAGCTCCTAAATGTATAGATTTGCCTTTCATGCTGCAATCAAAGAGGGAGAATGTTTGATATTTACTGTGAGCAGCACAAAGAAACACAGCAGACAAGCCGGGGAGATCAACATCCATGTATAAATCACATTTCTGGGAGAGGCAGTTGGATTCTCTGCAAGCTGAGCCTCTCGGAAAAAGACGCAAGGGGGGAGAGGAAAAAAAAAAAAAACAACCTGGATGAGGAAAAGAATCTCGCTTCCCCCAGCTTTCACAGGACTGAAAACAGGGGATACTTCAAAGGGAAGAAAACACTAAATTTGGTCACTAAGCCGTAAATTCATCAGGAGCAGCCTCCTCTCCTTCCTGTGGTTGTGTGATGACAATGTCTGCATTCCAAGGAGATGGCTGATAAAAAGTGCTCTCAAAACACAGATAACACATCCCTGAGTAGCCACAGGAAAACTAAAACTTCATTCCATTTCCTGTTTTCCTTTTAATCTCCCTTAGGAGATAAGGGAAAGAGCTCAGCACACATCATCACCTTTCTGAAAAAACAAGAGCCTCCTTTTAGCAAAACGTCCCCAATAAATCTGTGTTTGAGTACAAATATAAATTAAACTACTCCAGGGATGGATTGGGGTGGGCTGTGTCCAGCCTGATCCCCACAGGAAAACACAGGGATCCCCAATATGTAAACACATGGACCTACTACAGATAAATTCAAGGGCCCCCCACAGATAAACATATGGACCCCCCAAGGTAAAAAGATGGACCCCAATATGTAAACACAGAGCACCCGCATAGGCAAGCACAGAGATCCCCACACAAAACCCCTCCGTAGATAAACTCAGGGAAAACCCACAGGTACACACAGGCCCCCCACGGGTGAACACAGGAACCCCACGGGTACACACAGGGCACCCCCACAAACAAACACAGCCTCCTCCCCCCCCCGCCCCGATAAACACAGGGCGTCTCCATAGGTACACACAGGCACCCCCATAGGTAAACACAGGGAGCCTCATAGGCAAACACAGGCCCCCCATAAGTAAACACAGGCCCCCCATAGGTAAACACAGAGACTCCCCGCCCTAGATGAACACAGGGCCCCCACACGAAAACACGGGGACCCCATAGTTAAACGCAGGCGCCCCACAGGTCTCCCGCCTCCGTGGCTGCCCCGGCCCCACCTCCCCACGACGGCCCGTTCAGGCCGGGCAGGGCCTGGCGCCGCTGCCGCGCCTTCACGGGAGCCCGGGCGAGGCCCAGCCGCCTGGGAAGGGGCCATGCCAGCTCAGTCCGCTCACTCCGAACTCCCGGAGCGCCGGGTCGAGTATCCCCTCTCCCCGGTTCCCCTCACCCGCCGCCGCCGCCGCTCCCGCCTCACCACGACCCCTCCGCCTCGGCGACGCTCGGCGTGACGCCACTTCCGGCCCCGCCCCTCGCGCGCGGCGCTCCGGCCGCCGGCGGGACCATAGAGACGGCACGGGAGCTGCGCGGCGCGCATGCGCAGTGCCCGCCTCCCGCTGCGAACGGGGAGGTGCCGAGCCTTCCTGCACTTGTGTCACACCTGTGTCACACCTGTGCCGCACCTGAATCACACCCGTGTCACACCTGTGTCCCTTCTGCCCCTCCATCCCTCCATCACACCATCTCCGCTCCACCTCTATCACCTCTGTCACCTTTCCATTCCTTCCATTGCCTTCATCCTCTCCATCACCTCCGCCCTCTTCGTTCCCTCCATCATAATTCCCATGACTTCTGTCACACCTCCATCACCTCTCCATCCCCTCCATCGGCTCCACCCTCTTCATTCCCTTCCTCACGCCTCCATCCCATCCGCCACACCTCCATCATCTCTATCTCCTCCGTCTCCTCGCTCCGACTCCCCGTCAGACACACGGGCACCTCCAGCTCCCTGTTTTTCTGGGCTCCACGAGCACCAGCGGCTGTTTTGCTCATTACCAGGAGGAAGGAGCGGGTGGGATCCCTGTGCCGCTGCCCTTCCCGAGGCTGGGAATACGGACCGGGCTGGGGACAGTAATTACAAACAGTAATTACAACCTGGAGGTGAGCGGTGTCACGGTGGGAGCAAGGCTCCTCTGCTCCACGGCAGCTTTGCACTCCGCAATACCAATATTAACAATAATTCCATGGTCCGGCAGGGCTGGAAACCTTCGAGGGCTTATGCCACTTAGAGATGCTCAGACCCCAACTTTCCATGTTATTTCCATGGGAATTTAATGTTTATTGGGGTTTTTTTTTTTTAATTTGTTTTTTAGGGGAAATAGTGAAAAGCTTCGGATTTAATCCTGCTTTGAGATGAGGATGAGCAAAGCTGGTACTGGCGTGATGAAACATCCCCCCACGGGTCGCTCCCTGAAAGGCTACGTTTGACCTCCTGATTCCGTTTTTCCAGGGATAAAAAGACTAGTCCTGGTTTTCAGGGAAGCCCTGAACTGATCCAGAGCTTGGCATCACCTTTCTGCCTATCCCAGCTGGGACTTTGGACAGGAGAAGGACCAGAACCAGCTCCCACTGGGCCTAAAAACTTCCCCCAGTGCCACTGGGGTCACAGCCCACTCGTTTCCCATGGGAAAATCCCGATCCAACACACCAAGTCAGATTTTTAAGGATGATAGAGAGGCGCGGGGTGCTTTTCCCCCCCAAAAAAAAGCATTTCCCAGTGGAATAAGACCAGAAAGAGACTTAAATTTTCATGTAAGTATTTATTGGGTTAGAAATACTGTGTGGTTTCCATCCCAGCACACGGCTGCATTCCATACAGGCACAAAGAGGCAGGAATTGCTGCTGCCTTTGCCATGAGGCTGCACCTTCCCACTGGCTAAGGCTGAATGCAGCACCAAGGCACCTCCTGCAGCCCTCAAACCGTTTAAAACCAGTCTGGATATAGAAATCTGTTGCTTGATAAGGGAAAAAAAAAAAAATCCCCGTTATTAAAAAAAGGCAGCAAATACAGAGTTAGTCTGAAAGGCAGGAGTGTCCTACTGTTCCCCGTCCCTTTTTCCTAGCCCTTTGCTATTTTTCGGGAGGCTTCACGGTAGCGATTTATTTAATATCTCAATTTGTGAGCGGCACTGCTGGTGGGGTTTTTTTTTGGTTTTTTTTTTTTTTTTCCTTTTAATTGATGGGAACGCTCAGGAATTTCATCCCATGAGCTTACATTCAAGGAATTCGGGTGCACCCAGGCCGGGTCCCCTCAGGGCGGGCGCCGGTGCAGCCTCGGGAGCCCTTCCGAAGGCAGCGGGAAGCGCCCGTTCCCGTCGGCACGAGGAGCCGGAGGCTTTGCAGGAGAGGCTTTCAGCCCCTGGGGTAAGGCTGGGTCAGGAATCCCCGAGAGGAACCCGCGGGTTTATTTACGTTTGGGTGGAGGGAGATGCCTGTGGCAGACGGAGAACATCCCACCCCGGAGCACCCTCCTCCCTTGCACAGGCCTCGATCCCCCTGGATCTCTCCAGGAGAGCTCCGGTGGGGATGGGGGTGATGGAGCTGCTTCCAGGGGCTGGACAAAGCCGGTTTTATCCCTCCCTGCTCCCATTCCCGCGAGAGGAACAACCACAGCGAGGGCCTGCGCCTCAGCAAAAGCAAGGCCGAGCGTCCGAGGGCTGGAGCTACGCGGAGCTTTTCGCGGGAAAGCGCTGCCTGATCTGGAAGGACTCGCACTTCTTGTACTTCATGGTCAGTCCGTACTGGGGGGTGATGTCCACCGGCTCCCCGGGCCGCAGGCTGAAGTGCAGCTGCTGCAGCAGCGTGGTGAGGAAGAGGAAGATCTCCCAGCGGCCGATGGTCTCCCCCACGCAGCGCCTCTTGCCCAGGCCGAAGGACAGCACCTTCTCGCTCTCGGTCCGGTTGAGCTCCTTCCCCGTGGGGTCCAGGAACCGCTCGGGCCTGAAGGCTGAGGGCTCCTTCCAAAGGGTCCTGGGGCAGAGAGGGGACGCTCCTGAGGGCGTTGTTTTGTCACAGGATCGCAGAAGGGTTTGGGGACCGAAAAGCTCATCTTATTCCACCCCCTGCTGTGGGCAGGGACACCTTCCACTGTCCCAGGTGGCTCCAAGCCTTGTCCAGCCCGGCCTTGGACACTTCCAGGGATCCGGGGCAGCCACAGCTTCTCTGGGAATTCCATCCCAGGACGTCCCCACCCTCACAGGGAAGAATTTCTTCCCAAGATCCCATCCAACCCTGTCCTCTGGCAGTGGGAAGCCACTCCCTGTGTCCTGTCACTCCATCCCTTGTCCCCAGTCCCTCTCCAGCTCTCCCAGAGCCCCTTTAGGCCCTGGCAGGGGCTCTGAGCTCTCCCCAAAGCCTTCTCTTCTCCCAGCCTGGCTCCAGCCACAGTTTCCACCCCCTGCAATGGGGTCAGTGACCAAAACCTGTCCTTGCAGAAAGAAGCTTTGCAGCACCGTCTCATTCCCCCATCCAAAAACCCCTGGCCGGCTCTGTCCCTGATCCAAAACGCCAGCTCCGTGTCAGGCTCCATCAGCTCAGTCTATTGAAACCTCTGCTCCAGGCTCAGGCTGTGTTTGCCCGGGCAGGCACCGGAGACGGATTTAATTCCACGTACAACAGCCAGAGATCCTGCAGCTTCAGCAGAGGGATCAGCCAGCAGCCCTTCCAAAGGGAAAGAGAGAGGCCAGAGGGTTTTCCCTCATTGAATCCTGCCAGGCTGGCTGCTGGGAGGTGCCAGGCGGGATTTAACAGCGTCTCAGGCGGGAATTTCAGACAGCATTCCCATTCCATGCTCACCAGAGCATGCAGGAGAGAAGGAATACTGGAAGGTTTCTGGGCTGTCGGGGTATTTGGACACAAACATCTCTAGTTTTGATCCAAAATACCCCATCTGGGAAGCAGCTCCTGCATCAAGCCTTAATCAGTTTACTCCCCCCTGGAATGTCTCTGCTGGGAAGCAGCGGAGGGCGGGATGGGGCTCTGGTTTCCAGTCTCCCTACCATTCCCAAGGCTGATGACCAGCAATCACAGCACGAGCCCGCTGGGTTTAACAGAGTCACGTCACATTTTTCTCCCTAAGCAAGGGAAGCAGGGCGATTCCCATCGAGCACATCCAGAGCCGCCGACCCGGATCACGGAATCTGCTCGGCAGGAGGATCGGCTGATTCCTGATTTTCCGGCAGCCTGAGCTTCCACGTGGATTGGGTAAGCCCCAGTGCTGGGGGGCTGCTGAACCGGTGGCCGAGTCAGACCCAACCACTTCCACGGCCAGGAGCGCCAAGGCTGGGCTCAAACCCGCCCCATTTTAGGTTTTTGGGTCGGATCTGCCTTTTCCTTCATGATCCATTCGTGCTCTGGCACAACGACCAGCACGGTCCCAATGCCAAGAGAGCCCACAGCAGCCCAGATGAGCCCGGGGGGGCTGGAATACTCACTCATCGTGGTTCACTTGCCACTGGTTGATGAACACGCAGGTGTCCTTGGGGATGTAGTAGCCGTTCAGCACGGTGGCTTTAGTTGTGCTGGGGGGAAAAAAAAAAAAAATGGGTGGAAAGGGAAGTTAGAAAAGACCCAGAGCTCCGTGGCAAGTCAAAGCCTGGCGAGTCCTGAGGGGCTTTCATCTTCGAAGCCCCATTTGTGTTTTTAGGACCGGCTAGGAAAGACCCCTGATTGTATTTGGGAGATTAGTCTTGATCCAAAATACCCCAGCAGAAAATTCTCCCCCAGCAGAAAAACTCCTGTTTCATTTCGCAGCTCATTCCAGACGAGTTGTGATGTGGTTCCTCCCAGGGCAGGAGGATTTATAAACCCAGGGGTTTATAAAGGCAAAGGATTTTGGGGTGAAAGTACCTTCAACACCAAAGATTCAACCCTAGAAGGGCAAGAAGCTGGAGTATTTCCCCCTTGCAGGGATCAATTCCCTGTCAAAACGGCACCTCCCAGGAAACCACTCCAAAAAAAAAACCAAAAAAACCTCAAATAAGGTACCAGACACNGTACCTGTGCGGGATGGTGAAGGGCACGAAGGAGGAATGCCGGAACATCTCCAGGATGAAGGCTTCCATGTAGGGCAGCGTGCCCCGGTCCGACAGCCGCGGCCGCCGCTCCCGCCCGATGACCTGGTCTGGGGGAGGTGGAGAGCGGGAAGATGTTCAGGATCGGCGCCGAGCAAAGAGGTTTTGGCCCCGGAGGAAGGCGGTTCATGGACTCACCCAGTTCTTCCTGGATCTTCTTCTGGATGTCGGGGTACAAGGCAACGTACATGAGGCTCCAGGACAGGGCAGTGGCCACGGTGTCGAAGCCTGGATGGGCGTGGAAAGGGCATCGAGTCACCAGAAGGGGACAGGTGAGGGGGTGTTACAGATTCCGCCACTCCAGATGTTCCTTCCCCCATCAGCTGCCACCAAAGAGCTCTGGGCACTGCTCAGGAGGGCGCCCAGCAGCAGCTCCACGCACCCAAACGTGGCCAAGGTGTCACCCCAGCAGCTCCGCGTCCCCGCCCAGGCTCCAGCTGTGCCCTCAGAAACTTTCCCACCTGCCCCAAAGAGGTCGTTGACGATGTTGATGATCCTCTCGTTGGAGAGCTGGACGTGGGCATCCTCCCCGACACTCTTCTCCTGGCAGTGCCCGATCAGCGAGTCCGTGATGTCCCGGATGTGCTCCTGGGGAAGAGCCGGGGGCTCAGGGACACCATGGACACACAGGGATGGGGAAACCTGCCCCAAATAATGCTGGACTGGGGGGAATTAACCGCAGCCTGAGGGCTCCAAGGGGCTTTCCTGGGCAAGGCAGGGGGGCACCCGCAGGCATCTCCACCCACAGCCAAGAGCAGCCAAGCCCTTACCTTGTCAAAGCTGGTGTAATGCTCCTGCACAATTTTCTGCACGAAGGCGCTGAAGCGCCGGTTGATGTCCTTGAAGAGCTCCATGGTGCGGCTGGGGAGGTACCGGAGCAGGGGGATGAAGTCAGCGGGGTGGCCGCTCCCCGCCACCTCCCCGAATTCGTTGCCGATGTCCACCAGGCTGAGCAGCTCCTTGTCCTCGTGCTCGTAGCGCTTCCCGAAGCACATGGCGCAGATGACGTTGGCCACCGACACCACCAGGTACTGGTTGAGCTCAAACCTCTTCTCCTCCTCCATCAGCTGCAGGAATTTGCTGACCAGGTACTCGGCCTCCTTGGACACGTGCTCCTCCAGCAAGCACGTGGAGGACGAGGTGGGGCTGGGGGCCACGGAGAAGCTCTTCAGGGCTCTCTGGGCCAGCTTCCTGAGGGCTTTCCACACCTCCCCGGAGTCGGG
>VZRN01004546.1:0-14253 GCA_013397935.1 Dasyornis broadbenti | reverse complement strand
GTTACATCCCCTATTCTATGGCAGGTTTCCATCTTCCTTAGCAGGCACCTGTCTTTCAAACCAAGACAATACTCATTTATTTTTATGTCTGTAATCAGGTTAATTTATGTCTGTAAAACTGACATATGCTGAGGAGGATCCCATTGCTGACAAGGAATTAATTTACTGTGTGAAAAGACATGACACACGATCAGTACAAAATAAAATGTCTCTAAACATAAAGGCAGCTGATATTTGGAAACAATGTGCTCTAGGGATGGTGGCATTATTTTTAACAATGATGGGGGAAAATGAGAATACTGTCACACCACAGGACCCAGAATGAACCACCAACTCCATATTTCTTCAGCAGAAAAGGCCACTTTAGTGAAGGGAGACCTTTCATAGTGAGAACGTGACATGATTCTAGGCAAAGGTTTGAGACCCTAAGTAACTCTGTAGTTTACGTACTGAAATGTCTAAAATACACATACTTTGTTCTGAATGAGGCTCTCTTTAAGACTTCATTTGCCCTAGACCTTTACCCCTCTTATTTTTCAGCATGCAGATAGATACCAAAAACAGCCAATCTGAATTTTTAAGCTGTCATTAACACACTGTCCCAGTATATTCTCAGCTACAGAACAAAGTATCTCCAGAGCTGCTTAAACAGTGTGTGTTGTGTTTGTTAAGCAGTGTAGATCTGTGCTCTTTCCTTCTGAAGGAAGGTACGTGCAACTAGTTGGGTTTTGGGTGGAGAATATTTTGATTTTTAGATTTAGACACTTAAATCAAAGTCTCACCTTATAGTCATAATCTTGTCAATAGAGATATGAACCATTTGGTGATACTGAAGTGCTCATAGTATCAATGTTTAGAGTAAAGTATCTTCAGGTAGTTGAATGTAAAATCCTTTCTCCTCTTGTAGTAGTTCATTCCCGGGGCAGTAGAACTAACCTGCTTTAGGACTCTATACATACATTCTGGTTGTTTATGCATATTTTAAGTAAAATAGAAAAAATTTTATCATATTTTAGGGATGGCAAATCTGAAAAGCAATTGACTACTGTATTTAAATGTTTTAAATCCAATGGAAAGGGCACTCTTTACTCAAGTGCTGCTTAAAATAAACCTTTGTTTTACAGAACTGCAATATGTTGTGCTCTTTGGCATCCTTCTCATTTTTCTGAGTATTTAAATTTTCAAATTGTAGCTTTTTTATTCTGAAGGTCATACAAAAAAAGAAAAAATACTTAATGGGTCTCTCATCTCAAATTATATTTTTGTTCGTATTTCCACAAGCTTTGTCCTTTAAAGGGAGATATCATTCATATCACCATTTTCCCAACTCATTATCTTATATCAAAAATTTGCCTGCATATTTTTTTTCCACCAAGATATTAATCTATTCCATAGAAGTGTTTCATCAATTTTTCTATAAAACACTCATGGAACATTTATGCAAAGTTTCAGAAGGCAATAAGTTTCAAACATATATCATGTAATGGGATGGATGCAGCTGTGATATCTTTAGTTTGTGTGATAAAAGCGACAAACTGCAAAGCTGTATTTGTCCATCTCTGTGTTCTCTGATCCATGGAGCAAACCCTCAGCAATATTACCGTAATGTTTGAGCTCAGTTAAGCTGTGCTGAAGTGGTCTTGAGAGACCTGTCAGTCACTGAACTGCCACAAAGAAAGAAATTCTTTAATCTGTGTACACTCTCTCTGCAGGAGACTGTCTGGGAACCACTGTTGGAAATCCAACATCTGGTTTTTATTTTTTTTTTTTCTGTTATCAGCCAAACATAACAAAGACCTATAAGTAAAATTTTGTAGAGCCAGCTGCATGGAAAGACCCGGGCAAATCCTAACAAAATGCTTGATCTCTCTACCCACAGTGTGAATTATTTTTGACATGGATGTACTTACAGGAAAAGGGTTTGGCACTATTAACCTGAGAGAGCTAATGCCTTCTGAAAGTGTCTGGATATGGACTTCCAGACTAAAAGCTCATGACATTAAATACCCTCAGATTAACATGGTGCTTGGCAGGTGAATGTGTCATAGCTTTATGCATCACAGGTATTCTTGTTTTAAAAATAATCATATTTTCTAGGAAGTATTACAGAAATGCATCTTGACTTGATGCTTCTTATTGCTTGAGTGAAAATAGTTAATTCTTAACTCTTACGTTTTTTAAAAGTTTACATTCCTTCTGACTGGAAATTTGGCTGAAATAATATAAAGAAAAAAATTAGAAAGGTTAATCTCATGTGGGGATTGTTTTGGACTTCAAACTCATTTGGGTCAGCATGATGTAAGTTCCAAGTGATAACGTGTTGTGGTAGCTCTTGTTGTAAGACCACACCCTTTTCCTTTACCCTGACAGTAGCATGAAGTAGAGGAAGTTCAAGCAATGTTGAGAAGTCACAAACTAACCTTTACTGCCTCAAGTGTCTCTGGCATCCTGGCCTCTTCAGACGCTATGGTGCAATATCAACATGAAGAACAGTAGCAGAATTGTATTTGGGTTTCTTGCCAGAAGAGTCTATGCATCTATTTAGAGTCTATTTACAAAGATGAAAGAGGGTGAACATGAGCATTGGCAGAGAAATTGTCCCATTTTCATTTTTTACTAACCATGTTTTGACATAGGATAAGATTAAACCAGAAAACAATCTCTTTGTCTTTTTCAGGATGTTTTGCACGTATTTTTGCTTAGCAAATGTCTTAAGATGAGATCAGAAAAACCCTTTAGAAAAGAGTATGCAAATCACATGATTGAAAATTATTGAATAAGCGTCTAATTTAGCGTCACTTGATCAGAGCTAGTGACAGCTCACCCAGAAGTTCTCAATAACCCTTCACATCTCTGTTGCTCACAAGCAAGTTGTCCAGTTTTTCTGACAAAAGCTTTGAATTCCATGTAGGTCACAATTTTCAGGCCTCCATTCATATTGTTCCATTTTGTGTGCAGCACAGCACCATTAGGAATTAATTGGTTCTGCTTGGAGCCTGTGGTTAACATCCCAGAAAAATGTCTGTGATGAGCCAAATCAAAGTCTTTCAAAGACAGCAGCCATAGCCCAGCTGAAGTGCTGTAGCTGATGCCACCCTATTAAAACATGGTTTTCATTTCAATCAGAAGAGATTAATTTATTTAGCGCATACAGTGCATATAATTAAATGCCTCTTGCAGACTGAATCTTGGAAGGTGACATACGGATGTTGATCTGGAAGTTTGTATGTGGGGGATTTAGGGTTTTTTCCTGCTTGTCTCCTGCTTCTGTACTCCAAATTACAATAACATTTCTGAGTCTTCTCATCACAGCTTAATACTGTGTAGTCCTCAAGTACGTGTATTTTATAGAAATATTGCTTTTGTGCTTGGCAGAGCACAGTGCCTGAGGCAGTGGTATCCAAATACCTACACACTTTCACAGCAAAAAGTGTGGAAGGGAGCTTAAGCTCTATATCTGTCACTGTGAGACCCACTGACCTACTTGCTGGTAGAAATGTATTTTTAGAAGTCATCTAATATCATTGCTTTGCAGTACTCTAAGTACAAATCTACTATTCTCTGACAGGGTACTAGGTCTCGACAACACCATGGAGCTCATATAATGTTTGGGATTACAGCTGGTTGAAAGTGATGTCAAAAGGGGGAATAGTTTTAGGTTTGAGGGAGGTTTTAAAAATGAAGATGAAGTCCAAGACAAAAAAAAAAGGAAAATTTATGACAGGAAAACCTTTAATTTTCTTCAGAAGTTTTTAAATATTTCATTAGATATCATAAATTCTTCTCAGTCTTACTAATAAAGCAAAAATGAGTTGCCCCTGTTCTCCTCTCTTCCTTATGTACATTTTATCTCTACACATCCCCATTCTTCCGCTTATGTCTCCATATCTCCCTCTTTTTTCACTCTTTTCTCATGCAGTGCAGCCTCTCTCACTCTATTTCTCACTCTCTCTCTCACATACTCTCTGTATCTGGCCATTTCTCCCTCATGCTCTGCCTGTCTCCCCACCCACAGACCCACTCCTTTGTCTCTCTAGTTCACCGAGAAGAAATGGAGAATTCACCTGGTAAAGTTGCTTTTTCACCCTAAGTTTAAGGTAAATGGTATTTACAAAGCAAACAGTTTGGATTTAGATAGCCTTTTTTTCAGAACAAATTAATCTGCTTCTGTGGGATAATTGTAAACAAGACTGTATTTAGATAATAGTGTGAGCTGTAAGAAACGAAGTAAAATGCCATATTCTTCTAAAAACGGCATCTTTCTGGTTACGTTCTTATCTAGATAAAAACATGAATTGAAAAAAAATATTCTGCCAATATATATAAAAAATTATTTTCTCATTGTTAAGCATTTTGTTTAACTTATGGTCTGGTTAAAGTAGCTATAACTGACGCTTGTTTAGTTAGATATGTAGGTGATGTCATGCAAGAAGAATCTGTGATTATGTATCTGTTTTTATTATTTCTCATTTGTTTGTGTAAAATTCTTATGATTTTTTTTTTCCCTTAAAAATCCATCTCCTTAACTTTATTATTCTTTCCGTGTTCATGTATTTTAATTTTTGTATGTCTGGTTTTGTTTAAAAATAAACCTTCCTGGCAAGGAGTTGTGGTTTACAGGGGAAAATGAAAGTGTTCAGGTTGATTTTTCTTTATTGCATAGAATACAAAAAACAAATAATTCTTCAACCCAATTTTACTCAACAGCTCAAACAATAAAGTAATAGTAACATAAGTATGTTCTTGAACAGTAATTTCTACCAGATGATGGTAATTTAAAACTCCAGTTGTGTCAAAATACAAAGAAGTCATTATTCTTTTTTGCTTGATCATAGCTAGTTTAGCTTTGCAACAAAATATCTTGCCTTCTCAGCTGAGTATTCAGATGAAGTTTCTCTGTTGGACTGCCAGGTAATCTTGATGTTTACTCCTACCTTTTCACTTTAGCCAATTTTTACAGATTTGACTTGAGATCATTTAAATTATGCTGAGGAATTGTAATGAATATTGGGACTCAAGAAACAAGGTGAACTATGATTAAAAGGAATAGGCTCTTTGGGAAGCAAAGGGATCCTACATCTCACTGCTAGGCAGTCCATAGGAAAAGTGACAAATTGGCATGAGTGACAAATATGTGCTGCTCTCTAAGACTGAACATGTTTGATTGTTAGAAGAAATGGAGTTTCTAAGAGGCAAAGGATGGTAAAAAACTGCAGCATGGGTCATGACACAAAACAACAGAATGAAGCCCTTCCCTTCCCGCGCCTTCCCTTCTCGTGTCTTCCCTTCCCGCGCCTTCCCACACTTTTCAGCACAATCCCACACTTTCCCACACCTTCCCTTCCCTTTCGACTTACTGTGGATTTTGTGTGAGCATAAGCCAAAATAGATGGAAAGGGAATGGACTTTTCTTCACATGAATGATAGCATTGCAAACTATGCATGTGGGGAAGGTTCACTCTCACAGGGCTAAAAACCTTTCTAAAGACTCTCTCTTAAGTCTCCAAAGCCTTTTAACTCATCTGCAGCAAAACAGAAATAGTTTGTTATTACCTTGGCCTCACCTCATACCAAAAGAAAAATGAAAAAAGTCTGCAGAAACCTTAAAAAAATTACATAGAACTCTTAGTCCTTCACAAGCTGTTGCATTTTATTCACACATGGGTAGGCAGCAAATATGTTCTAAAGCAGACAGTACAAATGTAAACTTAAAACCAGAAGCATTTACTTTTCACTCCACAAATCCTTCTGGTTTTAGTGACCAGATATCCTATTTATACTTTGTCAGCTCAGCTTTTGGTTGTACATGTCAGAATTTAGGACTGTAACAAATACTGGTACATGGACCAGTAACCAAAAATGAAAGCTTTTAAGCTAAGACTGTTCCATTTCTCCACATTTACAGACATTCAAAATCTAGAAATAAAACAACTTATATATGGAATATGATTAGGCAAAATGGCTTTCTAGACTGGAAGGATGATATTCTACAATCCCCTGGCTTGGTTGCCTCAGAGCTTAGCTTTGGGAATGGAGGATACCTCCATTCCAGATAGCTCCCAGAAGAGCTAAGGTGGAATAGGATAAAACCTAACTTGACAGGTCTCTGGAGTATTGACATCCCAAGGAAGAAGGGAAAGTTCTGGGGAACTGGAAGATAACTACTCCCTGTAAGTGCAGTTTTACTTCTCTATGCTTACAATGGCAAATAATGATGGGACTAAGTGGGGTCTGTGTGCTTTGATGGCCTACTGTTTATTAATTCATTCCAACCATGATTCTTGACTAAGTTTCTGAGATCTGCTTTTTCTCCTGCCCATCTTCTAGGAACAAAGAGGGTTCCATGACAGCACATACAAGATATCAAAGAAGATAGTTAACGTTCTCTAATCTCAGGAAGTTGACATACTAGGAAACCGTTGACTTCCTGTTAGTGCTAGTATGCTTCATATCAAGTCCTCTACAACACAGAAGATTTTTTCAATAGTTTTCTACTTTTATCCCAGAGGTTCTACATTTTGCTAATTCCCAACTGATATGGAACGATTTCTTGCTTTACTGACTGTGAATGGGCACTTGCACATATTGTGTTTCATACACAGACAAATAAATACATATATATAACATTAATATTTTTAAGAGAACTGTGTGTATATTAAGTAAGCATAAATACATGAAACCTAGTGAAATGCATATAATATTCCTTTTTAGGAATATTTTATTCTTTTTATTCCTATTTATAATTCCTATTTTATTTTATTATTTTAGGGTTTTTAGTTACTTATATAGCAGAGACAATTTTTTACTTTGTCTTATATGTTGACATGTTCTCAGATAATTAATCACATTATTTTTTCCCTCTAAGCTTTATCTTCCTTCCATCATCAAGAGTATAGAATCCCCTTATGTGAAGACTGGGATGTAAAAGAAAGTCTTCTGTTATTTTGGCTGTTAACAATTAGTGCATTGTCTACAGCACTGTTAATCATTATACTGTTAATCATTAATCACTGTTAATCATTAGCAGTTATTTTAAATTTAGCAGGCATGTGCCTTGTTAGTTAAGTGACCACTTCTCTCTACACTTTTATTCAAAACAGAGCAGTCCTTCAGCCTGATTATACTCCCAGAGCTCGGTGAGACTTGCTGAAAAAAGGGTGATTTACGCCAGCTAACATTAAAATCTCCACATGTACAGACAGACTTCACCTCATTTCATTTCTGTGCTGTTTGATTCTCATCCAAGAGAAGAAAAAACATAATGAAAGGGAGAAGTTGACAGTTTCAGATTAGACTGCAAAAGAATTTCCACATGATCTATAGGAGAAATGAAATTCTTGCTCCTTCTTTCACTTCCTGCACCAGTACTTATCTGAATGATGTGGAAAACACCAGTGTGAGGGAAGAGAGTTTTCATATGATGCAAGAGTCTGCATCTGGAAATACCATCTGAAATTGAAAACACATCTGAGAGTGAGATTACTTATTTTTGGCTTGAGTTTATGGAAGCTGGTCTTGTTTAACCTGAGAAAACATTCAAAATGTGCTGAGCTGTAGCAGCAGCAGCATAATTTCTGCAGGTTTCATATTAGCATGGGCAAAGATGCCCAGAAGTTTGCCTGCTCCACTGATCTTAGATTTAAATATTTGGGCTAATTGGGAATTCTTCAGCATATTTGAAAGAAATAATTCCATAGTATTTGATGCTGTTTGATTTTACTTCCTAAATTTAGAATGGAAAAATTAAGCATGGATAGCCTTTGAAAAGAAGATGAAATTGTATAGAAGAGCTATGTCAACCAGTTAAATAAAAATCTTCTAAAAATATCCCATATTTGTATTTTTACATACTCAGTTTTCAGCCTGATTACACTCCCAGAGCTCTGTGAGATTTGCTGAAAAAAGGGTGATTTACCCCAGCTAACATTAAAATCTTCATATGTACTTTCCCACAGACAGACTTCACCTCATTTCATTTCTGTGCTGAGTCTCATCTAAGAGAAGAAAAAACATAAGAAAGGGAGAAGTCGACAGTTTCAGATCAGACTGCAAAAGAATTTCCTCATGATCTATAGGAGAAATGAAATTCTTGCTTCTTCTTTCACTTCCTGCACCAGTGCTTATCTGAATGATGTGTATGCTGACATATTGGAGCAGGGCTTTCTCTGTGTAAAATTAAATCAGCAAACTGTTTCGTAATTTACTCCTTCATTGATATATAAGAAATATAAATTCACAGGAGTGAGAGACATATTCCCAAGAATTAGTTTCATTTGATCAAATAAAGAGAATTTCTTCTGCTTCCTCAAAATAAACAAGGTAATGATTACTTTTAAATTTGTTTGGGTAAAGAAACTATAAAGAAAGTTAATTGTGTGTGTTGAGAGAAAATATTGTTTGTTCAGTGAAAAAATAAAACAAAGAGAGGAAATTAGACAGATTAAGCATCACAGAAAGGAATGGGATAATGACTTTAATGCTGTGCCTGTGAGGACATCTCCTTTCCAGATATTGTTCATAACATGAATGATATAATTTTTACTGATAGAAACAAGAGATAATAAGAATAAACAGTAGATATAAGTGATCATTGGGCTATATATATATGATTTAAGATCAAATTGCTAACAGAGCAAAAAAATTGATCGTATATTTTGTTTTGAAGAATTATCTGGAAGTATCCAAACGGGAAAATGGCAAGGTGTTAAGTTAGGTATTTATAAATACCAAAAAGATGTGTCTTGCTTCAGCATCCACATTGTAATAGAAGCCTTTACTCTCCTGACAGTCTAAAAAGGAGAAAATAGTAAGAAATTCTCATTTTACCAAGCCCAATGCCAAAGGAAAACTACAGCTGAAGACACTAACTAAAAGTGATGCCATGTGGTATCCAAAAGAACATCTTTGGATCCCTCCTTGTTGCTTTGGAGTAGAGTAGTTCAGTCTTATGGTCTATTTTTTGTTCTGCTTTGAATGCCATCCTATGTCTGACAAAGACTAATTCAGCCGTAATCTATGCTTGCTCAGTGTAAAATTAGTTTACCACATAAAGTTACACTGTAATGTGTAAGACATTCCATATACCAAAGGAATATTTAGGCAGGATAAGAGTTAGTTCTACCTGTTGCTTGGAAAATAATAGCCTAAAATTATGCATTTACAGCCTCATGTTGATGTCAAGCTCTGTCCTTCTGTTTCAGTGAGCTCATACTAACACAGGTAACACCGTACCTGTGATTTTTCAGGGTTTGAATCAGTGGATTCATTCCTGTTTGTTATTCATATATTGTTATATTGATTTGATTTCAAGATTAACAGACAAAATTGTTTCATTTTACTTATGTTGATTAATTCACTAGGACTTCAGGCTGTATGCTCAGAAATATATACTCAATTTTCAGTAAAACAACAAAAATACAGATCTATATTTACAGGCTATAACAAACTTTTATAACTATTAGGTGATTTGTTGATTTCTGAGATCATTGATGTGGGTTCCAAATTTACATTGCTGTCATTCTCAATTTACTGTTATACTCCAATATTTTAAGTCCCTTTCCCTTTTTAATTTGCACCTTGATTGAACAAGTTACTTATAAAGTGTGCTTTGTGTTTTAATATGAGATTTTAAATAGCTCCCAGACGAATTTGTCAGCTAAAAGCTTATAAAAAGTTGAAGGTATGAAAGTTATCTATCATATTCTGTATGTGCTGTTGACAGTTCAGGTAACAGTAGAATTAAACTCAGAGTCTTTGGTTCTGAAATGAAACTTTTTTGTTTTTATCTTAGACATCCTCATTCATAGCTGTAAGAAATATGGAAGTTTAGAAACTCTAAAAGGCACAAAGAAAGTGAATCTCCTGAGAAAACCCTGAACTTACAGTAAATGTGGGTTTAGTGTATACTGTTGTCAATAAAACAAGATTAAGATCCAAAACAATAAATTATAATAAATGAAAAGATGTTGCTTATTTTTAATGTCTTCATTGTCTGAATGAAGGCTTCTGAGTTGAAACTCGGAGGACCACAAAGCTTAATGCTATGTTTAAAAGATATTATATGTAGCTTAAATTCCTTCTGAATCCCTCAGCATCATGTTTCCTATTTTGCAGCTTGGGCCCTTCAGGGGACTTGCTACCAAGTTGAAATTCTTTAACTAGAGAATTTAGATCATTTGCATCTGGGCCATTATTGACATGAGTGTAAGGAAAGACAGGACAGTGTATGAGGAAAGTGATTGGTCTGTTAGTATTACTGATATTTTTGGTACTCTCCAAATCAGTATGATGTAATAACTGCACATAGAAGTTTAGGATGTGTGCTTGGAAGTGCGAAAGTAATGCTTTGTGACATCATATTGAGGTCAATTTAATAGGAACAACGAGGAAGAAGTACCAGTTGTAGAATATCCCCAAGAATTCAAGAATATAACACTTACCTTCTTCATTAATATACATACGACCACAAAACTCAGTTTTTAATTGCCTTTTTTTTTTGAGGCCTACAGAGCTTGCAAAATCCACAATATGCATACCTAATATGAACAGTTTTCTGCTGCATAGAATTAGATAGCAGTAGGCAGTAGTAATAAGTGCTATGAGAATTTTGGTTTTGCTTTTGTATCTGTCTTTATGGGTTTAATAATGAACAAATTGAACAAAAGGATGATAACTTCTGAAATATACTTCAGAGCGTGGTCTGCAATCCATAAAGGGACAGTAAAACATGTATCTTCATGAAAGGAAAAGGGGTAGCATTTTAAAATGAAAAAAACTATCAGTTTTTCTAATGCCTGAAAACTTGGCTGAATCTGGCAGGGCCAGTCTCTTTAGAGTACTAGAAAAAGTTCGACAAAGCCAAATTAGGGATTATTAGAAACACCATTCACCCTGTGTTGGAGGTTGGAAAATTTTCCATCCTGTGGCTAGGGATACCTTAGCGAGCCTTAATGACTGGGTACTTAAGAGATAACGACTGGGTACTTATAAGATAACGACTGGGTACTTAAGAGACAAAACATACACTTGAGACACAAAAGACGTGGCCAGGTGTGGCAAGGGAAGAAAAATGTACGTGGCTGTTGGCAAAGACACACTTGTTTCCAGGACCTTCGAGGAGATGGCTAGGCTGTTTATTCGCTGCTGCCGTGGGAGCTCAACACTGCCTTGTTTTTTCCTTCCCTGCTGAGTGAGTTTTCTTTGGGGGAAAACTCTGACTCCATTTTCTCCCCTGCTCCCAGACTGCACGCCTTCCCCAGCTGCTGTGTGGCGGTTGCCACGCGAGGATCTCAGCTGCCGCTCACCCTCACCCCCCACCCTGCCTGCCGGGATGCACCGCGACTTCTGCCACCACTGCGAAGTTTCTGCCACCATTTTACTCGCTGGCCCGAGTGAACCAGCTCTGTCGTCCAGTTTTGCTGCTCCAAGGTTTGCCGCTGCAGCTCCTAACCCGCCTTGCCCTCTGGTCCATCCTCCATCAGTCATTGGGGACCTGAACTCGCGCCACAGCGCCCCCTGCAGCTGCGTGGGAGCCATCGCCCCTGCCCTGCCAGGAGCCCCACAGCGCCCCTGCTGGTTGTGACCGTAACTGCACCAAAAAAGGGGGACGGTGTCTGACAGGCCAGAGAAAGNATACTAGTAAAGAACTGTTATTCCTTTTCCCATACCTCTGCCTGAGAGCCTTTGATTTCAAAGTTATAACAATTTGGAGGGAGGGGGCTCATATCCTCTAGTCTAAGGCAGGTTTCCACCTTCCTTAGCAGACACCTGTTTTCAAAACCAAGACACCCTGACTTGCATTTCTCTTTTAAATTTTCTTATTTTGATTTGACTAAGGACATTTAGTGAGCTTTATTGCTGCTGCATATGTATTACATCAGGGATCAAATTACACTACAGGGATTAAACCAATCTAAAACCCTTTATGGAACAGCAATCTGTTAGATGAGCTGAAGTTATGTAATTTCCCCCTCACCCCTGTTGTCTTCTGGGGTATATTCCTTGGTTCCTTATGCTGCAGAGTGAGGTGTTCTGATCTCTTGCTTGTACACTATGCAGAAAAACTACCTTTTCTGGAAACACAGAGAGAAATTAGTGAAGGCACTAGAAATTGTTGCTTTGAGTTTGCATTATTTTTGCAAAATACGGAGTTAAAACTGTAAAATGCTATTTACCAAAGGGTAAGTGGTCTAAGACATAGAATAACTTGGTGTCTAAGACTCAGAGGAACTCACAAGACCAGTACAGTTCTCTCTCTCCCATTTTAGAGGAAAATGTACATTTAGGTTATCCTGTATAATTTACTAGACTTGTCATACATTGCAAATTCTTTTATCTTGTTTTCAATCTTTTTTTTAACTTTTAACTTAACAGCATGTAAATGTTTGTGATAGTTGGTTTCCTGGTACACTTGTCCCAGCAAAGTATTTACACTTAAGTGACCCTTTTCCATCACCTTATTCCTCTATTTTCCCACTCTTGTTTCTCCCAAATTGTTCAAATCCATCCCCTTTCCTTTCCAGTGGTTCCTGTACTATACATCCCATAGGTAGACTTGTCCCAAAATGCTGTTCTGCATGCTGTAATATGTCCCGTTTCCTTTGGCAGTGACCATGCAGTCTGAAAGGTGCTCTGGAATTAACTTGTCTTGAAGGATTTCATGTCTGGTCAATAAAGAATTTAATGCCTGGACAAGGCAGCTGGGTGTCTGTTGCCGCGGCCACTGGCCACTCTGTTGGCCCGGCTTGACCAGGGCAGGACGACGTGCAGTGCTTAGGTCACCGGCACCAAGACTCAGGCTGCAACCCCGACGCTCCAGCCTCCCAGGGGCGAGCTGTCTCCCGGCAACCTGGGCCTTGTATCACCGTCCTAGGAGCACTTCGAAGAGCGCAACTGTAGCCTGCTTGTTAAAGTGTGGCGACGGGAGCAAAGAGGAGAGAGGGACCTCCTGCGTTGGTATTATTTCAGAGCCTTTATTACCCAGCCTCCAGGGACGAGAGACGTGGGTTTAGGGACACCGAAGGGAACCAAGCACAGAAGGCACAGAATGAGGGGTGACAAGGGGTTTTAAGGAGGGGAGGAGCTGGGCAGAGATGGGAGGATACAAATCAACGAACCAATAGGAACGGCTTACATAAACAGGGTAAACCAATAGGATACAATCAGGGGCGGTCTCAGGGGTGGGTTCAGAGAATATAACCAATGAGGGAAGGAATAGGGTGGAAGGTTCTAGGGACAAGGAGGAGAAAGGGAAAGGGTTTAGGGATTGACAACTTGACAGACATAAAGATTGACAATTAATTAAAGAAACTTCGAGAACAGGGGGAGGAGAGCCCGGGGATTGACATCCCCGGGGGAGTGGCCAGCCCTCAGACTCCTCCCAATGACTCTATGCTCCCCGGGGGATCAGCCCACTCAACTTCTGTGTTTACCCACATGCTGAATCCCCCGGAATCATCATTAGGAGCCGGGGCAGTTGTATTATTGGCCACTCTGGCGGTGCTAGATGGAGAAGGGGCAGCTTTCACTGGAGCTGCCTGACGCACCGCCACAGGTGTCTCCTGGGACAGCTCTGTGAGGGACGAAAACCTTGGTGCCCTTCTGAGTCCTTGCCTTGGATTCCATTTGTATTTGTGCCCCTGGACTCTTCTGGGCTCAGAAAGATGGTGTTTTAATGAGTCCTGCAATGGGCCCAGAACTGACAAGGCAGTGTGTTCTTGGCCTTCCACTCCTGCTTTATTTCTCTGTGGTCCTCTGTTTGTACAGGTGAGTTTTAACCATATAACTTAACATTCCTACAATTGAAGGTGCAGTTGGAGTGAACCACACCCTCCTCTCCTTGAAAGGCATTTGAAGCCATCAGTTTAACCTCATGGGACAGATCTCCTCACAAAGACAACAATGCTGCTGCGGGGTCTATATGGCTCCAGTGTGCCAGGTCCCACAGTCCCACTCCCCAGGAAGGGAATCGGACATCAAATGTGCTGCAGGTTTCAAGGTAACTGCACTAAGTTACAGAAAAGTTTACCTCTTATCTATATTATAGGCTCCCTCTGGCTCCATTCCCACCTCACCATTCCAGATTTCCCACAGTAGGGATTACTGACCAACTGTGTCTTAATAACAAAATCATAAAACTGGGAAGATTTCATGGCACTATATGTCAGACAACAATAACAGTATACCCTGCTGGAAGCCATATTCCTCTACAATGAAGTCTGCAGTCTCTACAATAAGACTTCCTTCCTTCCTTCC
>VZRN01004544.1:156665-174582 GCA_013397935.1 Dasyornis broadbenti | reverse complement strand
AGAACCTGCTGAGCCTGGAGGAGCGCTACAGCCCGCGCGTGTCCTACTTCCAGTGCGTGCAGCGCGACATCCAGCCCTACATGCGGAGGATGTTGGCCTTCTGGATGCTGGAGGTACGGGAATCCGCCGGCATTCCCCGTGCCCGCCGTCCGGCTCCGGGCGCCGGGGGGCTCAGGGGTGCAGGGAACAATCCATGGGACGATCTAGGACACGATCCATGGGACAATCTCGGGGGGCAATCCAGGCGACAGTCCGGCGCTGATGTCCCAGGTCTCAGGCACGGGGCGAAGGAGGGTGAGGAAGGCGCTTTGCAGCCCGGGGAAGCTCGGCTGTGCTCAAAGATGCGATTCCCCCATGCAGGAGGAGCAGGATCCCCCCTGCACCCACAGCCAGCGCTCACTTCGGGGGTGAGAGACCCCAAAAGCCCCGGGCAGGGCTCAGCCCTTGCAGGGCAGAGCTGGGGTTTGGGGCTGCAAGCGGCGCTGGTTAAACGGGGAAATAATAACGCTGCTCTGGACTTCCCTAAGTGAAAAATGCATGGGGCTCCCTGCAGGGTGGAGTTCAGGCTGGGGGATCTCGCGGTGGGGTCGCAGGGAAAAGAATAAAGAAGGATTCTGCGGGGATGGGTCCTGCATGTCCCCCGGGCGCTGCTGCAGGAAGCCCAGCCAAAAGAAATCATGAATATTTTCATTTTAAAGGACATTTTTTCCCCTGCTGTTACTCTGTTCCTGCAATCCCCTTTTCGAGAAGGCTCGGTAGACAAGCGCCACTTTGGAGCCCCAAAGACGGCGAGGTGACACTGGCAATTGTCACGACCTGCGTGTCATTGTCCCTGTGGCCGGGGCAGCCGCGGCTGGTAGGAGCCAGGAGGAGGAGGAGGGTGTTTGGTACAGAATTAGAAGAAACTGCAATATTTTTATGGTTGTATAGAAAGAGGGAAGTTCAGGGTGACAGATCGTGGTGGCAGATAAGAACTCGAGACTGAAACTTGGAGCTCCTGGACCCCGCTGATGACTCAGGGAGAGGGGGGCCTGGGCACCCGGCGTGGATTTGGGTGCTGCCATTGGTTCTCCTCGTGTCCCTGGGGTGCTCCAGGTGGAATTGCCAGCGCTGGATCCTGCTCTCCACTCTCCAGCTGGAGCTGCTCCAGAGCTCCCCAGTCCCCCAGGGCAGGAGGTGGCAGCTGGCTGGAGCCACCCCCAGCCGGGCACGGCAGAAATGGGGCCAAATCAGGCAATTTCGACTCTTTTTGTGCTCTCTTTGGAGCTGCACCTCAGCTCTGCTGCTTCCCACAGGAAGATGAAAGCCTCGAGGCCCTCGGGTGCGATGAGGGCGATGCCCGCGGCTCCCGCAGAGCCTGACAAGTGTGAAACACCAGCGTGGCTGAAGCTGCAGCAGAGCCCGGCGACTCCCGTGCTCATCAAAACTCCCTTTTCTCCCCTCTCTCTGCTCTGGGGCCGGCCAGGTGTGCGAGGAGCAGAAGTGCGAGGAGGAGGTTTTCCCGCTGGCCATGAATTACGTGGATCGTTACCTGTCCTCGGTGGCCGTGCAGAAGAACCACCTGCAGCTGCTGGGAGCTGTGTGCATGCTGCTGGCCTCCAAGCTGCGGGAAACCATGCCCCTGACCGTGGAGAAGCTCTGCATCTACACAGAAAACTCCATCACAGCCCAGGAGCTCCTGGTGAGCACCCGGGGCCTCCCTCCCGCCTCTGTTCCTGCTCTCCTCATCCCGTTCCCTCTGCTTTCCGCTCCCCCTGGTGCTGCTGGTGGAGGTTTTTCCATCCTGCCCGTGCTGGGAGGGAGAATTGTCTGCTCCTGGTTGTGGAGGAAGTGCTGTGTGCCAGCAGCAGGCTGTCACTCTCGGCTGTCAGTTACGCTCGCCCCATTCTGCCGCTTTGCTCCGCACCTAAAACTCGATCGGAAGTGAAATTTGAAGTGGAATCTCCCACATTCCCCCTTTTTGCAGCTGGGAGAAGGCAGACCTGGTGCCTGGAGCTTTGGAGATGTCACTCCGGTGGCAGTGGGGATGTCACTGGTGAAATCTCCACCGTCACTCCAGTCACATCCCCGCTGTCACTGGGGCAGGCAGCTCTGCCTTCCCCCAGCTGCCGAAAGGGGGAATGTGGGAGATTCCCCTTCAAATTTCACTTCAGATCGAGGTTTAGGTGCGGAGTGGAGCGGCAGAATGGGGTGGGAGGGATTTCTGAGCTCCTGGTGAGGTCCCTTGGGGCTGACAGAGCTCCAGGGTGGTGGGAACGAGTGGAATTCCAGCTCCATTCCTCCCACCCTCCATCCAGAAAGTTCTGTCCCGAGGCTGTGAAAGGCCAAGGCTTTGCTGAGGGCGATCAAAGCTCTGAGATCCCAACCTGCGAGCTCAGCCTCAGCCACGAGGGAGCAAATTGGAGAAAACCCCTTTTTCTCAGGACCTCGGGAGGAAACGGTCACCTCACCTCGGTGACAAAACACCCCTGGGACCGTTGGCCTCCGAGGACTTCTCGGGGTTACTCATCGCCTCTCTCAGAGCCCTGGTGTTTTGGGGCGGGGCGATCTGAGTGTGATCCAGGGGGGCAGCCAATCCACAGAACTTTCAGGTGTGACTCAAGGGTGCTTCTGGGAAGCTGGGGAAAATCCCCTCCCCTCCAGAACCCTGTGCCCGGAGCCATTTGTGGGTGGTGATTGCCTTAATTAACCCTCAGGAGCTGATGATGATGATGATGATGATGATGATGAGGGGTGGGAATACCCAGAGGGAGCTTCCCGGGATGCTGAGTCCCCACCCCTGTGGATCAGGAGGGACATCTCAGGGTCTCCAAGGAACCCTCGCTGGGTTCCATTCTGATTTTTTTTTTTTTTGGTGATTTTCGGTGAGGATTTGCCGTTCCCAGGCGGATCTTGAGCCGTGTTTGCAGCAGGGCTGAGCATCCTTGGAGATTTCCCCTCATTCCCAGACTCCAGTGGGAATTCCTGCTCTGTTTTATTCCTTCCCCCCGAGGTTTTTCCAGCTGGAAGCTGAGGCCAGGCAGGGCCATGGTGCTGATCTTCCCTCCTGGGAGCTGGAGAAGGAAAACTCAATTTGTTCCCTGTTTTTCACTTCTGATCCTGCAGCTCTCAGTCCTGGAATTCTCCTTCCCTCCCCTTTCCCCTCCCAGGATCCTGGGTTGCTCCTGGATGCTCCTTGACTGCCTCCAGAATCAGCGTGGATGAAAATGCCTTTATTTTGAGGGGGCAAAAATCCATTTTTTGGGGGGGCTTTTCCAGGCGAGCTGGATCCCTTTCTTCTTTCCCAATGGGAATGGAGCACTCAGCAGAGCAGGGATTTATTCCTGGTGGAGGCATCAGGAACCAGCCTGGCCCCGAGGGAGGGGACTGGGAGATCCCTGAGCAGGATTTCCATGGATTTGAGCCCTTTTTGGAGCTGGGAAGAGGCATCAGGAACCAGCCTGGCCCCGAGGGAGGGGACTGGGAGATCCCTGAGCAGGATTTCCATGGATTTGAGCCCTTTTTGGAGCACAGCCTGCTCCAATCAAGACGGAGCAGAGGGAACACCCAGGGATCTGTGACAGATTTTCCCCGTCTGAGGGACCTGAGGGAGTTAAATCCGGATTACAGCCCCCGGGAGCCGCCGCTTCCCCTCTGTGCTCATCCCTGCCCTTTCCCAACCCCCTGGAACAGGGTGGGGACAGCAGCTCCAGGGAGCTTCTTCAGCCCTGCAGGACAATGGAGCATCCTGGCCGTGCTTCCCATGGCTCGGGGCCATCCCGGAGGAAGCTGGCTCACACTCCCGGGGGCTTTGCTTCCTCCTCCTCCTCCTCCTCGGGCCGGGATGCTTGGCACCAGCTCAGCTCTTCAGAAAGGACACAGAGCCCTGCTGGAGTTATTCTGGGGGAGAAGGAAATGATGCAAGGAGGGCCTTGTCCCTTTGGAGGAAGTTGGATTTCCGTCCAGGCCGTTATCTGACCCACCTTGCTTTTTTTTTATTATTATTTTTAATTTTCTTTTATTTTCTTCTTATCTTTTTAATTTTCTTTTTTTTTCTTATCTTTTTTATTTTTTCCTTATATTTTTAATTTTCTTTTATTTTTTCTTATCTTTTTAATTTTCTTTATTTTCTTATATTTTTAAATTTTTTNATTTTTTCCTTCTATTTTTAATTTTTTCCCTTTTTAATTTTCTTTTTTTCCTTATATTTTTAGTTTTTTCTTATATTTTTAATTTTCTTTTATTTTTTCTTCTATTTTTAATTTTTTTCCTTATATTTTTAATTTTTTCCCTATGTTTTTAATTTTCTTTTTTTCCTTATATTTTTAATTTTCTTTTTTTTCCTATCTTTTTAAATTTTCTTTTTTTCCTTATATATATAATTTTTTTCCTTTTTAATTTTCTTTTTTTCCCCCTCATCTTTTTAATTTTCCTTTTCTTTTTTTCTTATCTTTTTAATTTTTTTTTTTTTCTCCTGGCCTGGGTCTAGAGTGGGTTCAGCTGCTCAGAGCTCGGGGAGAGCAGCTGGAAATCACCTCCATCCTGCTGCTTTCACTTGGATTGGAAATCTTCCCGCTCAGGCCTGGTATTCCCTGGAAAAAACCCCAGGAGCCTCCAGGGAGGTGATGAAGGGACATCAGAGGAGAGTGAGAACGAGGGAAATCAGAGCTGAGGAGACAGGGATGCTCCCCTGGGACTCTGCAGAGTTTGTGTTCCCTCCTCGTGGCACAGATGGGGCCATTCCTCCATCCAGAGTTGTCACCTGTCCCTCCCCATCCCAAATTCTGCTCAGAGCTTGGGAATCCGGTGTTTGCTCCACGTTTTCCGTGTGCAGATGGGTTTTGGTGGCTGCTGCAGGGCAGTTCCCCCCCCGCCCTCTGGGAGTCACCCCGGGAGTGTCCCTGAGGGTGTGACAGCCTCAGGTGGGGGACAAAATCCCAAATCTGCGGGGATGAAATCCCAAATCTGCGGGGATGAAATCCCAAATCTGCAGGGACAAGATCCCGAATCTGCAGGGACAAGATCCCGAATCTGCAGGGACAAAATCCCAGATCTGCAGGGACAAGATCCCAGACCTGCTCCCAGCTGGATCCAGAGCGGGAAGGGCAGCGCTGGATGTCCCTGCTCGGAGAGGAGCTGAGGGATTGTCACATCCCAGGTGGAGTCAGACATTCCCTGCCTTTGTCCCAGCTCTGCCTCAGGACTGTGCTCACCTGGGCAGGGCAGGGAAGGCGATGATGGGAATTTTCCTTTTTCTGCCTCTTTTTTTTTTTTTTTTTTTTTTTTTTTTTTTTTTCCTTTGGNNTTTTTATTTCATTCCTCTGGAACGCAGGCAGGAGAGATCAGACTTTCAGAAGGGCTTGATCCCCCCCCTGTGTGTGATTCCCTGCTGATGCATTCCCAGCACTGGGATTCTCCCTGGGATACTCCATCGGCAGCTCCCAGCCCCTCCATGGGGAGGGTTCCCTCAGGCTGGAGAAACAAAGGGACATTTTCCACTTTTCTTCCTCTCTTCCACTGCCCCGGCAGGGCTGATTCCATGAGGTGCAGGAGAAAATGCCAGGGAAAGGATGTTTGCTCCCTCAGCTCCGCAGGCCCGGCCTGGCCTGGCCTTGTCGCTTTTGTCCCGCTCCTCGCATGGATCCAGGGATCCAGCGGGAGCTGGGAGTGGGCAGTCCCTGGGGCCGGCAGGAGAGGGGCGAGCAGAGGCTGGGCTGGCAGGAGAGACTTCCCTGGGATTGGTGCTGAGGGATGGGAACAGGGATAACGAGGAACCTGAGGCAGAGCTGCTGGAGCAGGGATAACGAGGAACCTGGGCCTGGGATGGAGCTGCAGGAACAGGGGCCTGGGTCTGGGTCAGGGCTGCTGGAACAGGGATGATGAGGAGAATCCCAGTGCCTGGGCCAGGGATAACGAGGAACCTGGGCCTGGGATGGAGCTGCAGGAACAGGGATGATGAGGAGAATCCCAGTGCCTGGGCCAGGGCTGCAGGAATAGGGATCCTGAGGATCCTGGGATGGAGCTGCTGGAACAGGGCAAACAAGGAACCTGTGCTTGGGTCAGAGCTGCCGGAGCAGGGATAACAAGGAACCTGGGACAGAGCTGCTGGAACAGGGATCATGAGGAACCGGTGCTTGGGTCAGGGCTGCTGGACAGGGATCATGAGGAGAATCCCGGTGCCTAGGCCAGGGATGAGGGAACAGGGATAACGAGGATCCTGTGCCTGGGATGGAACTGCAGGAACAGGGGCCTGGGTCTGGGTCAGGGCTGCTGGAACAGGGATGATGAGGAGATTCCCAGTGCCTGGGCCGGGGATAATGAAGAATCTGTGCTTGGGATAGAGCTGCTGGAACAGCCCTCAGGAGCTGATGATGATGATGATGATTGCTTCCGGAAAACAAGGAACCTGTGCTTGGGTCAGAACTGCTGGAACAGGGATCATGAGGAGAATCTCAGTGCCTGGGCCAGGGATGCTGGAACAGGGATTGTGAGGAACTTAGGCCTGGGTTGGGGCTGCGGGAACAGGGGTCTTAAGGAACCTGGGACAGAGCTGCTGGGACAGGGATAACAAGGATGATCCCTGTGCCCGGGACAGAGCTGCCCATGGGTGGCAGCAATCCCTGCTCCAGAGAGGCCTCGTGGATCTGGATCAGCTCCCTGGGATGAAATATCCCAGCAGGGATTTGGTGCCAGGCTCTGTCACATCCCTGAGGGTGTCTCTGGTGGCTGCCAGCAGCTGGGGAGGCTCTGGGGGGATGAAATGAGAGCTGGGATGTGTTGGGAGCTTCCCTCGGAGCCGCTGATCCCGTTCGGATTTGCTGGCCGAGGAGGGAATTCCAGGCCCTGCTCCCAGGCCTGCAGCTCCCAGCGTGCGTGTCCTGTGCCCTTCCCAAGGAGCTGGGCTCGAGCAGGAGCAGCTTTCCCAACCCTCTGGAGCCCCGGGAGGGTGGCCGGAGGGCACAGAGCCCTGCAGTGGCTCCTGCCCGTGTCCCTTGGCAGCACCAGGATGATCCTGCGTGTCCCACACCTCTGCCATGATCCTGATCTCTGCCCCAGTCCCTCCCCTGAACCGGGCACCTGCTGATCCGCAGCCTCTGGAGCTCTTTCCCAAGGCTCCTCCGTGATTTTTATCCTGCGGATTTGGCTTCGGAAACTCCCCAGGCTGCGCATCCGTGTGGGAGGTGGGAGGCAGGAATGGTTTCCTGGGGGGAAAAGTTGGGGCTGGGAGTGGCAGCTCGGGGTCAGGGTGGGGTTCGGCGCAGGTTGAGCAACGCTGCTCCTTTGAGCAACTCTGGGTTTGTTGTGTAAGGGAAAAGAGAGGGGGAACAACAGAAAAAAAGAGAAAATGGAGATCTGAGCTGAGGAAAAAAATGTCACTTCCTCAGATCCGTGTTGTGGAGCTCTTCGGCACCTCTGTGATCCTCAACTTTGGGGGGAAAGGAGATTTTTCTGCTGGGGAGGGCGAGGTTCTGAACTGGGGGCACCTGACCCGAATCCCACCCTCAGCTCCTGAGGGAGCTTCCCTCTCCCAGCAGGGCCCCTGTGACCCCCCGGGGACTCCTCCCGGGGCTCAGATTCGCTGCTGATCCACAGGATGAGAGGAAAAGGGGCTGGAAAAATCCTCACCATGCCTGGGATGGGGGGAATTGGGAGCTGCAGGGAGCAGGCGGGAAGGGAAATGATGCTGGGAATTCACAGCTTCCCTGAGAGCCCAGGGCAGTGTCACAGCCAGAGGCGACAGCAGGGTGACAGCTCCACATGTGTGGCCTCCCAGTCGGATCCAGCCGCCTTGGCAGAGCAGGGATTTGAGGGATTTGGGATCTTTGATCCCGAATTCTGTGCTGAGGCGCCAAGTGGAGCCTCCTCTTGTGTTCCACCTGAGCCCGGGACCTCCCGGGGGATTGTCCCTGTCCCTGGCAGAGCCAGGAGGGGCTCAGGAGGTCCAGGAGCAGCCGGAGCTCCAGCTGGAACCTGGGAGGGCTCCCAGCCTTGCCACCATCTGCTCCCAGCCTGGCTCGAGGAGATCCCAGAAATCCTTGGAGCTGCTTGGAGGGAGCGGCCGGGCTGGGATGGAGGTGTTGGCAGCTCCAGGGGGTGTTGGTGGGGCTGGGCAGTGCTGGGTCTGCTCTGCTGGGCACAGCTGGAGCCTCTTTGGTGGAGAAGAAGGGAATTTTCTGCCAAAAAGCTGCGTTCCCGGCCTGGGAATTCCCTCCCGCCGCCAGGGATTGCAGGGCAGGGTCACAGCCCCCACAGGCTGCCGTGTCCCCTCGGTGCCACCCTGAGCTGGATTGTTCTGGGCATCTCTGCTCCTGGGATGTGGGAATGGGAATCCTCTTGGATTTCCTTCCCTCTGTCCCTGCTGCTCCCTGCCCTGGATTTCCCTCTCTCTCCCAGCCCTGGATTTCCCTCTCTCTCCCAGCCCTGGATTTCCCTCTCTCTCCCAGCCCTGGATTTCCCTCTCTCCCAGCTCTGGATTTCCCTCTCTCCCAGCTCGATTTCCCTCTCTGGGCCGTTGCACAGTGTCCAGTGTCCAGGGCTCATCCCTGGAATGCAGAATCCCCATTTCTTACTTCCTGCTTGGAGCTCTGCTCCCAGCAAGGCTGGAATTGTGCCCCAGTCCCAGAGGGCTCCTCTTCCCTTCCCTGTCCTGTGCCGGCCCTGGGGTCTCCTAATGGATCCCATAGCACCATGATCAATCCCATAATATCCTGATCCATCCCGTAGCGCCCTGATCCATCCCGTAGCGCCCTGATCCATCCCGTAGCGCCCTGATCGATCCTGTAGTGCCCTGATCGATCCCATAATATCCTGATCCATCCCGTAGCGCCCTGATCCATCCCGTAGCGCCCTGATCCATCCCGTAGCGCCCTGATCCATCCCATAATCTCCTCATCCATNCTGATCCATCCCGTAGCGCCCTGATCGATCCCATAATATCCTGATCCATCCCGTAGCGCCCTGATCCATCCCGTAGCGCCCTGATCCATCCCATAACACCCTGATCCATCCCGTAGTGCCCTGATCCATCCCATAGCACCCTGATCGATCCCGTAACGCCCTGTCCCGCCTGTCCCGCAGCACTGGGAGCTGCTGGTGCTGGATAAGCTCAAGTGGGACCTGGTGTCGGTGATCGCCAACGATTTCCTGCCCCACATCCTGCACCGGCTGCCGCTGCCCGTGGACAAAGTGGAGCTGGTGAAGAAACACGCGCAGACCTTCATCGCCCTCTGTGCCACGGGTGGGTGCTGGGACCCCGGGGATGGGTCCTGGGATGGGCTCCTCGGCTTTTCTGGGATCTGTGGGACACCTGGGTTGGGCTCCTCAGCTTTTTTGGGATCTGTGGGACACCTGGGATGGGCTCCTCAGCTTTTTTGGGAGTTGGGTGCTTGCCTTCATTCCAGTCAGAGCCGTTCCAGGTGGGATCGTGGTCCCGGGGGCTCTGAGATGCCAGGAGAGCAGGGCCACATGCCAGGATCCTGCTGTGCCCGTGGGAGTGTGTCCAGTGCCGAATCCCAGCTTTTCGGGGCCGAATCCCAGATTTCAAGGCTGAATCTCAGATTTCCAGGGCTGAATCCCAGCTTTTCTCAGCCTCTCCCTCAGTTTCTGGAGCCACCTCATCTCAGGGCTTCTCCTGAAGCCCCGGCCCCAATCCCCCATCCCAGTTTCCCGTTGCCCCATCCCAGTTCCTCCCTGCCTGGCTGCTGAGTCCCTTGTGCGAGGCCTTCCCGAGCTTCCCAGGGAAAATCCCACTCCCAAATTCCCCGTGATCCTCACCAAGGGCTCCTTCCCATCCCTGCTCCTGTCCAGACTTCACCTTTGTGATGTACCCGCCGTCCATGGTCGCCACCGGCAGCATCGGCGCCGCCATCCACGGCCTCAGCCTGGCCCTCAACGGCGAGGCCATCACGGAGCTGCTGGCCGGGATCACGGGCACCGAGGTGGTGAGTGGGCACAGGGGAGTGGCACCGGGGATGGCACTGGGGATGGCACCGGGAGTGACACCGGGGATAGAACAGGGGATGGCACAGGGGATGGAACCGGGAATGACACCGGGAATGGCACAGGGGAACCTTCCCTCTGCTGCTCCTGCTCAGGGGAAGAACTTCCCACGGAGGGTGGAGGATCTGGGGGATCTCCCCTCTGGTGGCATTCCAAACCCACCTGGATGCATCCCTGCGTCACTGCTCCAGGTGACCCTGCCTTGGCACGGGGATGGGCTCCAGGGGACCCTCCCAACGCCAGACATCCTGGGATTCTGTGGAATTGTGCAGTGAAATCCTCTCATCCCTTTTCTCCCTGGTTTGGGGAGAGCCGAGGGATGTGGGGTGATCCCAAACACAGCCTGCGCAGGGCGGGGAGGGCTGGGAGCCTTTGAAATGCCACACAAAGGGCAGGATCTGTTCCCTGGCCAGGCAGGTGTTGGCAGGATCGGGTTCAGGGGGCGGGATGGGCACAGGGACACACCGGGCTCGGCAGCTGCTCCCCTCAGTGTCCGGTTGCAGGGGGGAAAGGGGCCGTGGAACCTTCCAGGTCTGGGGACAGCAGCTTGGGGGGGTTCTCCAGCCCCTCCGCTGCCCCTGGAGCAGGGACAGGGATACTGCTGGGATTCTCCAATTGGGATTTTCCTCTCCTATTTGATCTCCTCTCTGTCCCGGGGTCGGTTTCAGTCCCCTGACAGGACCTGGATCAGGAGTGGCTGCCACGAGGCTTTGTCCGGGCGGGAGCCTCCCCATCCCTTTGTGCAGATGGAATTTTTTTTGTTCTGCGGAGCCTTTTTAAAGAGAGAATCAGTGCAGCCACCTGCTCCCAGGCTGCTGTGGGTCAGGGCTGGGCAGGGAACAGGTGGGAAGCAGGGAGGGCTCCATGGAGGGAGAGGAGCTGAAATGGAGCCTCCCCAGCATCTGCTGTGGCCCCCCTGCCGAGGTGTGAGGATCCCGCAGGATCCTGGGCTGCGTCACTGCTCCATTGGGCTTCTGGGAGAGCCCTTGGGCTCCTGGGAGAGCCCCTGGGCTCGGCCTTCCCTGCCTGCTGCTGCTTCTCCCTGAGCGTGGCCCTGTCCCCGGGCTGGGACTCAGTTTCCCTTCTGGAGGAGCTGTTCCCGTATGCAGGGGTGGAGCTGCAGGGCTGGGCCAGCCCCGTGGCCAGTGGGAGCCTGGCTCTGTGGCCACGCTGGCTTTGGCATCTGGGCCAGAATGGCCGGTGGAGAGCCCAGGCATGGGTGGTCATGGGGATGGAGAGACAGGGATGGAGAACGTGGGGGTGGACTGGCCATAGGGATAGAGAGCCTGGGATGGACTGGCCTTGGTGATGGACAGCCTGGGATGGACTGGTCATTATGATGGAGAGAGCAGGGATGGACAACCTGGGGGTGGACTGGCCATGGTGGTGGTCAGCCCAGGATGGACTGGCCGTGGGGATGGAGAGCCCAGGACTGGGTGACCGCAGTGAGGAGAGTCTGGGGATGGTGACAGAGAACTTGGGATGGACTGGCCATGGGACGGTGGTGGAGAATCCAGGAGCAGTTGTTCATGGTGATGGAGAGCCCAGGGCCGGGTGGCTGCGGTGCTGGTCAGCCCAGAGATGGTGATGGACAGCTGGGGATGAAGATCCTGAAGATGGACTGGCCATGGTGCTGGTCAGCCCAGGGCTGGTGCTGGAGACCTGGGTGTCCGTGGCGAGGAGAGCCCATGGCCGGGTGTCTGAGGGACCGGAGCAGTGCCGATGGCAGGAGGAGGAGGAGGAGGCAGCTTGACGGAAGCTGGGGAAGGGGAGCTGGGGATGGGGAGCCGGGCGTTGCTATTTTCACTCACCACATCCTCTGTCAGTTTCTCAGAACCACTGGTGGATTCCTGGTAAGATTTCGGGGTGTGACAATGTCCCGTGAGCTGCAAACTGTCACCGGGCCATGCCGGGCCAGGCTGTGCCCCAGGGAGCTCCAGTGTTCAAGTGGGAGTTTCCTCCTCTGCTTGCAGCTCGTGGAGGGAGAAAACCAGAGCGGGGTTTGCGTTTGTGGCAGGGGAAGGCTGCTCCTGGCAGCCCCCAGCGCCTCCTGGGGGTGTCCCCAGCACTGGGGGTGTCACGGGGGGGACAGGAGGGTGAAAACCTTGTCAGCAGCTCCGGAGCCACGGTGTCGTTCTCCCGGTGGGGATGGGGTCGGTGTGGGAACACCCGGGCGGATTTGGGGTCAGGGAGGGTCCTTGCTGCCTCAGGGGCACCCAGCAGAATTCACGTGCCCAGGATCGCTCCGAGCTCCGGGAATCTCCTGGGGAGCCGAAGGGGGTTCCCTGTTCCAAGGCCAGCCATTTCTCCTGGATCTGGGAAGTCTGGCCTGCACGGAGCTGCCCTGCCCTTGCCAGGCTGCCGGAACCACACCCTGCTGCCCCCGGGGTGCTTTGGGAAGCTCTGCTGGACACAAAATTCCTGCAGAATTCCAGCAGGGACATGGGGGCAGGACAACCAGAGGGGCTCAGAGCACAGAAGGGCTGGAGATGCCCCTGGATGGAGAAAAACTCCTTTTCTCAGATGCTCAGGGTGGGCCAGGGGTGCGGCTGCTCCGAGCTTTTCCTAAAACTCCCACAGCACTGATGCCTCCCGTGTCCTTCCCTGTTCCAGGACTGCCTGAAGGCCTGTCAGGAGCAGATCGAGGCGGCCTTAGCCGAGAGCCTGAAGCAGGCGTCGCAATCCCAGCAGGAATTCAGCGCCAAGGCGGCGGCGTACGGGGGCAGCCAGCCCACGGGCACCCCCACGGACGTCACCGACATCAACCTGTGACCAGCGCCCTCCCCGAGAGCCCCGGCCCCTCCCGGACACCCCCAGCTCGCCGCATCCCCCTCGCCCACCCGTGCAGCACCTCCCCTGCCAGGCTGGGAATGCGGAATTCCCAGGCTGGGAATGCGGAGCAGGGTCCGGAGCTGCTGCAGGTGGCCGGGGCGGGGAGCGACCGTGGTGGTGTCACGGGAATGCTGGGGACAGAGAGCAGGACCCCGGATGAAGTTGGAATTGTTTCTGTGTGGGTGGTCCGGGGTGTTCACGGTGACTTCCAGCCCCGTGAGGGACCATGGAGAGCAGGAGCCAAATCCTCATCAGCCCCAGCTCCTGCGGGGCTCGTGGAGCAACTGCTTGGTGGCCCCTCGGTCCCAATCGCTTCGTGCCACATTCGCACAGCTCTGGGGCGAGCTGTGCAGCTGCTTCTGCTTGGACAGGACCCGAGGGGCTCCTTTGTTTGCGCTGTTGGATGTGGGATTTTGGGGACGCGCGCTCCCCGTCCGTGCCTTGCGAGGGGTTCAGGTTCGGGCGCCGTCCCCTCGGCTTTTCCGCTGCCCCACGGAGGCTGCTAAATTTATTGTTCACTGCTGGGAAACCGGGAGGGAAGGAGTCCTGGCGTTCCTCGGGGTGGGGTCTGGGTGCCGCTCTCCTCTCCTTCCCAAAAAAGTGCCTTCCCCCTTCGCCCCTTCCCTGGCTCCCTGGGCATTGGGAGACTCTCACTCGGAGGCTGGGTGGTCCTTTGGTAGCTTAGGCATCAGACTAGGATTTGAGGAAAACCTTTCAATGTGCTGCTATAGTCTGGGATGCATCTCCACTCTTCCAGGGCAGGGATTTCGGATCACGCTCAGGAGGGGGCTGTGTTCATCCACGTGGATCCGAGCTGCCTCCTCAGAGGGTGGGAAAAACTTTGCTGCGCACTTGAGTTGGAAAAGCAATTACTGCATTTTTGTATTGTTGTTGTTGATCCTGTTAGTTTTTTATAAAAAAGTGTTTTAAAACGGGAAAAAAAAAAAAAATAATGCTGCTTTTTCTATGAGAAAACCTTTTACAGAGTGGAATTAATAACCAGGAGAAGCCGGAGACTCCGCAGGAACGGGAGGGAGATGCCGCTGCTCCCGTGGGACCTCTGGACACGTGGCTGTTGTCCTCCCGTGGGGGACGTGGAAAAAGAGGTCGAAATCTTCCTTTTTGGATACCACCAGCCACACAAAAATCAGGCGGAAAAAGGTGGGGTCCTCCCTGAGGCTGCCTCGCCCGGAAACCCACGGAGCCGCTGCCTCCTGCGAGCAGGAGGGTTGGGACAGAGCCTGGCTGTGCAAAAGGAAGTGTGTTTCTTTTTTTTATATATATATATAAAAAGAGTTTTTAATTTAAGAGTAAATTTAAGTGGTTTGGTGTTCACTTGCATGCGTCCCGCTGCCGGGAGAGCCAGAGAACCCCATGATGTTGCAATAAAGAATTTTAAACAAGAACCGGCGGCTCGAGGGTTTCCCTGCGCCATTCCCTGGGTGGAGCTGGGATTCCTCTGGGATGGGGATCCCTGGATGGAGCTGGGATTCTTCCGGGATGGGGATCCCTGGGTGGAGCTGGGATCCCTCCGGGATGGGGATCCCTGGGTGGAGCTGGGGTCCCTCCGAGATGGGGATCCCTGGGTGGAGCTGGGATTCCTCCGGGATGGGGATCCCATAGGGGCCCCTGCATTTCCCAGAATGGAACGGGGAGAGGGCAGGCAGGACCCTGAGGGGCACACGGGGCAGCTCAGGGATGGTGATGGATGAACCAAACACCTCCCACTGGAGCAGAGGCAGAACCTTGTTCCCAGGATTGGAAGGGGACAGGCACTGGAGCAGCTCAGGTGGTGGCAAGAGCCTGCCAGGTGCTCTGTGCCAGCCCAGGCTCCCTCTCACGCTCATCAGCCTCTGGCTTCTTTGAAATCAGATAAAATCAGGAAGTCAGGGAAAAGGCTGCAGTGTGTGGGCACCCAGCTCCTGGCACGGGAGGTGACAACTCCCAGGAAAAGGAGGAGGCAGCTGCCCTTGGCTCTGCTCAGAGGATGCAGCAGGAGCTCCTCACCTGCAGGACCTGCAGGGCACAGACCCGGCAGTGTCACCTGCAGCAGCTCCCAGGGAAGCGCAGCCTCGCGGAAAAATCCCTGCTGGGATTTCCAGCAGAGGTGGCACACGGGCAGTGCCAGGTGCAGGCCAGGCCTCCGGGGCCAACTGAGGACAGTGGCCCCGTGGCTTCGGGAAATAAACCCTGGGGTGCTTTGAGTGTTTGGAGAAAATCCCTGGGGCAGGGAGGTCCAAAGGCTGGAGGAGACAGGGACAGGCCAGGACCACACAGGGCAGAGCCAGCCCTGACTGCCCGACACGGCTCCAGTTTTATTTCCAAGTACAGGAACAAGCCAAGGTGTCCCAGTGCCGGTGGCACCGGGATCCTGGCTGGGCCAGGGGCTGCCCTGCCCTGTGACGAGCAGCACAGGGCGCCCAGCCCAGCTCTGTGGGCACAGTCTGTTCCCAGTGACCGCTCGGGATCCGGGATGGACGCTCCCGATCCGGGCTCCCAGCTATCCCAGGGGCCGGCCGGGCTGCAGCTTTCCCATCCTGCAGCTCACTCCATCACTCCATGGCCACGGGCTGCTCCCCCTCCACATCCCTGGTCTTGGAGTTCATCAGCTCGCGGCGGATCTCGGGTGAGATCTGCGGGTGGCTGTGGAACTTGAGCAGCTCCAGCAGCGCCTCCTTCTGCTCCGAGGACAGATCCTCCTTGTAGCGCTGGGCCAGGGCCAGGAAGCTCTGGTGCCACAGCACGGGCAGGAGCCGCTGGTCCGTGCGGAAGGCCAGGAAGTGGAAGACCAGGGCGTCGAGCACGCGGAAGGGCAGCGCGTATTTCTTGTCGATGAGCAGCCGCAGGAAGATGCTGTTGGCGCCGCTGTACTGCATCTCGGCCAGCTTCAGCAGCGCCGCGCTGCGGGGACAGCACGGGGTCAGGGACAGAGCCACGGGGTCAGGGACAGAGCCACAGGGACACGGGAGGGGTCAGGGGAAAGGGGGCAGAGCCATGGGGACATGGAGGAGACAAGGGGTCAGGGGGTGCTGGACTGGAGCCATGGAGACCAAGGAATGGGCACCGGGTCAGGGGACACAGCCATGGGGACACGGGAGAGGTCAGGGACAGAGCTACATGGACAGAGGAGGGGTGGAGGGGTCAGGGATGGAGCAACGGGCACATAGGAGGGGGTGATGGTCAGGGGACGGAGCCACATGGACAGAGGAAGGGTCAGGGGTCAGGCGACAAGAGCCATGGGGACACAAGAGGGGTGAGGGATCAGGAGACAGAGCCATGGGGACAGAGAAGCAGTGAAGGGATCAGGGGACAGAGCTACAGGAACACGGGAGGGATGAGGGGTCAGGGGGTGCTGGGCTGGCCCCATGGAGAACAAGGACTGTCAGGGGTTCCGGGACAGAGGCAGGAGGATGGAGCAGGCTCATGAGGGTCAGGGAGACTGGAGCCATAGGGACCAAGAACGGACATGGAGGGGCCAGGCTGGAGCCACAGGGATCAAGAAGGGACCAGAGGGGTCAGGGAGGGCCGGTCTGGAGCCAGGAATGGGCACAAGAAGGGTCAGGCTGGAGCTGCAGTGACCAAGGATGGAGCATGGGAGTCAGGGGGGGCTGGAGCCATGGGGACCAAGGAGGGACCACAGGGGTCAGAGGGGCTCAGGCAGAAGCCACAGGACCAAGAAACGGGCAGGGTCAGAGCCATGGGGATGGAGGATGGGGCTTGGGGACCAAGGAGAGACCACAAGAGTCAGGGGGACTGGAGCCATGGAGCACCAGGCATACAGGCACAAAACTGAGCCTCGAAACTCAACCCCCGCAGGAGCTGAGTGACCCCACCCCACCACCTCTGAGGGCCGCAGAAGCTGAGGGATTGACCCAAGGTGCTTCCCAGGGTCCCTGAAGGAGAAGCTGTGACCCCCCCAGCCCCTCAGGGCCTCACCTGGAGTGCAGGACGGGGATGGAGCACTTGGTGAGGATGCTGCCGATGATGATGGCCTCCCTGAGCGTGCACGTGCCCGACTCACACAGCGGGATGAGGATCCCTGGGAACAGGGACACTCAGGCACCGACCACCTTCCCCCACAGGCACAGCCCTGGGGCTCAGCACCTTCTCCCTGATCCCAGGAAATCACCACTCCCAGCCAAGCGCCAGGGGAGACCCTGCAGGACCCCTACCCTTGAACCAGGCCGCTGGCTTGAACAGAGCCTTCTTCAGAGCCATGTACAGGTGGAAGTTGAGCCGCTTGTACTCGGCGATGTCGTCCCGGATCCGCGGCAGCAGCACCAGGTTGTAGAAGCGCTGGGCCATCCTCTCTTTCAGGTTGGAGGAAAATATCCTGGGAACAGCAAAACACGAAGGGATGGATGAGGAAAGGAGGCCAAACTGGGACAGGTTGGTGTTTGGAAAATCTGATTCCGGTTATGGGAAGGAAAAGCAAGAAATCCCATGGCAGAGGCTCCCTGAGGTGACCTTACCTGGTGGCCTGGTACATGGCAGCTGCTGTCCACGTCTCTGGCTCGGTGATGTAGAGGATCTGCTCCCAGTTGGACAAGGCAGAAATGATTTTAAACGCCTTGGGGAGCTTCCCGCTCCTGTACTTGGACAGCACCTGCAGAGCCACGGACACAGAGCAGGCCATGCTGGTGGGTACTGACAGCAGGGACACGGGCGAGTTGTCCCCTCCCTCAGCACCTCAGGGGCGCGGCTGTGGGTTCAGCTGCTCCGGCCTCACCTCCCTGACTCCCCTGTAGACCTCCAGCACACGGGGGTCGAGCTGGGGCATGGGGCAGCCCGAGATCTCCGACAGCTTCGTCTCCACCTCCGTCTGCTTCTCCGTGATCTTCTCCATGATGATGTCGGCCAGGGTGCGCCTGGGGCCGGCACAGGACGGGGTCAGTGGGGGGACGGGGGGGCTGACATGGGATAGGGATGAATTTAGAGCTTATGTGGGATAGGGATGAATTTGGAGCTGACATGGGATAGGGATGAGTTGGGGGCTGACACAGGACGAGGGTTGAACCGGGGGTCGCACGGGGCTGACACGGGACAGGGGCAGAGTCGGGGTCCGTGCAGGGAAGCGGCCCCAGCCCCGGTGCAGGCCCCTCCTCAC
>VZRN01004544.1:122646-134534 GCA_013397935.1 Dasyornis broadbenti | reverse complement strand
AAAAAAAAAAAAAAAAAATTCCACAATTTTTTTAATATTCACACCTGAGGAGAAAAATTAAGAGGGAAGAGGAGAGGGAGAAAAAAAAAGCTCAGGGAGGGAAAAAGGTGGGAAAGGGATGTTTCCAAGTTGGAAAGAGGAGGCCAAATCCATCCTTTGTTTAGTTTAGGATTTCCAAAAGTGCTTTCCCAGGTGCTGGGATTTGGGAGGGAAGGAGCCCAGCCCGCAGGAGAGCTGTGGGGGAATTTCTGATAAATCAACACCTCGGTGGTGCTGAAGTGGCCACTTGAGCTCTCATGTGGAGTCCAGGAGGAGGAACTGAAGAGCTTTGATTTTTCTCTGCGAGATTCCATCCTCAGCAGCGACATCCCCGAGAAAAGTGGGAATTAAAGCAAAGCCGCCTCGTCTGGGGCCACTAAAAATCCATTTCCTCGGGTCCCTGCCCACCCAGCTCAATCCCTGCCTCAAAGCTTTGGCGAGGCAGCTCGCGTTAAACTTTGCACCTCATCAAATGATGTTTGAACCGAGCGCTCCGTGTGCCAGCTCCCTGCTCAAGCAACTTCATTCAGCCTCTCGTGGATTATTCCAACAGATCCGTTTTTCCAGTCCCTTCTACCTCTGGGCGGGTTTTCCCCCCTTTTTCTCCCCTGCGTGGTTCTTATTTTGTTGCAGTCCGCACTTGACAACTCTTCATTGTTTCCATTTGATTGTTTGAAAAAGCACCTAGAATTAAATTTAATTCAGCCCAGCTTTTTTTTTTTTTTTTTTTTTTAATCTTTCCCCCTTCTCGTCCCCCTGTCTCTCACCAAGTGATCGAAGCAGCCAAAAATCCAAGTGATCGCAGGGGGGGCACGTTTTTCCTTCCCCTTTTTTTTTTAAACTCCCATTTTCTTCCCCCCTGCCATATGTTGGGTCATCCACTACAAAAGCCTCACGACGAAGAGGCTACAACATGTGATCAGCAGATCTCACAGCCTGTCCCCCCCCCAAAAAAAAAAAAAAAATAAAAAAAAAAAAAAAAAGAAAAAAATTAAAAAATGAAAGCAGAGAATGAAATTCCAGAGTTCCCTCTTGGGTGTGACGTGTCTCGACATCTGAGAGTTCGGGTTCCTGGGGGTAATTCCAGAGAGTTCTGGGTTTTTTTTGGAATAAATGAGTTCTGTCTGCGCTGAGGGGGTTAATGCTGCTCCAAACCAGCCCTGCCAGCGTTCTCTGTTCCAGAGAATTTGGGTTCCTGGGTGTAATTCCAGAGAATTCTGGGTTTTTTTGGAATAACTGAGTTCTGTCTGCGCTGAGGGGGTTAATGCTGCTCCAAACCGGCCCTGCCAGCGTTCCAGGGATGGTTTCTGTGCATCACCAGGGTATTTTCTCTCTGTCTCTCCAGGGCTTTGAAGCTGCCTTGCAGTGAGGACTTCCCTGGCCATTAAATTCTCCGGGATCCGCCAGGACTCCTCGGGAAGATGGGGCTGCTCCGCGCCCGGGACGCGGCGTCGCGGAGGAAAGGATGTGTCACCTCCACTCCGTGAGTACCTGAGAGGGCCTGGCCTCCTGCCCTGGGACCAGAGCCTTGGAGGGGCTGGAAAAAGGGAATCCACAGTCCTGGAAATCCGCACATCCGCTGGGAATCTTTGATCAAAGATGTGGATGCAGGACACAGAGCAAACGCTCTCTGCGCCTCCTCGGACCCCAGCTTTGATGTCCCCACAGTTCCAAGACTCTCCCCACGGTTCCAGTTGCTTTTCCTGTCTTTTTTTCCCTGCTGATTCCTGTTTTCCTGCTGCTGTTTTTCCCCTGCTGGAATGTTTGGGAAGCTGTGGGGAATCAGAGGGTTCGGGAGCAGGAGGTGAAGCCCGAGGACAAACGCTCTGGTTCCAGCAAATTACCTGATATTTCCACAGCTCCTGCCTGGAGCTGGGAACCTCAGCCTGGTCCCACATTCCACCTCCAAATTCCTTTTGGATTTATCAGTGGCAAGGGGGCAGCTAAAGAGCAGAGTTTGTGTGGACTGAATTCATCTTTCTCTCCGTGAAATCCCTCCAGGTTGGGTCAGATGCTCTGGCAGCTGTCTGGGGCAGCTTTTGGAGAAAAGGTTGAGTTTTATTCTGCAGACCTTGTCCATTCAATATCTTCCACTGGTGCTAAAAGCTGCTTTAAAAAAACTCTGTGCAGAAATGATGTTGTTGGTTGAGGGATGGGCACAGAAAGATGTCGATGTTTCCGTAGGTGCGGTACAAAAGAAGGGCGGTGGGCACTGCCCAGAGCTCAAGGAATGCTTGGACAACACTCCCAGGCAAATGGTGGGGATTTGGGGTGTCCTGTGCAGGGCCAGGAGTCAGATCTGATGATCCTTGTGGGTCCCTTCCAACTCAGGATATCCCATGACCCTGTAATGAAATTTCAGATCCAAACTGTGGCTCTAAAATCCTTTTCCTTGTGTGTTTTTGGCCTCCCGAGGTCAGAGCAGCGACGCCTCCTGTGAGACATGGACAGATGCAAACGTGGGGAATTTGGGGTGTCCTGTGCGGGGCCATGGGTCAAATCTGAGGATCCTTCCAACTCAGGATATCCCATGACCTTACAAAAAGAGATTTCAAATCCAAATCACGGCTCTAAAATCCTTTCCCTTGCGTTTTGTGCCTCACGAGGTTGGAGCAGCGCTGCCTCCTGTGAGACATGGATAGATGCAAACTCCAGGACCAGGAGTCAGATCTGATGATCCTTGTGGGTCCCTTCCAACTCAGGATATCCCATGACTCTGTAATGAAATTTCAGATCCAAACTGTGGCTCTAAAATCCTTGTCCTTGTGTGTTTTTGCCTCCCGAGGTCAGAGCAGTGACACCTCCTGTGAGACATGGACAGATACAAACGTGGGGAATTCGGGGTGTCCTGTGTGGGGCCAGGAGGCAAATCTGAGGATCCTTCCAACTCAGGATATCCCATGACCCTACAAAAAGAGGCTTCAAATGCAAATGATGGCTCTCAAATCCTTTCCCTTGTGGTTTTTGGCCTCCCCACGTCCGAGCAGCAACGCCTGTTGTGAGACATGGATAGATACAAACGTGGGGAATTTGGGGTGTCCTGTGCGGGGCCAGGAGTCAGATTTGATGATCCTTGATGATCTTTCCAAGTCAGAATATCCCGTGATTGTATCAAAAGAGATTTCAAACGCATGCCATGGCTCTAAAATCCTTTTCCTTGTGTTTTTGGCCTCACGAGGTTGGAGCAGCGACGCCTCTTGTGAGACACGGATAGACGCAAACGTGAGGAATTTGGGGTGTCCTGTGTTGGGGCCAGGAGTCGGATTTGATGATCCTTGCAAGTCAGGACATTCCATAATTGTATGAAAAGAGATTTCAAATGCATACCATGGCTCTAAAATCCGTTTCCTTCTGTTTTTGGCCTCCACAGGTCCGAGCAGCAACGCCTGTTGTGAGACATGGATAGAGGAAGTGTAGGGAATTTGGGGTGTCCTGTGCAGGGCCAGGAGTCTGATGATCCTTCCAACTCAGGATATTCCATGATCGTGTCAAAAGACATTTCAACTGCATGCCACGGCTCTAAAATCCTTTCCCTTGTGTGTTTTTTCACCTCGGCAGGTCGGAGCAGCGCCGCCCGCAGTGAGACATGGATAGAGGCAAACGTGAGGAATTTGGGGTGTCCTGTGTGGGGCCGGGAGTCAAATCTGATGATCCTTTTGGCCCCCTACAACAAGAGATTTCAAATCCAAATCGCGTCTCTAAAACCCCTTTCCTTGCGTTTTTTCGCCTCGGCAGGTCGGAGCAGCGCCGCCCGCAGTGAGACATGGATAGATGCAAACATGTGGGGCGGCTACGACTCGCCCAGGACCACTCGATCCTGAACCCGCAGAAGTGGCACTGCGTGGACTGCCACAGCACCGAGTCGCTCTGGGCCTGCCTCAAGTGCTCGCACGTGGCCTGCGGGAGGTTCCTCGAGGAGCACGCCCTGAGGCACTTCCAGGAGAGCCGGCACCCCCTGGCCATGGAAGTGCACGAGCTCTACGTCTTCTGTTACCTCTGCCAGGATTATGTCCTGAACGACAACCCCGAGGGGGACCTGAAGCTGCTGAGGAGCTCCCTGTCGGCCATCAAGGGGCAGAGGAGCGGGAGGACGCTGCGCTCCACGGCCCCGGGAGAGGACGCGTGGAGGAGGAGCCCTCAGGGCCAGTCCCAGACGCTCACGGCGCTGTGGCACCGGCGCCAGGCGCTGCTGGCGAGGGCACTGCGGACCTGGTTCCACAAGAGCTCCCGGGGGCAGCTGAAGTTAAAGGAGAAGAAGGAGCTGGAGGAGCTGGAGAAGAAGAAGGAGGCGGCTCGGCAGCGGCGGCAGGAGATGAAGAGGCAGCTCCTGGAGGAGCTGGCGAACACCCCCCCGAGGAAGAGCGCCAGGCTGCTGTCCCACGTGCACAGGGAGAGCTTGATCCCAAGGAAATTCAGGGAGGTGGCCACAGCTTCCCCTACCTCAAGGCAGGTGCAGAGCAGCCGATTCAAGCAGTTCTACTCCATCCGGCGGCAGCCCCTGATGACCCCGGGCGTGACGGGGCTGAGGAACCTGGGCAACACTTGTTACATGAACTCCATCCTGCAGGTGCTCAGCCACCTGCAGAAATTCCGAGAATGTTTCTTGACTCTTGATCTCTGTGAAACTGAAGAGCTTTTAGCTAAAACTGTGAACGGGAGGGCCAGGGTGCCTGGGGCTGCTGCTCCCGAGGCGGGGAAGCCTGACAGGGTGGGATCCTCCGGCACGCAGAGCTCGCCCGCCGGCCTGAACGGTGGCTCCTCCATCAGCCGCAGTTTGGAGCTGATCCAGCCCAAGGAGCCGAGCTCGAAGCACATCTCCCTCTGCCACGAGCTGCACACCCTGTTCAGGGTGATGTGGTCTGGCAAGTGGGCCCTGGTGTCTCCCTTCGCCATGCTGCACTCCGTGTGGAGCCTGATCCCGGCCTTCCGCGGCTACGACCAGCAGGACGCTCAGGAATTCCTCTGCGAGCTGCTGGACAAGGTCCAGCAGGAGCTGGAGTCGGAGGGGACCAAGCGCAGGATCCTCATCCCCTTCTCGCAGAGGAAGCTCACCAAGCAGGTCCTCAAGGTGGTCAACACCATTTTCCACGGGCAGCTGCTCAGCCAGGTATGGAACTGCTTTTCCACAGGGATCGGGTGGAGCTGTTCCCACCGAGGGCTCCGTGTCGAGGATCCCGTTAAGGAGTGGCTTAGGAGCAATTCCCGAGGAAAAAAAATCCCTTGGCTCGCTGTGCGGGTGCCACCGTTTCCGTACTTGTCACGTTTCTCACGAATTCACGTAAATTCTGCCACTCCTGGATGAAACCTGCACAAGTACAGGAGTCCTGAGCCCCTGGTTTTAAGGTTTGAATGCGTTTTTAAGGTTTGAATGTGATTTTAAGGTTTGGATGTGTTTTTAAGGTTTGAATGTGATTTTAAGGTTTGGATGTGTTTTTAAGGTTTGAATGTGAATTTAAGGTTGAATGTGGTTTTAAGGTGCCTTTTTCATTTGTTTTGCCCCTTTCTGCTCTTGTTCCTGGGAGGAATCAGATGAGGCACCTCTGGTGCTCTGAAGGACAAGCTCTTTGTGGCAATTTTTATTTCGCCAGCACAAGAGACGCTGACCGTGCTTGACAAAGGTTTGTGCACGAGGTGAAAGTGCCTGTGGTGCTGTTCGATCTCTTACTCCTGCGTTGTTCCTTGCTGGAAATGTGTTACTCCCCACAAGGCAGAGCCCCAAGACCCCAAAATCCCCGGACATTTTGCAAATCCCAGCTCTTTTTACTTTCCAGGAGAATGAAATGGGAGCAGAAGGGGTGGTTTGCAGGATCAGACACAAAGTGTGCTCTCTGTGTGTTGTCAGGATTGTTTCCCTCACCCTGCTCTGAGCTCAGCATTCCTCAGGACCTTCCTGCCTGGCAGAGATTAAAAGGTGGATTTCTCCAGTGAAAGCTTTTGGTTTTCAGGAAAACAATGCCTGAAGTTGTTTTTCATAGAATTATAGAATATCCCGAGCTGGAAGGGACCCACAGGGATCAAAACCAAGCCCTGGCCCTGCACAGACCCCAAAATCCCACCCTGGGCATCGCTGGGAGCTCTGGCAGCCTGGGGGCTGTGCCCATTCCCTAGGGATCCTGGGCAGTGCCCAGCACCCTCTGGGGGAAGAGCCTTTCCTTGAAATCCATCCCAAACCTCCCCTGGCCCAGCTCCAGCCCTTCCCTGGGTCCTGTCCCTGGCACAGCCAGCAGATCTCGGGCTCACTGGAATCATTTCCACCGGGAATTTCTCGTGGGCCGCTCACCACCCTGTGCTCAGCTGTGTCTCAGCTCTTGTGTTGTGCTGGTGTCAGACTCTGCCGTGCCGTGAGGAGAGCTCACAAATCAGTGGAATTGATCTGCTGCTGAGATCCACCAGAAAAACCTCCCTGAGCTCTTTATCCTGCTGGAGGAACCCTGATGTGCCAGGCCTGGGTTAAATTTCAAACCCCCTTCTGTGCCCTGAGCTCCTTCCCTGTCTGCTGCCTCCTCCTGTGCTCCGCTTTTACCTCTGAGTTTAATTGGAGGGGCTGGAGAATTCCTGAGGGAGCTGTGAAGGGTCAGGAGAATCCTGAGGGGGCTGGGAAGGGCCTGGAGAATCCTGAGGGAGATGGGGAAGGGTCAGGAGAATCCTGAGGGTGATGGGGAAGGGCCTGGAGAATCCTGAGGGAGATGGGGAAGGGCCTGGAGAATCCTGAGGGAGATGGGGAAGGGCCTGGAGAATCCTGAGGGAGATGGGGAAGGGCCTGGAGAATCCTGAGGGAGATGGGGAAGGGTCTGGAGAATTCTGAGGGGGCTGGGAAGGGTCTGGAGAATCCTGAGGGAGATGGGGAAGGGTCTGGAGAATCCTGAGGGAGCTGAGGGGGCTCAGCCTGAAGCAAAGGGGGATCAGGGGGAACCTTGTGGCTCTGCACAGCTCCTGACAGGATGGGGCAGCCGGGGCGGGATTTGGGATCTGATCCCAGGGAACAGGGACAGGAGGAGAGGGAACGGCCTCAGGCTGGGCCAGGGGAGGCTCAGGTTGGACATTCCCAGGAATTTCCTCATGGAAAGGGCGCTCAGGCCCTGGAACTGCCCAGGGAGGTTTGGAGTCCCCATCCCTGGAGGTGACACCTGGAGGGCTCAGGGTGAGGATCAGGCACAGGTTGATGACCCTGGGGGGTCTTTTCCAACCCCAGCAATTCCATGAAAACTTTCTTGCTCTTATTTACGATAAGCTGGGGTGACATAAGAAAACCGGCACACCTGAAGTTTGTCCTTTCAAGAATCATTTTTACAAAGCAGACAAATCTCTAAAGGAATTGGACACTTTGAATATTCAAGGTAAGAAAAGAAACCGTGGAAAGAAGTTTGGATGAGAAATGCTGACTTTTTCAGTAGGAAACAGACCCCAGGTTTTTTTCCACCCCAATTTAATATTTTGTACCTATAAATCCTTCATTTCCTTGAGTTTTACTCGAGTTTGCTGAGTAAAATCCGTGAGCTGGTGTTTCTTCTGTGAAGGTGTTCAGCTGAGGAAGGAAAAAAAGACCCACAAAGGTGAATGATTCTTTTTCGAGAATTGAGAAAGCCATTTAAATTATTCCAGACATAAAAACTGTTTCCCTCGACTGCCAGATCTTTGCCTGTGGCACCGCTCAGCTCTTTGGGCCCCAAATTCCTCCTTCCCAGCTCCCAGCGCCGTGTCCTTCTCCCCTCCCCAGGTCACCTGCAGGACGTGCGACTACAAATCCAACACCGTGGAGCCCTTCTGGGACCTTTCCCTGGAATTCCCGGAGCGCTACCACTGCCTGGAGAAGGGGATCGTCCCGGTCCAGCAGGCTGAGTGCATGCTGACCGAGATGTTGGCCAAATTCACCGAGACCGAGGCTCTGGAGGGGAGGATCTACGCCTGTGACCAGTGCAACAGTGAGTGGGGCTGGGCCTGGCCCTGCTGGGGCCACCTGGAAACCGGGATTGGAGCCTGGATGGGGAAAAAAAAAATCTCCTTTTCCTCGCTGCTGCTGCTGCTTGGCTTCCTCCTGCTGCTGCCTTCGGCTCTGCTGTGCCATTTTTTGGCTCTGCCAGGTCATTTTTGGATCCGAAATGCCCTTTTTTGGCTGCGTCGTGTCATTCCTTGGCCCTGCCATGTCACTTTTTGCCTCTGCCATGTCATTTTTTTTGCTCTGACATTTAATTTTTTCCCCTGCTTTGTAATTTTTTGCCTCCACCATGTCATTTTTTGCCCCTACCGTGTCATTTTTTTTACTCTGTCATTCCAGTTTTGCCCCTACTTTGTCATTTTTTGCCCCTGATGTGTCATTTTTGCTCTGACATTTCATTTTTGCCCCTGCCTTGTCACTTTTTGTCCCTAATGTGTAATTTTTTTGCTCTGTCATTCCATTTTTGCCCCCTGCTTTCTCACATTTTGCTTCTGCCACATCAGTTTTTACTCCTGACGTGTCATTTTTTGCCCCTGATGTGTCATTTTTGCTCTGACATTTCATTTTTGCCCCTGCCTTGTCACTTTTTGTCCCTAATGTGTAATTTTTTTGCTCTGTCATTCCATTTTTGCCCCTGCTCTCTCACATTTTGCTTCTGCCACATCAGTTTTTGCTCCTGACGTGTCATTTTTTGCCCCTGATGTGTCATTTTTTGCTCTGACATTTCATTTTTGCCCCTGCTTTGTCACTTTTTGCCCCTGCCATGTCACTTTTTACCTCTGCCATGTCACTTTTTGTCCCCAACGTGTCATTTTTTTGCTCTGTCATTCCATTTTTGCCCCTGCTTTCTCACATTTTGCCTCTGCCGTGTCACTTTTTTGCTCTGACATTCCATTTTTGCCCCTGCCATATAAATTTTTTTTGCCCCTCCCGTGTCATTTTTTGCCTCTGACATCAAACTTTTGCCTCTGCTCCATGATTTTTCCCCTCCCCTCTGCCCCCCCAGCAGCACAATTCCCCCCAGGTTTAACACCAGCATGTTCAGAGCTGTTCTCCCTTGCCTTGGAGAGGACTTTGGGGATTCCTGGGGTGAGAATTTTTCGGATTTAGCGCCAACAGAAGGAGCTTTGCTCACCCCTGCGTGGCAGGAAAGCTTCCCTCACACGTCACCTCTGCGCTGCCTGTTCTGGATTCAACCCCTGAGCCAGAAATCCGAGTTTTTGGGGTGCCAGGTGAGAGTTCCGTCTCTCCGTCCTCAGGAAGCACAGCCCTGGCATTATCCTGGGAATGTTGTTTTGCTGGGATTCCTCCTTTCCTGCAGCAGCTCGGAGTGCAAGCTCCTTTTATCCCTGAAAATCGCTTTATATCCTCCCTCAGGGCTGAAATTCCTTGGATTTGGAATTCTTCCCACACAGGTATGGATGGCAAATGTTCATTCCCTTGGGAGGAGCGTGCCCGTGGTTTGAGTGGCAACCAAGCAGCTGCAGCAGCGAGCACTCGCAGGGATCTGCTCTCCATCAAATGGCAAAATCTGCTCCCAGACATCTTCCCAGAGCGTTGGGAATTAATCCCTGCCTGGATGAGCTTGGAACAGAGCCAGCTGGGCCCTGAATAAATCCTGATTCCCGAATTGTGCCGGTTCAGCTTCGCCTTAACTCGCTTTGCTTTGAGTCTTTGTGAGGGAGGAGAAAAACAAAACAAAACAAAACAAAAANNNNGGAAAAAAAAAAAAAAAAAAAAAAAAAAAAAAAAAAAAAAAAAAAACAAAAAAAAAAAACCCAGAGAGAAATTAATTTTAATGGCTACTTTCAGAATGAAATGGCTTTTAAGGAATTCTAAACGCTAAGGAAGCGTTTTCCAGCTGAAAAGAGCCAGGGAAGAGGGCCCCGAGTGCCAGGAGCAGTCAGGGCACTGCAGGAGCAGCCCCCACTGAGGTGCACAAATCTCATTAACGGCTCCAGTCCTGCCTGGGAGCTCTGACAGCCCCACCTGGCTGCCTTCTGCTCCAGCCTTTCCTGGCGAGAGCAGGGAGGAATTCTCCCTCTTCTCCAGCTTTGTTGTCGCTGGGAGCATTTTGTGAAGTTTTTTTTTTTTTTAAATAAACTCCCGAGCTGCTGGAAGCTACTCCTGAAAGCTTCTGTGAGGAGCTCAGAGCAGCAGAGAGAGAGAGAGAGAGTAAAACACCGAATATTTGTGTGCTGGAGTTCACCTGCTGGAGCTGCTGCAGCCCAGGGTGTCCCTGGCTCGATGTTCCCGGTGTTTCTCCAGCGGGAAGAGCTCGGAGCTGACAAACGTTTGTGCGGCGGTGAGAAGGGAGAGTTTCGATCCCTCAGAAATTCCTGCCCTCTGCAGGAATCCCTGAATATTTATTCCTGATCTGGACTAAAAGAGGTCACCCTGGGCTGGTTTTTCTCTTCGGGGAATCGATTGGATCCTAACGATCTTTGCCTCGGGGGTTTTGGGGGTTTTTTTGTTTTTGGCAGGCAGGCGGCGAAAGTCTTCTCCCAAACCTCTTGTTCTGAGTGAAGCTAAGAAGCAGTTGCTGATCTACAGACTACCTCAGGTCCTCCGGCTGCACCTTAAACGCTTCAGGTGAGGCTCTGGACGCTGCCTGTTTGGGGAGAAAAGCGACCAAATGCGGGCCCTTCGCTTCCCTGAATTCCTGCTGAAGGCAGGTGTGGAGCTCCTGAGCCGTCAGATTTGTGAGAGCCTCTCGCCCTGCCTGTCTGCAGGGTGTTTTCTACCTCAGGTTAAACGTTTTCATAATTAATCCTCGATTTCCTTGAGTTTGACTCGACTTTGGAAGGATCAGCCCGTGAGCTGAGTGAAAGATTTGTTGAAGGTGGGAGATGGTGGGGGTTAAGTGCCAGTGTTGGCTGTTTTCCTGTTGGATAAACAGCAGAGGAAGCTCGAAAGATCGGGATGAGTTCCTAAAATGGTCTGGCTGGGGATGGAGGGGTTAAGTGACAGAATTTGGGATTTTAGAGGTGGTCACGAGAGGAATCTGGCTCGACAATATCCCACCAAAACCAAAACCACAACAATATCCCACCAAAAACAAAACCACAACAATATCCCACCAAAACCAAAACCACAACAATATCCCACCAAAACCAAAACCACAACAATATCCCACCTAAAACATCCGTGGCAGAAGGAGACCCCACCTAAAACAAAACCCACAAATAGCAGGAGACCCCACCAAAGCCAAAAATCATCAATGACAGGAGGAGACCCCACCTAAAATAAAAATCATCAGTGGCAGGGGGAGATCCCATCTGAAAAACGCCCCAGAGATGGCAGGAGACCCCACCAAAACCAAAAACCATCCGTGGCAGAAGATCCTACTGGAAACAAAAATCATCAGTGGCAGAAGGAGATCACACTTAAAATAAAAATCGCCCATGGCAGGGGGAAACCCCACCAAGAACAAAAACCACAAATAGGAGGAGACTCCACCTGAAACAGAAAACCCTCAGTGACAGGAGGAGATCACACCTAAGACAAAAACCCTCAGTGTCAGGCGGAGACCCCACCAAAACCAAAAACCCTCAGTGTCAGGAGACCCCACCAAAACCAAAAACCATCTTTGGCAAGAGGAGATCCCACCTAAAACAAAGAGCATCAGTGGTGGGAGACCCCATCTAAAATAAAAACCCTCAGTAGCAGGGGGAGACCCCACCAAAAATAAAAATCATCAGTGGCAGGAGGAGATGCCCCTGAAAACAAAAACCGTCCATGGCAGGAGGAAATCCCACCAAAAACAAAAACCATCAATGTCAGGCAGAGACCCCACCAAAACCAAAAACCTTCTTTGGCAAGAGGAGATCCCACCTGAAACAAAATCCATTCATGGCAGGGGGAGACCCCACCTAAACCAGAAATCATCAGTGGCAGGAGACCCCACCAAAAA
>VZRN01004544.1:94734-118721 GCA_013397935.1 Dasyornis broadbenti | reverse complement strand
GTTTTTTTTTTTTTTTTTTTAAGTGAAAATACCTAAAAAACGAGGGGTTTTTTTAGGGGAAAAAAAAAAAAAAGAAAGAAAGAAAAGGTTTCATTTCCAGGCAGGGAAATTCTCCAAGTGTTTCTCCTCCTCTGTTTTTTCTCCTTCTGTCTCGTCAGGTAAACCCAAGCTGCCAACTTTTGTTCTGGGGGAGTGAAGGCTCCCAAATCCCACTTTTTCCTGGGATTTTTAACCTCCTCTCCCTGGGCCAAGCAGGCACAAAACTCGGGTTGTGTCAGAGCACGGCGTCACACGAGGCCCCTCCCGCCCCTAAAAATTCCCATTTCCCGTATCCTGACCGAGGAATGTCTTTTTTAACAATTAAATCCCATTCTGGGGTCGTAGCCCCTTATTTTTTTGGAGATCAGGCAGTTTGCAACAATGCTGGTGAGAAAGGTTTTGTTTTGCTTCTCTAAATGTAGCAGGATCTGGGAGGATTCCTCAGGAATGTCTTGGGATTTGCTGGGGAGGGAATTTTTGGAGCTCCCAGGAAATCAAATTAATCCCAATGCAATGGGACAAATTGAGACCCAGGGATGGGAAGTGGGGTTGACATTCCCGAAGGAATGAGGAGTCCTTGTGCTTCGTGGATTCATCCAAGAGCAAAACAGGCTGTGGGAAACGGAGGAAATTAAAATTAAAGGCATAAAAAACGAAAATTAAAGGTGTAAGAGTGGACTCTCCAAGTGACTTGAGCTGAGCTGGGGAGATCCTGCAGTCAGAAATTCGCCCTGAATTTATTGAATTCGCCTTTTCCAGCACTGAGAGGCTCCTGGGATACTCGGCTTTTCCTCGGAAGCGGCAGCGTGTGGCGTTTTTGATGCTGTTTGGTTTAAACCTCCTAAACTCGTAGATTTAAATCATCAAAATCCACGTGAATGCCGTGTACAATTAGCGGTGATTAATTGATTTTTGGGGGGTGCCTTCAGGCTGCCCCCAAACTCGAGGCCCAGCTTTCCAGCCAGGGAAGGAACGAGGATGAATTCCCAGTAAAACCTTTCCTCACGAATCCATGGCAGGATTGGAATGGAATTCACCTTTGAAATCCCTTGGATTGGCAATAATTTCAACACCGCCTGCTCCAAAGGTGCATTTGGATAAAATGCAAAGATAAATTTGGATTTTTAGGCATTTTTTTATGCCAGCCGAGCTCGCTTGTGGAGACCTGAGTGAGGGCAGGGTTCAAGCTGGTCTGCAGCCCCTCCAAAAAAGTGAATTCCACTCGAAATCCCAGGTTCCTGGCAGGGAATTGTTGGGCAGGAGAGGAGCTGTCCCTCGTTGCGGAATCCCCTGGTGAACAGGAGGGATGCGCTTCCTTGGGATGGAGGAGCCAGGCTGGAGTTGGGGCGCATTCCCTGGATTTTCCAGCAGTTTCAGATCAGAACAGCCTCGAGTTCCTGCTCCGAGTTCGTTCCTGACGCCCCTGACGGCGCCAGGCCCGGAGCGCCCTCCTCAAGGGCGTTCCCAGGCAGCAGCAAGTGACAAGAGAATCCAATTAATGAATTAAGGGCTACAAATGAAGGAGACAGGGGAGACTCACTGGGTTCCTCCTGAGGGATGATCGCTTCCAGCTGCGGATATTCCATAAATCCTGGCTATTCCTGGCTCCCTGTCCTGCTGGCTCCTCACCAGCACCAGCTTTTCCTCCAGCCACGTTTGTTCCCAACAGCCCCAAAGCACCTCCTGGATCCACGGCAGGGCCTGAGCCCCGGCTGGGGGGGATTAGTGGGAGCAAATCAAAACCGAGATTAACTCCAAAGGGCCTGGAATGTCCCAGTTAATCCCCTTTTCCCGCAGAAACCGCGGCTGCGTAACCGGGGTTGTCCCCACTTCAGAAAGAATTTCAGTTTCTTTGCAGGATGCCCAGACGCCAGCTCTGAAAAACAGCATTTTGAGGGATTTTTATGGGGAGTAGGGTGAGGGTTTTGTTGGTTTTTTTTTTTTTGAGGGAGGGGGGCACATGAGGGGCAGTTCTGTCCCCAAACCTGGAGAATGTCCCGAACTCAACCCCTGTGAAAACGTCCAAAGAATGTGAAGCCATTCTGACCCCACAGCCGGAGCTCGGGGCTGGGAGCTGCTCCTGCTCCTCCACAGCGCCTCGGAGGAGCTGGGGTGTAACCTGTGAGTAAACCACAGCGTTCACCGTGTGAGCTGGGAGTAAACCACAGCATTCACTGTGTGACCTTTGAGTAAACCACAGCGTTCACCGTGTGAGCTGCGAGTTAATCAGCATTCACCGTGTGAGCTGTGAGTAAATCACAGCGTTCACCGTGTAAGCTGTGAGTAAATCACAGCATTCACCGTGTGAGCTGTGAGTAAATCACAGCATTCACCGTGTAAGCTGTGAGTAAATGACAGCATTCACCGTGTGAGCTGTGAGTAAATCACAGCATTCACTGTGTAACCTGTGAGTAAATCACAGCGTTCACTGTGTAACCTTTGAGTAAATCACAGCGTTCACCATGTGAGCTGTGAGTAAATGACAGCATTCACTGTGTAAGCTGTGAGTAAATCACAGCATTCACTGTGTGAGCTGTGAGTAAATGACAGCATTCACCGTGTGAGCTGTGAGTAAATCACAGCCTCAGCTCCCTCCTGCTGCTCCCACCGTTCCCAAAGCCGGACTGTGAGCGCCTCAGCCCAGGGCACTCAATGCTATGCAACACCCAGTGGCTTCTCCTCCCACCACAGCCACCATTCCTTCACCTATCCCAGCTTTACTCAGACATTTCCCAGGAAACTCAGTGGTTGGGGTTTCCTCCTGGGCTCATCCCAGTCTGGATTATTTTTCCCTGGCAGAAGCAGCTGGTGGGTCCCAGGGCTGGGCTCGTCCCTCTCGGGGTGTGAAATATAAATCATGTTTTTATGATTTTTTTTTTTTTTTTTTGTAAATCTTTTCTCTTTTTTCACCTTGTTTTTTTAAAATGAAAATTTTTATTAAAAAAAAAAAAAAAGAAAAAAAAAAGAAAAGCCAGTGGGGTTGTGCTGTTATTCCATAAACTTTAATAAACATCTAGGGGTGGGGGTACAGCAGGGAATTCCGTGCACATCCTCGAGGAAACGATTCCCGAAGGAACGAACGGGAAATCATTTCTCCCTCTCAGCACTGAACCTTTTGTCCTGGTCACTGCTCCAGGCAGGACAGGGGGGATTCAGAGCAGCCCCACGGCTCCGGTCCTGGTGGGAGGGCGAGCTCTGCTCCCGGCAGCTCCGGCTCCATCCTGGCACAGGGATTCAGTGCTGTCAGGGGAGGGGGTTTGACACAGCTTTACAACTCGGTGTAAACAGGGGCTGGGGTGGGGTTAGGTGCCCCTGGGGTGGGCTCATCCTGATCTGTGTCACCTCACATGGGGTCAGGACAAGTTTGGGGCGTTTGTTCAGGCTGAGGCCTCAGGGAGCGGCAGCTCCAAACTCTGGTGAGCAGGGACAGGACCCAGGGAAGGGCTGGAGCTGGGCCAGGGGAGGTTTGGGATGGATTTCAAGGAAAGGCTCTTCCCCCAGAGGGTGCTGGGCACTGCCCAGGATCCCCAGGGAATGGGCACGGCCCCGAGGCTGCCAGAGCTCCCAGGAATGCACAGGGTGGGATTTTGGGGTCTGTGCAGGGCCAGGGCTTGGATTTGATCCCTGTGGGTCCCTTCCAGCTTGGGATATTCCCTGATCCCACCCCCATGGAGCCCCTCAGCCCAGGACTGACCGCTGCTATGGGACGGGCTGTGGGGCCATCAGGTCGATGTCCGTCAGGTTCCGGGCGACCCAGACCCCAGCAGCGAACAGCCCCAGGTTCACCAGCAGATTCCTGGAATCACAGAATCCCAGCATCACTGAGGTTGGAAAATCCTTCTGGGATCATCGAGTCCAAGCTGTGCCCGATCCCCACCCTGAGCCCTCAGTGCCACATCCAGGAATTCCTTGGACACCTCCAGGGATGGGGACTCCAAAGCTTCCCGGGCAGTTCCAGGGCCTGAGCGCCCTTTCCATGAGGAAATTCCTGGGAATGTCCAACCTGAGCCTCTCCTGGCCCAGCCTGAGGCCGTTCCCTCTCCTCCTGTCCCTGTTCCCTGGGATCAGATCCCAAATCCCTCCCTGGCTGCCCCCTCCTGTCAGGAGCTGTGCAGAGCCACAAGGTTCCCCCTGATCCCCCTTTGCTCCAGGCTGATCCCCCTCAGCTCCCTCAGGATTCTTCCGACCCTTCCCCAGCTCCCTCAGGATTGTCCAGGCCCTTCTCCATCTCCCTGAGGATTCTCCAGACCCTTCCCCAGTTCCCTCACGATTCTCCCGACCCTTCCCCAGCTCCACTCCCTTCTCTGGACATGCTCCAGCCCCTCCATGTCTTCCCTGAATGAAGGGACCCAGAACTGGGCACAGGGATTGAGGCTCCTCACGGTGCCCAGCACAGGCGGACAATCCCTGCCCTGCTCCTGCTGGACACGCTGATCCCGATCCAGGCCGGGGAGAGACACCGGCGGAATCCTGATCCCTGTCCCGATCCCGATCCCTGTCCTGATCCCTGTTCCGGACCCGGCCTTGATCACGACCTCCATGTCCACCCCGATTCCGATCCCGCTCCAGGTCCCGATGCCGACCCCAATCCCATTCCCGATCCCGACCTGCGGAAGTCGTTGCGGTCGGTGGCGAAGCGGAACGCGCTCCGCAGCCACGCGCGGATGCCCCGCGGCGGGGCCGCCACCGCTCCCGCTCCTCCTCCTCCTCCCGCTCCTCCTCCTCCTCCCACCGCCGCCGCCGCCGCCATTGCTGCCGCCTGCCCGCGCTGCGCGATGACGTCAGCGACGTCGCGTGGCGTCAGCGGCGCCGCGTGACATCATCGCTGGCGCGCGCCGCTCCACGTGCGTGAGGGCACCGTCAGCGGGATCGGGATCGGATCGGGATCGGGACCGCGGCACCATCCCGGGTCCGCCCGTGCCGGGGATACGGGAAGGGCCCCGAGGTGACTCCCGGGACCCCTCGGGCTGGCCCAGGTTGGTTCGGCGGGCGCTGCCGCCTCGGGAAAACCCGGCCCAGGCCCGGCACAGCCCCCGCCGTGCAGCCACGGGATCCCCCCAGCGGAGCCGCGTCCCGAGCGGTTGGGGTTCCCGGGAGCAGTTGGGGTCCCTGGGAATCGCTGGGGCCGCCAAGGAACACCCGGGAGCCCTGGGACCAGTCAGGGTCCCCGGGAGCAGTCGGACTTCCCTGGAACAGTTGAGATTCCCGGGAATATCTGGGCGTGCAAGATGATCTCCATAGGTTCTTGACCAAAACAAGCCCGGTGTCTTCTTGTTGAGGTTTCTGTTGTTACAAACAAACTTCGCTCAAGCTAATCAATGCGGTGAAGTCAAGAGAAAGTTTATTAAGCCAGCGATAATCGGGCAAAACAGCGCTGGGCGGCCCGGGAGCCTCTCGCTCCGCCGACGGCCCTCCTCCCTCGAGATCCCAGTTCTTATTGTCTTTTGTTTCCGCGTTTTGGGGCAGTTCCGGCCTTCTTCTGCGGCTGCGCCTCTTGTTGCTGGGTGGTCTCCCTGAGTCCTCTGGTGGTCTTGGGGATGAAGGCCGTAGTCTTCTTCACGGCACGTCGGTCACACGTCCTGCACAAGCTGTTACACAATTCTTAGCAGTTTACTAAAATCGTGCCCCATGATCGGTTTGCTTAACAGGATACTGCGGCTGAGGCTTTCCACACACACCCCTATTACCCAACTAAGCTACCATCAGCCATTTCATATCGGTTTGATTAACAAATCCTCGGTATGCGTGTTGTCTCTTCGGTTATATATCTTTCCATGCACATATACATCGTTTACTTAAGCGGATGTTAGGGTTAAGATGTTCCAGGGGAGGGGTTATATGCAAGCTTCTACAGATTTCTCAAGATTTGATTAACAAAGCACAGCTGGCACCTATTACACTAAGGCTGCAAGTTTTAAACACGGCACTCTTTAACTCCTGATACTTCACGATTTTTTTTACTTGTAACTAACTCTCTTACATGATTAAATCGATTCTCAGAATATTTGTAACGCTGGGAGTGATGCCCGAAAAGATGGGCTGGAAATAAAACCCCGTAGCCCGGTGTCTGCAGAGCAGGTGTTTGTTTAGTGCAGCGCTGGAGGTGAGGGGGTTTTCTCCACCCAACTCACCCACCTTTGTCAAGTGCTGAGGTTTATTTATAAAGTAAGTATTGCTTAATATTATTAGAGCATCATCATATACCTGCCAGAACTAATTTACATAATGTTATCTCATGGTCATAAATAGTTTTTCTGCAGCCTCCCCAGTTTCGGCGGTCGTGGGGGTCTTCCTCAGTGAAGGCTCAAGGTCTTCCTCACATCTGAACTTTTCAACTTTGTCCTCAGAGCACGCACAGTTATGGTGTTCCTTGGTCTTTCTGGCTCTAACCGCTCTAAATTCTTTATTTTGTGGCTTATTGGCTTTACATTTGCCAATTTCTCATTAGTACATCCCGCTCCTTCCCAATGTACATGTATATTTTTGAAACTACAGTTGTCCAGTCTTTGAAACTATCCACCTGGCGAGTTGTGGGGGGGGTTTTTGGTTTTTTGTTTTTTTTTTTTTTTGGTCTGTCCTGCATTAAGCAACTAGTTAACCATGTACTAGCTATTACATTGTATAGAAAGTCATGATTCCGGGTATATTGATATAACTCAAGCTACCGGAGCATCTTGTAACTTTGACCCAAAGGCATCAGGAGCTCGTGGTGCTCGCTGTGTCACTCGATGCCGTTGGAACGAGGTTCTTTCGGGATCCTTTGTGGAGCGAGGACTGTGGTTATAACGGGGTTTATCATTATTATTGTAACTGTATAAAGCTTTTAGCAGTCAAAGTAATTCTTGCACGGAATTTCGGGAATTGGCGGGGTTTTTTCTGTTATTCCCCTTTCTCTTCTCCTCTTTGGGGACACCCAGGTCACCAAGGCAGGCCCGGGGACATCCATGGGGACATCCTGCCATCCATCCGGGCTGCAGCCACGTCTGCCCCTGCTGCTGGGTTCTCTCCCCAAATCCCAGCGAGCTAATTGATCCGCCCAGCCAGCAAATTGATTTGTGGCAATTAGGGCCTCTCATTAAAGGACCAGCTGGAGAGCTGGGGGTTGTCTGCCCGGCGGGGGCAGCCTTGGGAAGCAGCCAGCTCCCATGGGCTGCCTGGGCCCTGTGTGGAGTTTTGGGAGTGTTTTACTCCACGTTAGACATTGGATTTTCCCGTTTATCCCTGTCCTTTGTGGACACTTGGGATCAGCGAGTTTTCCCTGAGGCTCCCTTTCTCCCCACTCCTTTACTGACATTTGGGATCAGCGAGCTCAGCCCGGGACTCCCTTTTCTTCCCCTCTTTACTGACATTTGGGATCAGCGAGTTTTCCCCGAGGTTCCCTTTTCTCCCCATTCCTTTTCTGATATTTGGAATCAGCGAGGTCACCCCGAGGCTCCCATTTCTCCTCCCTCTTTTGCGGACATTTGGGATCAGCGAGGTCACCCCGAGGCTCTCACTTCTCCCGCCCCCCGTGCTGACATTTGGGATCAGCGAGCTCAGCCGGAGCCTCCCTTTTCCCCTTTATCTCCTCCCCTGTTCCCGCGAGGCCACGCACTGCCCTCACCTCCATGTGGATCCAGGAATTCGCGTGGCCGGCGGGACCAGTTCGGACCAGTTCGGACCAGTTCGTTATCACAGCGCCCCAGCCAAACCCCCCAGCTGCTGCCGCGGGTGTTCCCGGGGCTGGGGAAGGTGATAAATCCGCCGGGGGCAGGGCGGGATGCCTTGAACCAACACACCGCTGCTAACGAGCTCCGGGAGCGCCATTCCCAGCGGAGAATGCGGGGAGGGAAGGGGGAGGAGAGGCTGGAGGCGCCTGGCTGGCACTTCGGGAGGTGTTGAGCTGGGTGGGCACAGGGTTTGAGACCCCTCCGAGCCGCGTCCCCGGAGCTGCTGGGGCGTGGCGGTGCCGGGAGGGGACACGGACACGCCGGGAGGTGACAGCCACCAGCAGCTCCTTGGCCCCCGTCCGTCCCCGCTGCTCCCCCGGCATGGCAGCGCCGCCAGAGGTGGGTGTGATGGAGCCTTGTCCTGCCAGGGCTCTCCAAACCTTCTCTGTCCCCTCCCTGCCCCGGCAATGGGGGGGTCCTGCGCCCCCAAATATCCCGGGACAAATTTGGGAACGTCCGGGGGACCACGTGGTATCTGATGTGGGTGATGTGGAGCTGGAGGGCGGCAGGCGCTGGGCTCCTGCCCTGGGGGAGCAGGGACCCCCCTGGCACAGATATTCCATGTCTTGGGGATGCAGAGACCCCAGGATCCGCTGGATTCGTGCCCTGGGGCTGCAGGGACCCCTCCCCCCTGCCCCGGCACAGATATCCCATGTCCTGGGGGTGCAGGATCCCCAGGATTCACTGGATTCGTGCCCTGGAGGTCCAGGATCCGCTGGATTCGTGCCCTGGGGCTGCAGGGACCCCTCCCCCCTGCCCCGGCACAGATATCCCATGTCCTGGGGGTGCAGGATCCCCTCTTCCATGGATGCTCAGGGCCCCCCTTTCACGGCACTCCGGCCGCTGATGGGGTGCGGTTCGCGGGTCCTTGGTCCCACCCCGCGGGTGGATCCGAGATTCCCGGAGGAGTTTGGATGGATCCTCGGGGGATCAGGGAAGCGTCCCAGGCTCTGCGCGCTCCCGTTGTTCTCAGGAGCGGAGTCAGTGCCGGGAGCGGGATGGGAAGAGGAAGGAAAAGTCGCGGGGGGAGGGATAGGAGCGCTCGAGGAAGCTCCGGGTGAGCTGCTCGGGAGAGGATCGGCTCCAGCCGGACGCTGGTGAGGAATGAGAGCCTGCGTGGTGGCGGGATTGGGGCTCGGGGATGCAGGATTGGGGCTCGGGGATGCGGCACTGAGGCTCAGGGGTACAGGATTTGGGGTTCGGGGATGCAGGATTTGGGGTTCGGGGATGCAGGATTTGGGGTCAGGGATGCAGGGCGCTCCATCCCACCCCTCTCGGTGCTCCAGTGCTGCTTTGCAGGACCCGAGGTTGGCACACCAGGTGAAGCCGCAGTTTAGGCACAACAGTGGATTTTTCTCTCTGCACCGCGGGCCTGCCCCGGGGCGGTCTCTGCGGACCGGGACTGGGTGCCTGCGCTGCCATTAACTCCTGCCAGCCCGGGCCGGGCTCAGCTGGTGCCTCCGGGAGCCCAGTCCCGGCTCGGGAACGGGCGGTTTTGGGGTCAGAGCATCCCCCGATCTCCGCCCCCACAGCCCGGCACGGAGGGAGTCACCGAGGCTGCCCTGGGGAGCCTCCCCCGTCCCTGCGCAGAGCCCAGGCTCCCGCGGGAGCAGCGCGGGGCAGGGAGGCAGTGCCAGGGTGGCGGAGGGCTCATCCAAGCCTTGGGGACATCGCGGGGTGACGGTGACACGTGGCAGGGCCAGGCAGAGCCTCGGGCAGGCAGAGGGTGCCAGGGCACTGCCAGCTCCCGTGTCCCCCCCAGCTCGGGGACAGCGAGCAGCTCGGCGTGGCCCCAGCTCAGAAGTGCCCAGCTGCCCTCTCTGGTGGCCATGCCGGCGGCTCCGGAGGTGTGGCAGCGCTCCGGGTGGCACCACGGGTGGCACCACGGGTGGCACCTGGCTGGCAGCGTCCCCGAGCCGGCAGTGACGTCCTGTGGGACGTGCTCACTCAGCCTCTCCCTTCCAGCGGATCCCTGAGCCCCGGGGGCCCCGCTCGGCCCCGGGCCGGGGACCAGGACGCTCCTCGGGCAGGATGTTCCCCCCGCGGGGCCGCAGGAGGAGCTTCCCCAGGGAGGTACGTGGGGCTGGGGCACTGCTGGGGCTGCCAGGGCGGGCTGGGCGCGGAGGAGCTTCCCGGGGCCACGATGGGTGCCCGCTGCTCCATCCCTCGGGATGCCGAGGAGCCAGGAGGGCATCACCGCGGTTTGGGGAGGAATTGGGAATCATTCGGGCAGCTGGGTGGGTTCCTGCCTCCCCAGGCAGCAGCGGGGCTCTCACGGCTCAAATCTCTCCCCAGTCTGGCCCGTGGTGGGATGGGCCATGGCCACAGCACCCTCCCGGCCCCGAGGACGCCTGGGATGAGCCACCCTGGGAGCACCGGCGCTGGTGGTGCCCGGTAAGGGACAGGGCTGGGGGGAGGGAGATGTCCCAGGGATGTGTCCCAGGCATGGGGGGAGCTCCAGAGTTTGTCAGGGAGACCCTCCCGGGGAGCCCCAGGCACAGAAAGGACCCGCTGGCTCCCTGAACTCCTTCCCCAAAAGGAGTTTGGATCCAGTCAAGGACCCCCTGGCTCCCTGAACTCTCTTCCCCAAAAGGAGTCTGGAGACATCTGGATGCGGTCAGGGACCCCGTGGTTCCCTAAACTCCCAAGAGGAGTCTGGACACATCTGGATCCAGCTGTGGAGCTTGCCAGCAGTTTGTGTCCCACAGCTGTAGCAGAGCCCTTGCACAGCTCTGTCCCCCAGCATTGAGATGGCAAAACAAACATACTTACATGGGTTAAATAAATTATTTATTTCAATTGGTGATGATGGTTGGACTGAAGGACCTTCATCGGCTCTCTGCAAGGCAGTGAGGATGGTCATAACCTGTGCACCGTTTATTCAATCAATCAATCAGTCCAAAGTTAAATCAGGAATTATGAAGCAGTGATTGATGTTACTCACCCAGACTCACATGAAATCTCTTTGGCTCAGCCTCGAGGAGTGATCTTGAAGGGCTCCAGGCAGGAATTCACCCTCACCCCTAGGAGGGCTGTGCTGGAAATCCCATTGTTCAAAAGTGGGATTCAGCTTTTTTTCCCAGCATGAAATGACGGATGGTGGGGGTTTTGTGGGACCATTTATCCTTAAATAAACGATTGCTGCCCTCTGGTTCCTCCCAGGAAACATCTGCCCCCCAGATCCCTGCCAGGGCCGGTTTCACATCCTCGTAGGGTTTTATTTTGGGATTTTTGAGTCAGGCTGCTCTCAGCATTCCCCAGCACCACGGGCAGCCTGATCCCCCTTCCCCCTCCACTGCTGGTAGTTTTCACAATTAGGTGAAATCCGAGCTGTTTGGCCCTAATTGCACCCTGCTGCAGGAAGGGATTCACCCACAAACCCAGGGCAGCCCAAAGCAGGGGCTCCTCTGGAAGCAGCAAAGGGGGAGCAGCAGGAAAACCAGAAAATCCCAGTGAGCTGTGTACTCACTGCAGCCATTCCCCTTGCAGCCCCATCACGGAGCCCCCGGAGCCTTCCCTGGCACTGGTGACGTCCCCTGGCATGAGGAGGAGGATGGGAGATGGGCACCCCACAACTGTCCCCCGCCACCCCCTTGGGATGACAGAGAAGCCATGCTGGGGCCTGAGGAGGATTTCACCAAGGACAGCTTCATCGAGTTCTCGCACGCGGTGAGGGGACATGGGCTGGGGGTGGCAGCTCTGTGAGTGTCCCCAGGGTGTCCCCACCCTCATGGACAGCAATTCCCCATTGCAGCCCAGCCCCAGAGCCCCCAGACCCTTCCCTGGCGCTGGTGACATCCCGTGGAATGAGGAGGAGGACAGGAGATGGGCGCCCCACGACTGTCCCCCACCACCCCCTTGGGGTGACAGAGGAGACTTCCAAGCACCTGAGGATGGCTTTGGAGAGGGCTGGCACTCGGTGAGGGGTGCAGGGCTGGGGGTGGTGGCAGCTGCGGGACCGGGTGGGTAAAATGGGGCAGGGGCCGCTCACTGCCCCAGTGACAAGGACAGCGTGAGGGGACCCTGTGCAGGCACAGCATCACAGCCCCATTGCCTGCCTAAACCAACGCCATTCCCTGCAGGAGCTGCCGCCTGAGCCCTGGCCTGAATTCCCCGAGGAGGAGCAGCCCCCGCCTTGGCCCCCCGCCGGCCCTTCAGGGTGGGTGCCGTGCCCGGGGCACCCAGGGCTGGGCAGAGCGTGGGGACACAGCCACAGGTGATGCTGGGATTGCCCGGTGGCCCCTCCCAGCCTAAACCACCCCACTCTGGGGCTTTGCTCCCGCAGGACTCGAGGAGGTTTCTGGGGCTGCCCCCCGCCCTGGAGCCACCATCACCCTGGGGGGAGGCGCAGCCGCCACCTCCGCAGGAGCCACCACCGCCAGCTGACCCTGGTGCCCCGGGTGTGGTGTCCCCCACCCCCCCGAGGTCAGTGCTGCCCCCTCGGTGCCCTCCAGCCTCTCTGGGGGCAGGGCAAGGAATCCCTCGAGTTGTGTTTCCCACCTTGCAGAGCACAAGCCGCACTCCAGGCCCTCTCCTGGCCTCTCCAAGAGGAGCCAGCCGGAGGCCAAGGAGGAGCTGCAGCCCCCGGATCCTCCCCAGCCGCCTGCTCCCGACCCAGGAGCTGCGGAGAGGCCGGAGCAGAGCCAGGTTGTGGGGTTTTCCCTGTCCCCGTCCCAGCACCGTGCCTGTGCTCACCCTGAGCCTTGCGTGGTGTCGTGGTTTCCTCCAGGATCTGCCCGTGGGGAATGGGAGCGTCCTGGAACCTCCCGGTCCGGCTGGGACCCCTCCGGCTGCCAGTGCCGGTGCTGCAGAGCCGGAGCAGGTGGCAGTGGTGACGCCGGTAGGAGATTCCCCCTCTCCCAGGGCTGCTCCTGCCTCTGGAGCTGCCTGGCTCGGGGCTCTCTGGCTGCTGTAACTCCCTCCTGTGTCTCCTCCAGCCCCTCTGCTCTCCGCCTCACTGTCTCTTTGCCAGGCATGGGATTTTGCTGGACTCTTTTCCATGATTTCCTTGGGGTTTTAGCGCCCTGTCCATCCCGTCCCCAGCTCTTGGTGTCCTCATGCCATTCCCCATCCCCAGGTGGAGCTGGAAGTCGGGCAGAGCCCTGTGGGCAGCCAGGTCCAGGATTCCTGGGCTTTGGGAACAGATCCGGCCTCTCCAGAGGAAAGCTCTGCCGGGACACAGGAGCACCTTGAGGTATGGGACTGCTGGGGAGCGGCACAGAAACCTCTCCAGATCCTCCCCTATGGATATTTGTTATTCCCACCCTAAAGCAGAGCCTGGAGGGAGGCACTGTCCCCTCTGTCCCCTCGCAGTGGATGCTGCAGCTCATCCGTGATGCTCGGCACAGGTAGAGCCGCACAGTCCGTGTGTCCCCAAGGCTGGCCCAGGGGATGGGGCACATCCTCCCAGCCCAGCAGCGCCTCTGGACCCTGCCAGGAGGGAACTCCTGGAATTCAGCTCCTCTGGAGAGGCGGGGGCTGAGCTCAGCCCACATTCCCAGGAACAGCAGCTGAGCGGAGCTGGAGGAGCCGAGGCAGAAGCTGTCCAGGATGGGGTGAGTTTTGCAATGTGGGGCTGCCCTGTGGCGTGTCCCCACCCCGGTCACAGCCCCTCGAGGCCACTGCTGCCCGAGTGGCCACGCTGGCAGCACTGTCCCCCCACAGCCACTGTCCTCTCTTTCCCAAAGCCTCTCCAGAGCCTTCAGCCACCCCAAAACTCTAAGGAGTTTTGCCCTGAGGAGCCCAGCCCTCCTGGAGCTGCAGCAGAACCTGAGGCAGAGCTCAGCCAGGCTCCTCCTGATGCCTGCACCCCACCCGAGACCTCCCCGGGGCCCCAGCACCCGCCCGGGTCCCGTGAGACGAAGCCGGTACGGAGTCCAGGTGCCCCCTGAGCACCTTGGGGTCCCCACACGGGGCCAGGGTCCTGGGCTTGGGGACACTGCCACACCCAGGGCGGGATCCCTGCAGGATCCGGGGTTAAAGGGCAGCTTTGTCTGGAGGCAGCGCCCGTATCGGCCCCGGTGCCGGAGATGCCGATAAACGGGAGACGGCTGGGAAAGGAGCCAGGGAAGGAACTGGATGCTTGGGAGCGCTGGAGTGTGAATGACCCGGGGACTGGAGCTCTAAGGAAGCCGAGGAGAGCCCTCCAGAGCAGCTTAATTACTGCCTAACGAGGGAGAGAAACGCTGGGCAGAGAAACTGGGGCAGAGCAGGGGCGGGGGCAGCTCTGGCACCTGAGGGAGGGGTGACAAACCTGCAGCTCCTTCCACAGGGTGACCACTCCTGGGCCACTTTGGCTCAGTCCCTCTCCCATCTGACCCTTCCTTGCCTTTTCCACCTCCCAGGCTGTGTCTGACCAGCACCAGCTCTGCTCCACGCTCCCGACACCCTTCCCGGCCGGCATCGATTTCCGCTCCGCCGCTGTCCTCGCCAGGAAGGCGGAAATCGAGCTGGTGAGGCCCGGCAACCCCTGGGGACTCTGGGACCGGCTGCAGGGTCGGGGGGGCTCACCTGAGGACCTCTGGAAGCGATGAGGGATGTGAATGTGGCATTTTGGGGGGCGCTGGTTGCAGGGGATGGGGTTTTCAGGGGTTCAGAGTCTGTGGAGGGGTTCATGGGCTAAAAACGGGGGATTTTGCTGCTGGTTTCGGGGTGCTGACCCCGTGGCCCTCCCCTGCAGTCGTACCAGCAGTTCAGCCTCACCATCGCCGTGGTGGCCACGATGCTGCTGCAGAAGGAGCCCTCGATGGAGGCGGCGCTGGGGCTGGCGCTCAGGGCCAACCTCCGCCAGTGCCGCATCCATCACCTGCAGGAGCTCGAGGATTTCATCAACAGCTACGACTCGGCCGCCGCCGGCCTCTGATGGCAGCCAGCCCCTCCTGCCAGCGGCGTGGGGGTCTTGGGGGACTGTGACAGCGCTTTGGGGGGCTCAGGGTGACGCTGAGCCCGCGGTGGGGTGGGTGTGGTGGCAGTGCCACTTTCTCCTGAGGAAGGTGAGAAGGAGGAGTTTGGCTTGAGCTGTGCCCGAACCTCTGGGTGCAGCAAAAGTTTTACTGGTTTTACTGGAGGGCGAGGGGAGGGAGGGAAGGCAGCAGCCCCTCTCCTCCGTCCTGACTCCTTGCTCCATTCCTGATTCCCAGGGCTGTGTTCCCAAGCCCTGGCGGGTGTTTTTGGGTTTAAATCTAGGAATAAACCACATTCTCTTTGCAGCCCTCGCTCTGGCGTTGTTCTGTTCCTGCTCTCTGCTGCGGTGGGGTCCCACAGTGACAGAGGGCAGAGGTGTCACCCCTGGGGCTCTCCCTGCCCTGGTGACACGGTCGGTGTCAAAATGGGCCGGGGAAGGGACGCAGCAGATTCAGGGGACCCTCCTGTGTTCAGATTTCAGCCAAACTTTATTGGAGCTTCGTCATCGGCAGAGCTGCACCCCAGTCCCCTCCCCGCAGTGGCAGCAGGACACGGTGCCACCAGGGATGGAGGCCACGTGGCCATGGGGCACAGAGGGGTCCAGGGAAGGATCCCACGTGGTCCCCAGCTGTGGGGTGATGCAGGCAGCTGCCCTTGTCTGCAGCTCCGGCCGCTCTCCCTGGAGCTGCTGCCGTGTCAGAGGTGCTGGAGGCCTGGCTGGAGCTGCCGGCCCTGCTCCCTTCCTGCTTTACCTGTTCCTAATTGCGGGAGAGGCTGGCAGGAATTGCAGGCTCGGCTTTGCCAGCAGCCGCCGGGGGGGAAGGATCCCAGCGGCTTCTCCCAGCAGCCTTGGGCCGCGTCCAGGACGCGTTTGGAACGCGTTGAGGCCCTGGCAGGACCTGGCAGGACCCGGCAGGACAGCGGTGCCACTCGGGGACCCCGGACCCCGCGTTTAGGACACGCTGCAGTGCTTGGCCGTCCTGGCCCTGCCCCTCCCCAGGGGCTCCCTGCCCAGGGAATTCATCCCGGGCTTGGGGATGGGCTTCCCGAAAAAGAAACCCTCCTCCTCCGAGTCTGAGTCCGAAGATGAGGAGCAGGTGGGACACCAGGAGTCCTCCTCCTCCTCTGTGCCCTCCTCTGGCCGGGGACTGTGCTGGGGAGGGGATGTGCCCACTTGGAACTGCGGGTTTCCATTCCCTGTGGGTGTTCGGGGGTCAGGGCCCCCCAAAAGAGGGTGGCCCAAGGCTCCGGGCTCGCTGGCCCCCTGTGGGCCGGGCTGGGGGGCCGAGGGGTGGCCGGCTGGGGGTGCCAGCATCGCTGTGTGCTCCTTGGCAGCATCGCTGCTCCGCTCCTTCGTTCCTGCTCCGTGATCCTCGGTGCTCCTGAACGCGGGGTGCACTGGGGCCTGATCCGAAAACGCCTCTGGAAGAGGGAAAGGGAGCGTGAGGAGGGAGAAGGCTGAGCCCTCCCACAGCAAGGGCTGTGATGGGACACTACGGGGTGGCACCAACCCAGCCCCTGCTCTCACCGTGGGAGGTGGGTGGGGGTTTATCGCCACACGCTGTGACGTTCCCAATAAAGTCCCCAGGGCCTGGATTTGCTCCCACTCCCCTCCCAGAACATCCCAGCAGGATCCTACCAGCCCCTTCCCCTCGCTGCCTGCAGCCCCCCATCGCCAAGGCCTCGCCGCATCCCGGTGCGGTCCTGCCGGCCGGGCCGGCTCGGGAGAGCGGCGTGGAGTCTGGAGATGGAGCCGAGGCGAAGGCCGAGTCGGAGGAGTCGGAGGCGGTGGAAGAGGCGTCCTGGCCGCGGCCGCAGGTGTCGGAGCAGAAGAGGCGGCCGCGGCGGCAGGCGAGGGGCTGGCCCCGCAGCGGCTTGCGGCACAGGCTGCAGCAGAAGCAGGAGGCTCGGGCGTGCCAGTGCAGCCCCTGGTGTGTGACCTCCTCGCTGTCAGCACCTGTGGGGAGCCACAGCTGAGGGAAAGGCTCTTCCCAAAAAAATCCAAAATCCATGTCCATGCCGAGCCGAGGGGCTCCACAGGCCTTCCCCACAGGCCTTCCCCAGGCCTTCCCCACAGCCTCCCCAGCTGGTGCAGGTGATGCCTTAGGATTTCAGCTTCTCTATTTTTCACGGATCTGTAATCCTGTAACTTTCTAGTGTATAACTCTGGGCTCCACACAGGGTGCTGAGCTCCTGTTCTCTCATTTTCAGACAAAACAATTCCTCTCTAAGCTTGAAACCCAAGGACACCTCACTGTCTCAGGCCCCAAGATCTGTAAATAACAGTGAATTGGGGGAGCAAACTTGGAGTAATTGACTTCATTACCTGAAGCTGGAATTGGAGGATTAAACCTCGATATGCAAATGGACAAAATTTTTAAAGTATAAAACACTCATGACCTGCTGTCCATTTTGGGTGCAGCCCATGGGTGGGCTGTGAGTGCCCTGAATGCACCTGAAGGCCCTGCAACAAATTTATCTTCTTTTTATTCTCTTAGCTTTGCCTGGCCTCTGGTTCAGGTAAGGCCATTCAGGCATCATGGGGGAGCCCCAGGTTGTGGCCGTACCGATGGGGTCCCCGCAGGCCTGGCAGGGCTCGGCGAAGAGGCTCTCGAAGCAGCCCCGGCAGCAGGGCCGGCCGCTCCTCATCACGTAGCGCTGGCCACGCAGGGGCTCGTCACATTCCAGGCAGCAGAAATGCTCCAGGTGCCAGCGCCGGCCCTCGGCCTCGATGCACTCCTCCATGAAGATCAGCTGGAATGGGAAAAAGGCCCATTCTCTCAGCATCCCGCTGGAAAACCCGCGGCACGGAGGGTGCTTGGCTGTGCTGAGGAGCGAGGAGGAGCCCGTGAGGCTCTCTGCAAGGCTCAGGGAGGAATATTCCTCCTGCCCATCAGCAGTTTTGGTGGGTTCTACAGTTAAAAAGGGAGGTCAAAGCCTCACCCTGTCCGGCACCCACCTGGTCGCAGGAGGCACAGCGAGGTCGGAAGAGCTCGGCGTGATGCCGGCCGCAGTAGATCCTCCCATCCTGCTGGAAGTAGATGAGATCCACCAGCTGCTGGTGGCAGAAGTGGCAGGAGAAACAGGACGGGTGCCAGAACTGGTCCCCCAGGCGCGACACCGAAATGCCCGGGTCCCCTTTGTTCAGCCTGCGGCCGCACTGCAAAGGAAGAGGGAAACGAGGTTTGGGGCCAGGCAGGCTTTGGGGGTCAGGGCACTGCCAGGGAATGGGTGCTGAGGGGACACCTCACCTTCCTGCAGGGACAGCCGTGGCACGGCCCTGGCACGGGACACGCCAGCCCCTGGCCCAGGGCCTCCTGTCTGCGCCGGGCGCTGAAGGCTCGGAGCTGCCGCCGCTCCTCCTCGGCGAGGCCAGGGCAGAACCGCTCCTGCAGGGGCACGGGGTCAGCGGGGCAGGGGGGAGCCCGGGGAGGGGGCAGCACCCCAAAAAGAGGGGTCTTACATCGCAGTCCTGAGGAGGCAGCTGCTGCAGGAGGGCTCTGGCACGGAGCTGGGTCCTGTCGGGGGGAGAGCCCGGCTGTGGCGAGCAGGGGCCGAAGCATGGCGGGACCTTGGGATGCGGCACAGGAGAAAAAGGTGGAATTTCAGCTCTAAAATGCTAAAATGAGTGTTTAACCCCAGGAAAGGGGTGCTCTGCTGTGGGTGCCGCCCACCTCGGAGGGCGTGGGGTCCGCGGCGGGTTCCAGATACTCTTCCAGGGCACAGCCGGAGTCGCTGTCGGACGAGGCCGGGGGGAGGCCGGTGGTGGTGCTGCAGGGGGAGGGCTCGTCCTGCTGGGGCCATGCAGGGCTCGGCAGGGACATGAGCTGGGGACAGAGGGACAGAGCTGGTGAGACACAAGGCAGGGAGCAGGGATCCATCCCAGGACGCGGCTCCTGTCTCCACGCGGCAGCAGGAGAAGCTGCTGGCCCCTCCTTGTGCCAGGCAGGTCCAGCTGGGATGACGCTCCACAGCACCACGACCTCGACACCTTTGGCTGAAGGGCTGCAGGAGTCCGAGGGATTTTTGGGGGCCTCCTTTCTCTGTGGGGGTTACAGCAGAACCACATCGAGGATACGGGCACTCAAGGATGTGGGCACTTGGGGCTTTGTCTGCCGAGTGGGAGGTGTTGGGAGGAGATGGGATGGGATCGTGGGCATGGGGTGGCATCCATGGGATGGGATGGCATCCATGGGATGGGATGGGACAGGATGGGGTGGGATCCATGGGATGGGATGAGACAAGATGGGGTGGGATCCATGGGATGGGATGGGATCCATGGGATGGGATCCATGGGATCTATGAGATGGGAATGGGATCCATGGGATGAACCCAGGCAGGGAAGACCCCAAGTGTCCAAGCTCAAGCTGAAATAACTTTTGGAAAACAGCCCCGGCCATTTGCTCACCAGCATCAGGAGCTTTCCCCCAGCCCTTTGCTGGCCTGGCTAACTCCGGCTCCAGTGGCCCATCCCTGAGTGGGAACAGGCCGAGGTTTAGCCCAGCTCCGTGGAAAATAATTCCTTCCCCTCAGGCTGCCATTGTTCTGCCCCAGCAGCTGTTCCTGCCCACACCCCACGCCTGGCTCGGGGTTACGCAGTGGAAACCCATCCGGGGCCTTCCCCTCCTCCCCATGCGGGCGCTTTCACCGCGCTTCCTTCCTGCCCTGGCTTTCCAAAACAAAGCCGAGATGCTGCTGCGGTGGCTCCCGGGGCTCCCTGGATGCCAGCCCAGAGCCTGATGCCCTCACCCTGTGCTTCCTGCCCTGGTGTGACCAAACGGCCCCAGGGATTCACCCCGTGCAACGCCCGCCGTGGATGGGTCAGCTGCTCTGGGAAGCGTTTCCTGCAGAAAACGCTCTCGGGGTTGAGGGGTGAGAACCCCCAGACCACGAATTTTTGGTTCTCCTACACCTCTGCCATCGCAAGGAACCGTTCTCTACTCCACACTGGGATGGTCCCCCCGTCTGGGACGTCCCAATATCCCCACTGCTCCCACCAAACCCCTCCAACACCCCCAGCTCAGTCCCTGCTCCCCGCCTGTCCCTTCCGGAGCAGCATCTGGGGGTGCTGGGATGTGGCACCCAACGGGGGCAGCTCCGGAGCTGGGAGCAGGTGGGATCAGCTGGAGCAGCTCAGCTCCCCCCAGCCCCGCTGCCGGGTCAATGATTAACGCTGCAGATCGGCTAATCAGCGAGATAAAACAAAAAGCCTGCTGGCTTTTTCCTGGGCTTTGGGGTCTGGAACCCTGTGGGGATGCAGAGCTGGCTGCAGGGCGCCGTTCAAAGCTGCGTTTTGGGGTAGGGGTGAAATAATCTGGCTCAATGGTGAATTTGCAGGCCAAAAAGAGCCCTGGCCTGGCTGGCTTGGCGAGGGACCAGTGCTGGGCCAGGAAACAGCCTCGGCTCTGCAGGAGGAGCAGGATGGTGTGAGACCCTGGGATGCTGAGTGGGGACCCTCAGCATCCCAGCCCCAGCTCTGCTGCTGCCTGCTTTGGCAAAGCTGCCCCTGTTCCTCCCTCCCCGTGGGAGGTGGGTGGCATTCCCGGGCTCTGCCTGCCTCATTAAGCCTCCAAGCTGCATTTGTGTAATCTCTCGGGGCTTTGCTGTTAATTAGACCCCTCCGATGCTCTGGGGGCTCAGCGGGGCCGGCAGTGCCGGCCCGGCCCCAGCCCCGCGTGGCACAGGGCACCCCATGCCAGGGCCACCAGCACGGTGGGGTGACACCGGGGGAGAGCGGCTCGGGCAGGGCTCGTGGGTGCTGTGACTCCACGGGGATGTGCCGGAGAGCCCAGCCCAGCCCAGTTTGATGTGATTACGCCGGCTGGCAGCCGTCTGGGCTGTAAACAAGTCCCTGTAATTAGCCCCAGACGGTGACAGAGGTGCGCGCCTCCCATGCTAAAGAGCCAGGCAGCCCCAACAGGTCTGGCTCCTCTGCTCCCCGGGCCTGTCCCCTCTTCCTTCCTGCCCTCCCTCGCTGCCTCCAGGCACTCCCGCTGCTGCCCTTCCCTGCCGAGGGATGCAGGGATGCTCCCAGCCTGCCCCAAACCCGGGGATGGCACTTTGGGGAGCTGCTTCTCCCTGCCAGCAGGGCCCCGAGAAGGGACATGTGACAGACCAGTCGGGCAGGCTGGCTGGCACCGGCTGTCATTCGCCTGGGCTGTAAAAGCCTCTTGTCCTGCCCGTGGGAGCTCCCCCGGCTGCCATCGCTCAGCTCCTCTGGCTCTCCGACGGAATCGGAAGCCGTCGCAGCTCCCTGAGTACAAGAGGCTAAAATTCCTGGGAATGCTAATCTGGTTTGGCTCGCCAGGGAGCAGCCCCTGCCTCCAGCTGGCTGTGTGGGCTCCCAGCCCTCTCCTGCCAAGGTCACACATTAACTTGGAGCGCAGCCACCCCAGCCCGCTCAGAATTCAGCACAGGCTCCCTGTTCCCAGCACGGCCAGGGAGCCGCATCCCTGCCCCGGCTTGGCTTTTGTGGAGCGCCCAGGAAACACAACAGCTCCAAAAAGCCCCTCAAAGCAGCCAGCAGCACTGGCAGCTCCACTGAGCCGGCCTCACCCACGGGATAACCTGTTTGTGCTCCAGCTCCCGTCAACACAGCTGCGCCAGAGGTGCGCGGGTAAAGCTGCGGAGCAATAAAGATGCAGAGCAGTAAAGATGCATCTTTTTGGGGCGAGATAAGCTGAGGTCTGGCAAGGAGAGCCGGAGCAGCGAGTCCTGCCCGACCTGGAGCCGGTCTCGCCCCACGAGAGGAGCCCACGGTGCCTTTTGGACCTGGGGTGGCACCAGGTGGAGCAGCCCTCGGTGGCACTGGGTGAGCACAGCAGTCTCGTGGTAATTTCTTTAAAAAAAACGATGGGGGAGGCTCTCGGCATCCTGCTCTGCCCCACAGCACCCTGGCACCGGGGGCACTGGGGCCTGTTTGCTCAGCGGTGCTGCAAAGGGCTCTTCCCGCTGTGTTTTGCCCCATCCCGCAGGCACGGCAGGGAGCAGTGACCCATTAACCCACCCTGACTCACCCATCCCGACATCCGCAGGTACGGACCGAGAGCCTCCAGCCCTCCTAGCCGCCACCAGATTTCAGCCCGGCACGTCTGAAGGGGCCCGGCTTCATCCCCAATCCCAAAACATCCCATTCCCGCCAGGGATGGTGGAACCGAGCCCCCGTTCCCGGAGCCCCTCGTCCCGCCGGGCACCTGCCGGCCGCGGGCTGGCAGAGCCTGACACGGCGGAACCGCCGTCACCTCCCGCTCTCAGGGGACATTTTCCCAACAACAAAGACCGCGAGGGCAGCAATATTATCCCCCCCCCCAAATCTCCAAACAGCCAAAATCTCCCTGTTCCCCTCGCTCCCGTCCCCTTCCCCTCGCAGCAACTCCCGAACCGCGACCCTCCCGCTGCCGCCGCCTCCCAACCTCCCTCTCCCCCGCCTCCATCTCTCCCCACGGAGCTGGGAGAGCCGATCCCGGGATTCCCTTCCAGCCGCACGTACCCGCCCTTTCCCGGCGCTCCGGGCCCCGCTCTCCGCCGCTCCGGGCTCTGCCGCCCGCTCCAGCCCCGCGCCGGCCGCCGCCGTCCCGCCCCGCTCCGGAGGACGCGAGGGAATGGAGCCTGGGCTGGGAAAACTTCGCAAAGCGAAAGGAAAACATCCAAGCTCAGTCAGGGAAACACTTTTTTTTTTTTTTTTTTTCCCTTCCTCTCTCTCTTTTTTTTTTTTTTCCCCTGCCTGCCCAGGCACTGGCTCCGCGGCAGCCGGGGTCCTAATTACAGGCTTTTTAGCCTAAACCTCGGGAGCCAGCCAATGGCTGGAATTCCAGGGCAGGCAGGGAGGGGAAGGGGGTGGGGGTACATTAACCCTACAGGAAAACGAGCTCCCGATGACATCTGGCTCGCTCCTACCTCTCGTTTTCCGAGCGCCCGCGCCCTTCCCTCCATCTGCGGCTCGGTTCACCCCAGGTTGCCGTTTGATGACTTTTTATGATCCCGCGCGGTGATTTATTTCCCTGCCGAGATCAGAAAGAGTTGAAGCTTCATGAAAGAGGGGGAAGTGTCATTACACCCCAATTTAGAGGTGGAGAAACTTTGGCTGGGCTCTCACAAAGCAGTTAGCCAGCGGCAAGTCAGGATGTCCTAGTTTCCACAAGCCCTGAACACCTGACGAGGCTCCTCCAAGCCATTCCAGACCGGCTCCGGCTGCAGCAATTCCACCCGGGCGGGAGTCAGGGTAAAATTTATCAGAGCCTGACGCGAGGCACGGCGTCCTCGTTGTGTTTCTGTGGATTTCTCACCACGCCGTAAGATTTTCCTGCCTGCTGATGTGAATTTGGGAATGAGCAGGGACGCAGCATTCCCAAAAATCCCGCCACGGCTGCGGGGACCAGGCTGGGTCTGTGCCACCTGCGCGGTCCCAGGAGCCGTGGTTGGTTTTGGAAGCCCCGAGTGAGGGCAGATGGTTCGTGTAGGTGCTGGGATCAGGGTCAGGACCGCAGCCAAAACCCACAGGAATGGCAATTTGTCACAGGAGGTGCCCAAACTCCGTGACAAGCCCGTGGCACCGCTGGGCGAGGCCGTGCAGGGCGGTGTTGGGGCACAGGGTATTGTGCTGCTTTATGGAAGTGGTTGCCCCATCCCTGGAAGTGTCTAAGGCCAGGTCGGACGGGACTTGGAGCAACCTGGGATAGTGGAAAGTGTCCCTGTCGTGGCAGGAATGGGATTTTTAAGGTCCCTTTCAACCCAAACCATTTGAGGATTCTCTGCAAAATCCCCTGGGCAGGGGAAGAAGCAGGAGGAGGAAGAGGAGGAGGGTGAGCACCTGCACACGCTGCTGCTCTCCCTCCCTGCACCGGGGTCCCGTCGGGGCTGTACCTCCCCAAGGTCCCTTTAAGGTCTCCGCTGTCCCCGGGCTGTTTGGCTCCGGTGGGAGGTTGGTCCCTGCAGCTTTATCTTGGCCCATTCGCTGCTCTGGACTTTGTCCCCGCGGGTGGTGGCGAGGCCCCCCCTCCTCCCCTGCACCCCCCTCGCTCTTCCATCGCTCCAGAGGGCGGAAGGATCCAGGGGCAAAGTCCTCCTTGGGAGAGCTTTGAGCACGGGCACGGGGACAGCCCTGACGGATGGGGGCTCCCGAGGTGGCACCGGCCCCTGCTCCATAGGAACGCCCGGAGCGGCGCGGTGGCACCAGCGGGTGGCTGCAGTGTCCCCATGGAGGGCAGGGACCTTCCTTCCCAGACCCCGCGGGATCCCCCTCCAATGACCCCTCCTTGGGCATCCCTCCGGCCCAGACCCCAAAATCCCCCTGCACCGACCCCAGCCCCTCTCCTGCCTCAGACCCCTCCCCAGTTC
>VZRN01004544.1:71482-94048 GCA_013397935.1 Dasyornis broadbenti | reverse complement strand
CCCCCTCCTCAGGCCCCTCGGTCCCACGGGCTCTGCAGGCCCGTCCTCCCTCCATCCCCTTCCTCATCCCTGCATCCCCTTCCATGGCCCTGCAGCCCTATCCTCCTCGTCCCTGCATCCCCTTCCCGATTTCTGCAGCCCCTTCCTCTTCCCTCCATCCCTTTCCTCCTCCCCGCAGCCCCTTCCTCGTCCGTCCATCGCTTTCCTTCGCTCTCCATCCCCTTCTTCCTCCCTGCAGCCCCCTCTTCATCCCTCCATCCCTTTCCTCCTTCCTCCAGCCCCTTCCCCATCCCTCCAGCCCCTTCTCCTTGCTCTTCCTGGCCCCATAGCTGCCCCCCTGCTCCCTCTTCGTCCCTCCCAGCCTGGGGGTTGTGTTGGGTCTGTCCCTGTGTGTTCTGGGGGGGTTGATGTGGGACCGGGTGCTTTTCCACATGAGGTTTCCGTGGGTCCCTGTGCAGGGGGTGCCCTGATCCTTTGGGATTAGGGGGATCCTCCTCTCCAGCCCTGGGTTTAAGAGAAAGGCTTGGAGCAGGGTGAAGGAACAGGGGGCTTTTGCAGGGTGGGGGTTTGGGAGGAGGGGACAACCTGTCTGGGAATCTGGAGGCTGCGGACGTCCAAGGAAGATTCAGGTTTGGATCCTGAAAAGTGGGAGTCTGGATGGGGCTGGTGGCCCTAGAAGGGACCCAGTCCTGCTGCAGGGAGCTGTGTTGGGCTGTTGGAGTGTTCTTAGAGATGGGCTGAGGCTCTGAGCTGGCAAACAGGTGTTGGGAAGGTGAGCTGGAAGTGCTGAGCAGGAGCCTGGAGGCTTGGGAGTGTCTGTGTGAAAGGGATGCTGCTGAAATATTCACCAGTGAGGAGCTGTGGGAAGTGCAGAGGGACTTTTCAGGGAGCTCATGATGGATTTTCCCCTCATTTTTTCAGTTCTCTCCATAAAAGCTGTCCTTGAGAAGCCTCAACTCTTCAGGCTGACCACTCACAGACGGGGGTGGAGGGAGAGAGGAATAAAGAAAGAGGGGAACGGAACATTTTCCCCCAGCTGCTGTTCCTGAGGGAATTGCTGAGGTGGGAATGGGAGGCCACAGCCAGAGAGGACACAGCCCCCAGTGCCCAGACCAGCTGGAGCAGAATCTGTTGCTGAATTATTGCCCAGAGCCTGTGAGGGGAATAAATCCATGCAGAGCCCAGGGAAGCAAGCTGGGGCAGGCCGTGGGGCTGGCAGGGAGGGCAGGAGGGCACCGGATTCCTTTGTTCCTGAGAAAAATCCCTCTCCTGGGCACGTGGCAGGGCTGGGGATGGTGGGGAATTCTCCAAGGGCCACAGCTGAGGCTGGGGATGCAGAGAGAGGTGATTTAGGAGGTGTTTGGATGGAAAAATGGAGTGGGACCTCTCTGGCTCTTCCCTCCACGCCACGAGGGAGCCCCAGGGCAGCCACTCCATGATCCAAGGTTTCATTTGGAGGAGGAGGAGGGAGGCAGAGTCTGGCATGGCACAGGGAGAGGCTCCCAGTGGAAAGAGGTTCCCAATTTGCCATTTCCTGCTCCAGTGCCAGGCTGGGGATCACGGTGGCTCTGCTGGAGACACTGAGAGCTGCTCTCACCTGGGCATCATTCCCTGTCACCTGCCCAGGGATGGATCAGGAGTCCTTTAAGTTTCCATCAGGGATAGCAGAATTTCATATTTCTCACTGCAAGTGAAAAAACCAGGAATATTTCTCACTACAAGGGAAAAAAAACCAGGAGAATTTCTCACTACAAGGGAAAAACCCAAGGATATTTCTCACTACAAGTGAAAAAACCAGGAGGATTTCTCACTGTGCAACTCCTGCCTGCTTGATCCTGGCACTGACTGGGTCGGATATCAGAGTTTTAGTGTTTTCTGGCCTTTTTTTGGCTTCTCCTCCTCTAAAGCAGAGCAGCTGCTGGTTCTCTGACCCTGAAGGACCTTCCCTGCAGTGAAGGCACCTTCGCATTCCTCAGCAGCAGCTGCCCCACCAGCCCCGGCTGCTCAGTTTTCCTGTTAGGTTTTACTCACCCTGGTAAACCCCGCTCCTCTGTAGGATCCCAAAGCCAGGAAGTGAAATTCCTCTCCTTTAAATTTGTTTCAGCTGGGTGTTTTTCATTGTTCTGCGAGTTTTCTGTGTTGATATAAATGTGGTTAATTCAAACCAAAATGCACCTGCTTTCCCTGGGATGTTTGAAGGGGAGTTCAGGCACTCCCCCAAACCCTGATTTTGAATTTTCTCTGCTTTTATCATTGTTTAATTGTTTAATTGGCTTCTCCAGGTGGAAGATGGGACTGTCCCCCTCGTGTTTTAGGTGAAACCTGGTTGCCATGAAATCCCGAGGGAGATAGAGGCACAGCAGTGGGAATTCCTTCTCACTCCTCGGAAAAAAAAAAAAAAATCCAACAATTGCCTAATGGTAAGAAACCTGTTGGTTTTAATTAGTGCAGCATTTCCAGCGCTCGTTAATCAATGTGTGAAGAGCTGGAGCTCCAAACCCCCTGGGATGACGGAGGGCACAGCTGGAAACGCTGGGAGAGGCTGGGAGAGCTGGGCTGGGAATGTGATTGTGCCCTGTTTTTGTGTCCCGTCCCCAGGGATTGCCTCTGGCTGGCGTCATGGGGAGCTGCTGCAGTTGTCTGTGCACAGACAGCATCCCAGACAACCACCCCACCAAATTCAAGGTAAATCATTGCCCCTTCAACCCCATCAGGGAGTCTGTGACAGCTCTGGCTGCTGGCAGAGCCCAGCACGAGAGGAGAGCGAAGTCTGCTCCTGCAGCAAACATCACTTGAGGAGAGGATTGCAAATACATCCCTTTGGGTTTGGGGTTTTTTTGGATTTGCAAATACATCCCTTTTGGTTTGGGGTTTTTTTCCACCCTCCCTTTCCTTAAGAAACTCCTGCAAATGTGTTTGTGTTTGCTGCTCAATTGCCTCTGCTCGGGAAATGCGAGGAAATGGGGGACTGGAGAGAAACCTTTTATTGCTCAGGGCCGTGTTCCAGAGCCTGGGCTCAGACACGGCAGCCGAGCTGCCAAGCTCGCAGGCTCCGGGGCTGACAGCTCGGCGCCTCCTGCCAGCCACGAATCCCTGCCCTCAGCTGGGGAAAAGGCAGCAGGAAATGGAGGGGAATCCATGGGATTGCAGGGCTTCCAGGGTGGGCTGGTTTGGGAGCTGGTGAGGGGCACCTGGGGGGCTGTGCCCAGCTCTGGGCCCCCATGGCAAGGGAGACATGGAGGGGCTGGGGCGCGTGGAGGGAAGGGAGTGGAGATGGGGAAGGGCTGGAGCACAGGGAGAAGAGTCTGGAGAATTCCTGAGGGAGCTGGGGAAGGGTCTGGAGAATCCTGAGGGAGCTGGAGGGGCTCAGCCTGGAGCAAAGGGGGATCGGGGGGAACCTTGTGGCTCTGCACAGCTCCTGACAGGAGGGGGCAGCCGGGGGGGATTTGGGATCTGATCCCAGGGAACAGGGACAGGAGGAGAGGGAACGGCCTCAGGCTGGGCCAGGGGAGGCTCAGGTTGGACATCAGCAGGAATTTCCTCATGGAAAGGGCGCTCAGGCCCTGGAACTGCCCAGGGAGGTTTGGAGTCCCCACCCCTGGAGGTGCCCAAAGAACGACTGGGAACCAAAGAGGCTGAACTTGCCGATCCCAGAGGTCTTTCCCAACCCCAGCCATCCCATGGCTCTGAGCTCCCCGCCGTGTCCCCTGCAGGTGACCAATGTGGACGATGAGGGGCACGAGCTGGGCTCGGGGGTGATGGAGCTGACGCCGCGGGAGCTGATCCTGCACACGCACAAGCGCGACGCCGTCAGGTGGCCCTACCTGTGCCTGCGCCGCTACGGCTTCGACTCCAACCTCTTCTCCTTCGAGAGCGGCCGCCGCTGCCACACGGGCCAGGGTCAGTGCCTGAGGGGCTCCCTGGGGCCAGAAATGCTGAGTTTTCTCTTCCCAAAGGCGGCATTTAAAGATTTTCAGTTCTAGATTTTCCCCTGGAAAGCATTTAGGCATTTAAAGATTATCATTTCCAGATTTTCTCCCGGGCCAGGGGAGTTCGGGTAGGAGAGGTGAGCAGTTCACCTGGCCCTGCACACCTACCTGGTTGTTGTGAGATAAAACAACCTTGGAGGGGTTTAAAGCCGGGCAGGATGGAGCTGTGAGAAGGGAAGGAAGGTTGGGAATGGAACTGAATGAACCTGGAGGGGTTTAAAGCCAGGCTGGATGGAGCTCTGAGAAGGGAAGGAAGGTTGGGAATGGAACTGAATGAACCTGGAGGGGTTTAAAGCCAGGCTGGATGGAGCTCGTAGCAAGCTGGGAAGGTTGGGAATGGAACTGGGTGATCTTGAAGGTCTCTTCCAACCCAGACCATTCTGCATTCCCTGATTTCTGGTGTCATTTCTTGAATAACCCACAGGGCTGTTGGTTGTTTTCCCATGGCTGTGGGCTGATTGTGTTAAACACAGAAGGAAAAACCAGAATTCATTCTGAACGGGGAATAACAGGCATTTTTAAAAGGCAGCTGATCCTTGTGTTTTCCCAAATTCTGGCCGCTCGGCGTCTCCATGGCCTCTTCCCCTGGAATCTGCACACAGAGCAGATTCTTTGGATTAAGAGACAGACAACATTAACCTGGCCATGAATCCGATGGCCTCATCCTGCACTGGTGCTCGTGGGGATGCTGGGGCAGCATTTGTGGGGCTGTTACTCCGTGCTTTGGTGCCCCAGCTGGGGCAGGAGGGGCTCCTGGGCCTTCCTTAGGATCTGAACAGCAACACTTGAAGCTTTGTTAAGCACCTTTGACCCAGGATAAAGCACCACCTGCACCTTTTTCCAGGTCTCTCTCAGGCAGTTGGTTGAGTTTTGTTTCCTTTGGTGCTTCCCCCCTGCCTTGCTCAGTGCTGGCTCTGCTCAAAGCTCTGATTTCGGGTCTGGCAGCGCTTTGTGGCACAGAGGAAAAGGAATTCCACGTTTTCCTGATGCTCTGTGCGTGGAGGAGGGAAGTGACTCACCCAGGAGCGCTGGGAATCGTCTCCAGTTTTACACCGGGGCCTGCTGGTTCCTTCGCCACTCTGCCTCTCTCGCTTTTAAAAACAGCTGAACGTTTTCTTGGCATCTCCATCCCCTGGGAGAAAAAAAAAAACAAACAAAAAAACGTTGTTTCCTCATCCTGTTCATGTGTTTGTAAACTCCAAAAGGACTCCCACGAGTGTTCAGGGTCTGTGTGAATCTGCACTGGCATGTGCTGCTTTTTAATATTTATTTCAGGGGGGTTTTCCTCACCTGTCAGTTACCAGGGATGGGAGTTTACCTTTTTTCTTCTGCTTTGCCTTTTGCAGGGCGAGGATCAGTGATGAAAATTTCATCCAGTGATAAAAATTCTGCCTTCTGACTGGTTTGGTTCTGCCCAGGTCCAGGCAGAGGGGATGAAGCAGAGCTCCTCACATCCTGCAGAATTTTTACCACTTCAGGCAGAAATGAGAGGGCTTTTGTGTTTTGTTGAGTTGTCTCCCTTCCTTGTAGGATTTTATCCTGCTCATTAATTTTACCTGGAGGCCTCCTTTCCCTGTGCTGCTGATACAAGGCAGATCCAGCTCTTTTTTTCCTTTTTTTTTTTTTTTTTTTACCAGAACGTGGCAAACGTGGTTCTTTGGGAGCAGCCCTTGTTGCCAGGCTCTTCCTGTTGCCATGGCTTTGGTGTGTGCGTGTGCCAGCCTGGGATTGGTTCCTGGGCTGGGCTGCTCCTTTTGGGGGCAGACTCCTCAATCCCAGAGATGTTTAAAAATCGTGACGTTCTCGTCCCTCCCTCACGTGCATGGGGCCCAGTCCAGCTTTGAGGAGTCCCTGCATGGATTTCCCCCTGGAAAAGGGATGGGCTGGGCTTCAGGCAGGAGAGGTGAGCAGTTCACCTGGCCCTGCACACCTGCGTGGTTGTTGTGAGACAAAACAGCCTTGGAGGGGTTTAAAGCCGGGCAGGATGGAGCTGTGAGAAGGGAAGGAAGGTTGGGAATGGAACTGAATGATCTTGGAGGGGTTTAAAGCCAGGCAGGATGGAGCTGTGAGCAGCCTGGAAAGGCTGGGAATGGAACTGGATGATCTTGGAGGGGTTTAAAGCTGGGCAGGATGGAGCTCTGAGCAAGCTGGGAAGGCTGGGAATGAACCTGGATAATCTTGGAGGGGTTTAAAGCTGGGCAGAATGGAGCTGTGAGCAGCCTGGAAAGGCTGGGAATGAACCTGGATAATCTTGGAGGGGTTTAAAGCTGGGCAGAATGGAGCTCTGAGCAGCCTGGAAAGGCTGGGAATGGAACTGGATGATCTTGGAGGGGTTTCAAGCCAGGCAGGATGGAGCTGTGAGCAAGCTGGGAAGGTTGGGAATGGAACTGGGTGATCTTGAAGGTCTCTTCCAACCCAGACCATTCTGCATTCCCTGATTTCTGGTGTCATTTCTTGAATAACCCACAGGGCTGTTGGTTGTTTTCCTGTGATTGTGTTAAACACAGAAGGGAAAACCAGAATTCATTTCGAGCTGGGAATAACACTTCTTTCTAAAGCAGCATCGCTTCCTCGCTCTCCTAACCTTCCTCTCTGTCCCTGGCAGGGATTTTTGCCTTCAAGTGCTCCCGAGCAGAGGAGATCTTCAACCTTCTCCAGGAGCTGATGCAGTGCAACAGCATCAATGTGGTGGAAGAGCCCGTGGTGCTCACCAGGAACAGCCACCCCTCAGAGCGGGAGCTGCCCCGGACCCCGCAGGCACCCACCAGTGAGCCCCCATTTGTGTGTGGGGACAGCAGGGGGGGACACAGGGCTGGGGGAGCTGCCTGCAGAGCCATCAAACTGCCCGTGGATCTCTCACATATCGTCATGTCCACGGCTGCTCCTATTTTTAAGGCTTGCTTCCCGTGTGGAATTTGGTTTCCAAGGAAACACAACGCGAAAAAAAAAAAAAAAAAATAAAAGCCCTTCAGGCACTGGGAGCTGGCACCCCTCAGCTGGATTTCCCTGGGCCACCGCTGCCGAGTGGCCTTTCCTGAGCAAGGGGCAGGTGGTTTCTGCAGGAAGCCACATCTGGAATGGCTCAGGCTGGCTCAGTTCCTGTTTCCGTGAGGAATTCCTTGGATTTAGAGGAGGGCCAGGCCCTCATGTTTGTGCTGGGATGGCCCCTGGACATCCCAGGGTGTCCAGAAGAGCCCAGCTCACTCTGAAAGTGTAACAATTCCGTTTTGCGCCAGTTTAACGCTTTTCTGCCACGATTCCCTCCCAGGTCTGGGCTACACTGGACTTCCCAATGGATTTCACAGCTTCCCTGGAGAATCCCTGTCCTGCTCTGCAGCCCGGCACCCCTCAGTGAGCAGCCTGAGACATTCCTCTGTGGGGGAAGACTCCACTCACCCCCTCCTGGGGCCTGAGGAGCAGGTAAACCCACCCATCCTAAACTCTGCAAGTCTGGCTTCCCCTCACTCCGAGCTCAGGGGATCCTCACACCTTGGCACTCCTTTTATTCTCTTTACTTCATTGTGCTCCTGGAGGCTCTTGCTCTTCCACACTTCTCTAGAAGGGATGTTCTGGCATAAAAATCTGAGTTACGTCCTCAATCTGCTGGTGTTGGGGTGGCGGTTAATCTGTCAGCTGCCACACAACCCCTAAACTCAGACCTTTTTTAATTTTGTTTTGGAGGTTCAGCCCTTTGCTCTCTGTTGTAGCATTTGAAGAATTTTCTTACAAAACCCTTCTTGTTTGAAGCACCCCCGGGGAGGCCTGGGCAGGTGTGAGGGCTGTGGGATCACCTGGGAGCCTCTCGAGGAGATAGTTTGGGAGGGGCCATGTGCATCCAGCATGACCCAGAATCCCAGGATCACTGAGATTGGAAAGGATTGAGTCCAAGGTGATTGAGTCCAGTCTGTGGCTGATTCCCACCTTGTCCCCAGCCCAGAGCACTCAGTGCCCTGTCCAGTGACACCCCCAGGGGTGAGGACTCCAAACCTCCCTGGGCAGCCCCTGCCAAGGCCTGACCACCCTTTCCATGAGGAAATTCCTGCAGATGTCCAACCATGTGGACACACGATGTGTATCTGCAGCTGGACTCTTCATCTCTCTTCCAGCCCACAAAACCTAAACCAACTTCTGTGTTTTACCTCCCAAAACCTTTCCCACTTCTGACATCCTTTTTCTCTCCCGTTCCACCAGCCCCTGACGAATTCCCCTGTGCTGGCGGTGTCTCAGCTGCTTTGCTCTGCTCTCTGCTCTCCTCCTTTCACTGTCCCTCTGCTTCTCTCCTTGCAGTCCCACACCTACGTCAACACGGCCACCGGGGAGCCGGAGCCGAGGGGCCGGCACTGTATGCACTCCTTGCCTGAAGCCCACCCTCCTTTCCCCCCTAGGAACCACAGCTGCTCCCTGGAAGACCGCAACCCCCAGGTGTTCCTGCAGCCGGGGGAGGTGAAATTCGTGCTGGCTCCCGCCTCCGGCTACCGCCGGCTGTGCCGGCAGCCTCGGGAATGCCGGGCGCAGCTGTGCCCGCCCAACAACAACAACAACGAGTGTCAGGAGGGCTGCCCGTCCCCTCAGTGCGTCTACGAGAACCTCAACGGGCTGGTGGCTCCCAGCGCCTCGTCCCTGTGCCGGGCTGGCCGCTCCAAGGCTTCCCGGGAGGACGGGAGCTGCTCCCATCGCCGCTCGGCGCTGCTGCACTACGAGAACCTGCCGGCGCTGCCGCCGGTGTGGGAATTGCAGCCGGGCCGGCACAGGGACGAGGATGGCAGCACGGCAGCCACGCCGTCCCCCAATGGTTTCTCCGAGGCCGGCGAGGAGGAGCCGCTGCAGAATTCCGTGAGCGCGGCCCCGCAGCCGCGCCGCAGCTCCTTCCTGCCCCGAGCCCGCCGCAGCCGCCTGCCCAACGTCTTCAGCTTCGACTTCCCCCGGCCCTGCCCGGAGCCTCCACGGCAGCTCAACTACATCCAGGTGGAGCTGGAGCCTGAGCCCTGCAAGGACCACCAGGACCCGCGGGTGCCACCCCCCGCCAGCCCCGGCGCCCGCCGCACCGACTCCTACGCCGTGATCGACCTCAAAAAGACAGCGGCCATGTCCAGCCTGCAGCGGGCACTGCCCAGGGACGATGGCACCTCGAGGAAAACGCGGCACAACAGCACTGACCTGCCCCTGTGAGGGCCCCAAGTGCCAGCCCCGTGTCGTGGCTTTGGTCCCCGCCCCTCGCTGTGTCCTGCCCCGTGTGGCTTCCATTGGCCATCGCTTCCCTGTTCGCCCGTTCCCCGGGGGCCAGGCGTGGCTCCTGCGGCTGCTGATGTTGAGGCTCGTCCGTCTGTCCGTCCTCCCCTCCCCGTGCTGCTCGTTTCTCAAGCCTTGTGGGATGTTTGGTGGCTCTGAGGGCTGAACGGCGGGCAGGAGGTGCCGGCGGTGCCGCGGCACAGCCGAGCCAGAGCTGGGCAGCGCCGTGAGGGAGTGCTCCCAGAACTGAGCTGCTTTAGGAGCTCCGTGCAAATCCGAGGGGATTCCACACCTCCAGGAGATCTCTGCGGTGAGGCCACTCCAAAGCCTTGTGGTTCCGCTGGTCCCTGGAGGGGAGGGAGCTCATGCCGTGGCCTTTCCCCCCTCAGCTCACTGCTACCTGTTCTCCTGAAGCTTTTTATCCTTCTGTCCCTGTCTCAGATTCAATTTAAATTGGGCAGCTGCAATTAAACAAGAGAGCCATGGGCCCACACTGTGATCACAGAAACCTGATTGCCTAAATCCTTAAAATTCCCTTCCCTGCTTTAGAAGAGGAGGGAAAGGCCACAACCGTGAGGGAGATCGGAAGTTTGGTCTAGAGAACTTCACTTGTGCCATACCCTGCTTTGTTTTTTCTCAGAGAGTTCTTTTTGGCAGCTGCTGAGAAGTGTTGTGGGTTTATTTATTTGTTTACTTATTTATTTATGAACTGCTCCTTCGCATCCCAGTTCTTTGCCAAACTGGTGCCAGTCCGCAGCGTGTGCTCCTGCCTGGGGGACAGGTCCCGAAAGAGCTCGGTGGCTTTGCCGAGTTCGAAAAACGCTGCGGAAAGGAGCAGCTGGGAATCGAGAATTTACGATTCCTCGGGTCTGACTGTCACGGGGTGGGCGGGAAATGGAATGGGAGCCGTGGGAGTGGGAGCGGAGCCGCCGGGCAGCCGAGCTTGGAGCGGCATCAAAGTCGTTGCCTACACCCCCGTGCCTGGCTGGGGCCGAGAGCAGCCTCTGTTCCGTGTTGGCGGTGAATCTGCAGTTTGTTCCCTCCACCACGGACCTGGAAGGGCTAAAATTTCGGGTAAATTGTGGCCTTTTGCTGTGGATTTTTGTCTCGATGCTGGGGCTGAGCTGAGCTGCCCCAGGATGTCCCCATGCCCCTTCCCCGGATTTCTCCGTGCCTGTTTCAGTGGAGAGCAGAGCTCTGGGATGGTCTGGAGCCCCACCTTCCTGTGCTCCTCCTGGGACAGGAGCTGGATCCGGTGCCCAGCGAGGCTCCGCCGCCTGCCCAGACCTTGCCAAGCCTCGTGTCCCCCTTGTCCTTCGATGTTTCCTGGTGTTGACATCCCTGGAAGAGGAAAGAACCCCATGCCCCAGCTCCAAGCTGCTCCTGAGGGCCAGGAGCTCGATTCCCAGGGTTTGGAATTCAGCCTTTTTTTTTTTGGTTTTTGGTGCTGTCATGTCCTGTTGAGCCGTGACCCTGTCAGGAGCAAGGCCACGTGTCCCCGAGTCTGAGTGATGCCGTGTTTGTGTCGCAGAGCGTGGAGTTCTTGGCTTGCTGTTGCACTATAAATTCCAAGTGTGCCACATGCTTCAATCCACTGGTTTTTCTTTTCATTTTCAAAGTCCTTGTGCTCGTCTTCCATTCTCTTGTCCGCCCCATCCTTTGTGTCACCTGTAACTGAAAGGAAACCCAAGTAATATATTTTTATATGTATAACAAATGACTTTATTTGAAGGGAAAAACAACTCCCCCCCCCATCCTTCCCCGAGTAATGTATCCCCCCTAAATCCAGCTTTCATTTAGGGAAGTGAGAGAACAAATTGTTTATATCTATATATATAAATATATATATATAAAGTTAACAGCGTTAAGCTTTAAATAAAGTATTTAAATAAAGAGTTTCTAAGCTGTCGGTGTCACCCTCTGGGACAGCACAGCTCCCTCTGGAGCCTCTGTAGGAACCTGCCTTGAGCTGAAAAATGCCAAATCCCTTCTCCGTGTTTCCCCAGAAAGGGAAAAGAGGATGGAATGTTCTCCATTTCCATGGAGGAGGAGGTGAGGGCCCTTTCCCGCTCCCTTTCCAGGTGGGTTCAGTTCCAGGGAAGGTGCTGGGGGTGGCTCTTTGTGCCTTGGGTGGCAGCAGCTCAGGGCTGAGGCTGCTCTTGGGTGCTGCCTGGGGCCGCCAGCCCGGCCACGAGTCCCCGAGGGTGGGACGGAAGGGTCCGTGAGCTCCTGGGAGCAGGGAATTCTCCCTGGAGTTCCTTCAAATCTCTGGCTGTCCCACTCGGGCCTCCCTGCAAATCCAGTGCTCCCACAGGACTCTGGAAGCAGCAGGGATGGGAATGTGCTCACACAGCAAATCCACCATCGCCGTTCTCCGGCACTTCTTTATCCCAGTTATCCCCGAGGATGCTGCGCCTCCTCTAGGAAGAATAATTCCCTCAATGCTGGGGATGAGAAAGGACTGAGCTGACGGCAGCTGAGATTCCAGGGTGGAGCATCCCGTGCTCCGTGTCCCCTCGTGTCCCCTCTCCCCGGTGGCCGTGGCTCTGCTGGCTCAGCAGGCCGAGCTCCGGCGCTGTCCCAAACTCCCGGGAAGCTTTGGGAATGAAAAGCCGCTCTCAGCCCATTGTTTGCGGAGGGTTGTCCCACGTTTGAGCCATTAAATGGGAATTGTGGCGCCAGCAGCCAGGAAAGCAGTTGGAAATTACAGATTTCAGGGCGTGCATTGCATTTCCATCCCAGAGATTTTCCCGGTTTTTTTGCTCTTTTGGAAAAAGAGCTCTTCCCAAGAGCTGTGTCCGCTCAAAGCCACTGGGACCCTTGGAGAAATCCTCAATATTCGTTTTTCCGGGTGCCGTGGGAGTGCAGGGAAGGAGTGGAGCCGTGTTCGGGCGCTGACCCCGCAATTCCCGGAGCAGCGGGAGCTCAGGGGACACATTTGGGATTCTCCCGGCGCAGTGTCACAGCTTCCTCTAGTGGCCGTGGGAGAAACGATTCCAGAGGAGGATCCAGGTTTGGATCGGGAGGTGGGGAGGGAATCCGAGGCCATGTTCTCTCATCCTTTCCCTTCTGTGATTTGGGTATTTTTGGAGTTTTTTTTTCCCGCGTGGCTGTTTTATTTCGTTTGGGAATGTTTCTCCAATCTGTCGGATCTTCATGGCACCTTGTAGAGGTGGATTTTATGGATTTTCCTTCGGGTCTGACACACTTTGCTGGACTTTCCCCATGGATGCGCAGCTGCTGACTTGGATGGGAACCTGGATTGGAATCCCTCCAGCCATGGAATGTCCTCCCAGTTTCCAGCAGAATCCTCACCCCTGGTGTCCTCATCCGCAAATCTGTGATTTGGGTTTGAGGGATCCATCCCAGGCTCTGTGCACCCAGAAAAACCTAAAAAAAGCTCCCCAAACCCCAAAATCTGCTCCAGACTTTGTCCCCGAGGCTGAGGGGACGCTCTCACCTCTCCTCCTCTCTCTCCCGAGCTCTTTCCCACCGGCTTCAGCCTCGTGAGCCCCCATTCCTTACAATCCCAATCCTTGCAATTCCTCCACTGGAATTGCCATTGGGGGACGTCTGGGTGAGCAGCCGTGGGCCGAGCAGAGGGAATTTCACTGCCGTGATCCTTTCCCAGCGGTTCTTGTTCGAGTCTGAGCGAATCCATCAGATTTCCTCCCCTGATACTCCCCGCCTGGGGAATGCACAAATCGGCCTCTCCCCCTTCCCTTTCCCCAGAACCGGTCAATGGGAACTGAGCTTCTCCCAGTGCTTCACTGCCTCACCCTGGGAGGGTTTTTTTCCTCTTTTAACCCATTCTAGGTGCCTGCTTTTCCCTCAGGGAAGGAGGTTGGAATCCTTGTGATTCCAGCCTTTCAGCATAGGAAAAGGAGAGGTGGTGAGGGTTAAAGGATCAATATTTCTGCAGAGAGACTCGAATGTTTGTTATTCCTGAGGAATTGTTGATTTTATTCCCTAAATTGTGCTGTTTGCTGGGAGAAAACCAAACCAGGGGTGGCATTCCGGCTCCACGTTCTCTTGGAATCTCTCCATTGTCTCTCTGTGGGATGGAGGCTGCTCAGCCCTCTCAGCTGGAGGATCATTAACGAATGATCGTTAATGAACCCATTTCTTAATTCCAGCCTCTGGGAGGGCTGCCCTGAGTCTTTCTGGGAATTTTGTCTTTCCCCCAGACTCGGCTGGTCTGGAAATGCTGCTCCCAGGCAGCAGAACAGGTTTGGGATCCTGTTCCCGGCGGGGAATTCATCAGTGAGAACCCTGGGAGCTTTGAAGTCGGCAATTACAGGCCAGGGAATGGAAACGGCTCCTTGTGAAGATGGGATCGGCTTTGCTTTCCTTCCCTGAGTGAGTGGGACTTTTCCAGCTGAAAGGCCCGGGTGCTCCAGTGTCACCTCCAGCTCCTCCTGTGCCGTTCCTGTCATTGTCACCTGTGCTGGAGCCTCAGAACATTCCTGATGTGGCCGAGGAGCCAAGGGGGATGGAGCTGCTCTGAGCCGGGGGTTGCTGTGTCATTGCTTCTTCGAGTCACTCCCACAGAAATCCAGGCAGTTCCCTTCATTCCCATGGAATTCCAGGCAGTTCCCTTCATTCCCGTGGAATTCCAGGCAGTTCCCTTCACGCCCGTGGAAATCCAGGCACTCCCTCTCTGAAGAACAGCCCTGTGACGTGAGGAAGGCTCCAGGTTTGCCCTGAAGCGTGAATCTGTAGGGAATAAACGGAATGGGATGGTTTTCCCGGCTGGTGAGCCCCGGGGAGATCCCTGCAGGGCAATTCCTGAGGCTGCTTTCCTTCTGTCAAAGCCATTTCCCTCGTCCTGTCTCTCAATCCCCCTGTCCAAAGTCCCTCTCCAGCACCCTTGGAAAAACAGGAGGCTGGAGGAGCTCTGGAAAATCCCCGGGCTCTAACTGAAAGGAAAACAGCCCATTTGCCAGAAAATATTCAGGTTATGAGCAAAAAAAAGCTTTGGTTTGTTTGCTAGAAAATATTTCGATCGTGACCAAGCCCATTTTGGTCCATTTCCTGGAGAATATGTGGGTTCTAACTCCAAATGTTTTGGTTGGTTTGGGTGCTCGCAGGCATTTTGGGAAGTGTGTGTTTGTGGTTCAGAAAAAAAACAAAACCCTAAACCTTTAGGTTTTCATCATCAAGAAGTGCCTGATCCTCACCTGGTTTGGGAATTTAAATGCCTGATCTGGAGCCCAACCGTTTATTTACAGCTTATTTACCCATCTTTTCCTCCCAGGAGGAGAGGAATCTTTGTTTTGGTGTGACAGAAGCTGTTCCCGTGTGCTGTAAGCTCTGTTTTGGAAATAAAACACCGAAAGCAGCTCGTGCAGCACCGAGGGAAGGATCCGAGTGCGTGTGTGGGTCCATAAACACAGCTGCAGAAAACCACGGAATCCCAGCCCGGTCTGGGCTGGGAGGAACTTAAAAAATCATCGAATTCCACCAGGGACACCTTCCACCATCCCAGGGTGCTCCAAGCCCCGTCCAACCCGGCCTTGGGCGCTCCCAGGGATGGAGCAGCCATGGCTTCTCTGGGAATTCCATCCCAGCTCCTCCCCACCCTCACAGGGAACAATTCCTTCCTAAGATCAAACCTGGATTTGCTCTCTTTCAGCCTGAACCCACTCCCCCTTGCCCTGTCACTCCTGTTCCCCACGAGCAGCCCCTCTCCAGGTCCTGGAAGGGGCTGCGAGGTCTCCACAGGCCCTTCCCTTCTCCAGGCTCCACAGCCTGGATTCACCCCCTGCAGCATCCCGGGAAAGGCGCTGGAGTCGGCCGTGGGATGCAGAGGGAGAGATGGGATTCCCTCTCCAGATCCTCTCCAGCTCCTCTGGAGCGGGGCCAAACCAACGCAGGAGAGAAACCGAAAGCAAAGGAGAAGGAATGCCCAGAGCCGCATCCTGAGGGAAATCCCGGGAGCAGCGCTGGTGCGCGATCCCTGCTCCGCACGGGATCCGCGGATCCCCGCTGTTGGGAACTGTGAATCCGTGATTCCTGCCGGAGCCCTTCCCTCGGTGCTGTCCCACTTTGGGTCAAGAAGTGCCGAAAAGTGGAACGTGAGCGCTGCAGAGGGCACCTCATTCCCGTGCCCCGCGGGGCCGTGCCGGCTCTGTTGACGCTCCGATAACCACGCTCCGCTTCCAGCCCGAATCCGCCTTTTTTATCCAATCCTAATCACTCGATCTCGCTATCAATCCCGCCGGCAAACACGAGAATCGCGCTCTGATCGTCTCAATATCCAGAGAAGGGCACGCGCGGGCCCCGCTGCTCCCGAGGGAGCGGAATCCGTGTGGAACGCGGCGATGGCGGTGCCGGGTGATGGAGAGAGGGCGTTTTCCACGTCGGGAAAAGCTGCGCTGCTCGGACTGGGGGTGCGAGCAGGGCTGGAGGAGCTCTGGAAAATCCCTGGGCTCTAACTGAAAGGATAAAAGCCCATTTGCCAGAAAATACTTAGGTTATGACCCAAAAAGCTTTGGTTTTTCCTAGCTTCTGCTAGAAAATACGTGACCGAACCCATTTTTGTCTGTTTCCTGGAGAATATTTGAGTTCTAACTCCAAATGTTTTGGTTGGTTTGGGTGCTTGCTGGCAATTTGGGAAGTGTGTGTTTGTGGTTCTCTTTTTTCTTTCACAGAGGAAAAAAAGCAAACGAGGAATTTTCTGACTTTCTGGGCTGGTGCGAGGATGTGGAGCGTGGATTAAACCCCGAGGGTGGGTTACACCTTCCTGGGGGTTCCAGCACCTGCCTTTGGATATGGGATGGGGAGGAAATAATTTGCCTCATAAAATTAAAAAAAAAAAAAAAAAAAAAAAATGGAAAAAAGTGTGATTTCTGTCCAAAACATGAGAGAAGGAGAAGGGAGGAATTGAGCTCATCTGGAGGAGAGGACAGCGAAGGTCTGGGATGATGATGATGAGGAGAAGGCAGGGCAGCACTGGGGACCACCTTGGAGGAAATGAGAGAAGGAAGCTGGCGATCACCTTGGAGGAAAGGAGAGAAGGATGACGTGGTTCTTGTTTGAGTCTGAGTTAATCCATCGGATTTGCTGGAAAAACCAAGAGAAGGAACCTGGGGATCACCCGGGAAAAACCAAGGGAATGAACCTGGGGACCACCTTGGAGGAAAGGAGAGAAGGAAGCTGGGGATCACCCTGGAGGAAAGGAGAGAAGGATTAAATGGTTCTTGTTTGAGTCTGAGTTAATCCGTTGGATTTTCTCCTCTGATCCAGGATCACCCTGGAGAAATCAAGAGAAGGAACCTGGGGGTCACCCTGCAAAACCAAGAGAAGGAACATGGGGGTCACCTTGGAAAAAACAAGGGAATGAACTTGGGGATCATCTCGGAGGAAATGAGAGAAGGAAGCAGGGGATCACCCTGGAAAAACCAAGAAAATGAACCTGGGGACCACCTTGGAGGAAATGAGAGCAGGAACCTGGGGATCACCTTGGTAAAACCAAGGGAATGACCCTGGGGATCATCTCGGAGGAAATGAGAGAAGAAATGTGGGGACTGCCCTGGAGGAAAGGAGAGAAGGAACCTGGGGACCACCCTGGAAAAAAACAAGAGCAGGAACCTGGGGACCACCTCAGAGGAAACAAGAGCAGGAACATGGGGACCACCTTGGAGGAAACGAGAGAAGAAAACCTGAGGATCACCCTGGAGGAAATGAGAGAAGGAACCTGGGCACAACCTTGGAAAAGCCAAGCGAAGGACCCTGATGTGCTCCAGCTCCTCGCCCGTGTCCTGGCAAAGCCTCTCGGCCGCAGCCTCCATCTCCATCCCCGCTCTCTCCGGCGGCGGAAGGAGGGCAGACAAAAGCCTTTCCCTGCCGAGCCAAGAGCCAGGAGCGAGTCCCTTTGTCCCGGGGCGAGGTTTGCGCAGGTTTTGGCGAGCCCAGAGCGATGACGTCGGGTCCCCCCCTGTCCCCGATAAGCGCTGACTCTTTATCGCCTCCTTCGCCTTTGATCTCGCCCCCGAGGGCGTGCGCGGCTCTCCCTCACCTGAGCGCCTCGCGAAGGGCGCCGATCCCGCAGGATCCTCGTGGCCCCAAAGCACAAAGAAGCCCTTGAGGCCGGGGGTGCGAGAGGCGCTAATGGAAAGTGGAGGTCAGCCGATAAGGGCCGGGATAAAAGCGGGAGCGCGGGCGGCCCAGCCCGGCTGCTGCCGGCTCCCGAGGGCTGAGCAGGGAATGCTCGGCACCATGAAGTGGCTCCTGGTGGTCCTGGCGGGGCTGCAGCTCGCCCAGGGCGCCGTGAGGTGGGTGAGGTGTGCGGGAGGAGCGGGGAGAGGGTGGAGAACGGAGACTGAGGATGAGGGGCTGCTGGGAATCCAAACTCCTGCGGATGGCCCCGCGGTGTGGGGACAGCCCGGGACAGATCCTGGGGTGTGGAGAGCTCCTGGGATAGGGAGAGCAGCTCCTGGGATGTGGAGAGCAGATCCTGGGATAGGGAGAGAAGATCCTGGGGATCTGGGGAGCAGCTCCTGGGATGTGGAGAGAAGATCCTGGGGATCTGGGGAGCAGCTCCTGGGATGTGGAGAGAAGATCCTGGGGATGTGGAGAGCAGCTTCTGGGATCTGGAGAGCAGCTCCTGGGATAGGGAGAGCAGTTCTTGGGATATGGGGAGCAGCTCCTGGAATCTGGACGGCAGTTCCTGGGATCTGGAGCAGCTCCTGGGATGTGGGGAGCACCTCCTGGGACATAGAAAGCTCCTGGGATCTGGAGAGCAGCTCCTGGGATCTGTAACAGCTCCTGGGATCTGGAGCAGCTCCTGGAATCTGGAGAGCAACTCCTGGCATATGGGGAGCAGCTCCTGGGATCTGGACAGCAGCTCCTGGCACATGGGGAGCAGCTCCTGGGACACGGAGAGTTCCTGTCATGGCTCACAGGAGCCCAGAGCACTGAGCCTTTGAAAATGCCCAAATCTCCTCATTTCATGCCCTGTTTGGTTGGTTTTTTTCCCCTCCGTGCAGGATCAGTCTGAGGAAGGGCCAGTCCATCCGGGACAAGATGAAGGCAGCCGGCGTTCTGGAGGATTTCCTGAGGCACATCAAATTCGACCCCGTGAAGAAATACCAGCCCAGGCAGGGCTCTGCGGTGCACGAGCCCATCACCAACCACCTGGATGTGAGCATCCCAAATTCCCTCGCTGCCTCTTCCTCCTTCCCAGCTGCCACAGCCATCTGGCCACCCCTGAGCCTCCAGCAAGGAGAAATTGCTATTTTTTCCCCCACTCTTTTAAGCTTCTGGTTTAGATTTCAAGGAAGTTTCCCCCCAGCCACGAGGAGCGAGGTTTTTCCCGTGTGAAACAAACCCGCAATAATTATTTAAAATTCCGTCTTTTGGGAGGAAAATCAGGGTGGGAGTTCAGGGTTGGTTTCGGGATGCACTGGGGAGCCTGGTCTGTCCCTGAGCCTGCGGCTGATGGAGATTCCCTGGTTTTTGCAGTCCTCCTACTTCGGGGAGATCAGCATCGGGGAACCCCCCCAGAAGTTTCTGGTGCTCTTCGACACCGGCTCCTCCAACTTCTGGGTGCCTTCCACGGACTGCAAGAGCCCTGCCTGCTGTGAGTAATTAGCACTCCCAGGAGTAATTAGCACTAACTACCACCCCAGCACTGCGCAATCACGTCGGGGACACCACCATCCCAGACCAGAAACGATCCCGGGATGCTGATCTGGGAGAGCTGGGGGCCTTCCTTGGGAAGCACACAGCCTCTGCCTGGCTGGAAGGTGACCAAACCCTCACAGCCAGCCCGGGAATCTCGGAGGGAATCTCTGGCCATCGGTAGCCGGGCAGAGGGAAGAGGAAAACCGGGAATTGCGGAGCTGATGTCCTGAAATCCAGGCGTTCCCTCTCTGATGAGCAGAGCTCATCCCCCGTGGTGGGAGAGTGATGGGGATTTCACAGCGATGGTTTTGCTGCTGTTGTGATCCTGGAGAGGGATCCAGGCAAAACCGGGATCCAAACCCCACAAGCTGAGAGAGAACCCCAGGGCTGAGGAACAGCCAGCGCTGCTCCCGGGGCGATTATCCCGAGGGAGCACCCGGCAGTGAATCCACTGCAGAACGCGCCCACCCACGATTTCCCCTTTTCCCTCTCCCCCAGTCAACCACGCCAAGTTCAAGGCCAGCGACTCCGCCACCTTCACCTGCCGTGGCCAATCCTACACCGTGTCCTACGGCAGCGGCTCCGTCACCATCGTGCTGGGCTCCGACACGCTGCAGGTGAGTGCTGCCCCTGCCCTCCTGCTGCTCCGTCCTGCCTGGATGCGCCCATGGAATGAGCCCAGGAGGAGCTCAAGGGCAGATCTCGTGCACTGTGCAGCCAAGACTTGGCCAAACCCCGGGCAGGACCGATATAAACCATTTCATCAATAAACCATTTATTGCCACCCTCATTCACCCAGCTGGGCTTTGGCTGTGTTTTTAACCCAATTCCTGGGGGTTTTTCCCGATTTTTCCCCTCTGCCGGGTGCTGCTGTCACAGCTGTGACCCTGCAGTGCTCCCAGAGCAGCAGCCACCCCTCGGCTTTGCCCGGCTGAGCCCGGATCCCCTTCCCCTGCAGATCCAGAGCATCACCGTCACAAACCAGGAGTTCGGGCTCAGCGAGGACGAGCCCACCCAGCCTTTCTACTTCGCGGATTTCGATGGGATCCTGGGCATGGCCTACCCCTCGCTGGCCGTGGGAGGGATGGCCACGGCTCTGGAGGGGATGCTGGAGCAGAACCAGCTCGCCGAGCCCATCTTCAGCTTTTACTTCTCCCGGTAAAACTCTGCCAGGGTGCTCTGCCGTGCCCTGCCTGTCCCCACGAGCATTCCTCGGGGATTTATCCCTCTCCAGCCCTCATGGATCACACGGATTTCCTGATCCCTGCTGCTGTGGCTCTGGTTTTTTTTGCAGCCAGCCCACCTACGAGTACGGGGGGGAGCTGATCCTCGGGGGCATCGACCCTGGGCTCTTCCAGGGGGACATCACGTGGGCGCCGGTGACACAGGAGCTGTACTGGCAGGTGGCCCTTGACGAGTGAGTGGCGTTTGTCCCTCCTGGGCGCAAGGCTCGATGATTTCAGAGCATCCCAGGCGGACAGATCCGGGTTTAGGGTGTCCAAAACCACATCCTTGTCCCCGTTCTCCTGCCAGCTTCGCCATCGGGCAGTCAGAGACCAGCTGGTGCAGCCAGGGCTGCCAGGCCATCGTGGACACAGGGACGTTCCTGCTGACCGTGCCCCAGGAGTACATTGAGAGCATCCTGGAGGCCCTGGGAGCACAGGAGACGAGCTACGGGGTGAGTGCAGCGGTTCTGGGGGGCCCTGCACGGGAACCAGAGCCTGGGCTCGGCCGGGTGCCACAGAGCTCACGTGGCACCTGCGGAACAAGGGACTGCAGGGGTGGCAGCGAGGCTGAGGGGACATCGGGCTGAGAAAGCTGGGGTGGTCAGCCTGGAGAAGGGAAGGTGATGTGGAGACCTCAGAGCCCCTTCCAGGATCTGGAGGGGCTGCAAGGAATCTGGAGAGGGACTTGGGACAAGGGCCTGGAGTGACAGGACGAGGGGGATGAGTTCAGATTGAAAGAGAGGAAATTTAGGTTTGATATTGGGAAGGAATTCTGCCCTGGGAGGGTGGGGAGGAGCTGGGATGGAATTCCCAGAGAAGCTGTGGCTGCCCCTGGATCCCTGGGAATGTCCGAGGCCAGGCTGGACGGTGCTTGGAGCAGCCTGGGATGGTGGGAGGTGGAATTCGGTGAGCTTTAAGTTCCTTCCCACCCAAACCATTCCATGATGTGGCACTGCCAGAGGATGGAGTGTTTGCCACCCTGCTGTGCCAGGGTCTCTCTCCTGTCCCTGCCAGCCCCTGTCCCTGCCACCCTCTCCCCTGTCCCTGTCCCTGTCCCTGTCCCCATCCCCACAGCACTCAGTGCCACCCCTGTCTCTGTCCCTGCCACCCCCTCCCCTTTCCCTTTCCCTGTCCCTGTCCCTGTCCCTGTCCCTGTCCCTGTCCCTGTCCCTGTCCCTGTCCCTGTCCCTGTCCCTGTCCCTGTCCCTGTCCCTGTCCCTGTCCCTGTCCCTGTCCCTGTCCCTGTCCCTGTCCCTGTCCCTGTCCCTGTCCCTGTCCCTGTCCCTGTCCCTGTCCCTGTCCCTGTCCCTGTCCCTGTCCCTGTCCCTGTCCCTGTCCCTGTCCCTGTCCCTGTCCCTGTCCCTGTCCCTGTCCCTGTCCCTGTCCCTGTCCCTGTCCCTGTCCCTGTCCCTGTCCCTGTCCCTGTCCCTGTCCCTGTCCCTGTCCCTGTCCCTGTCCCTGTCCCTGTCCCTGTCCCTGTCCCTGTCCCTGTCCCTGTCCCTGTCCCTGTCCCTGTCCCTGTCCCTGTCCCTGTCCCTGTCCCTGTCCCTGTCCCTGTCCCCATCCCCACAGCACTCAGTGCCACCCCTCTCCCTGTCCCCACAGTTCGCCGTGGACTGCAACAACACCCAGAACATGCCCCCCATCACCTTCGTCATCGGCGGCGCTCAGCTCCCTCTCTCCCCCTCTGCCTACGTCCTGGACGTACGTACGGGCCTCATCCCGCCGGATCCCGAGGAAATTCCGAATTCTGGAAGAACTCGGAGCTGCCCGGCCGGCGCTGATCTCTCCCTGGTGCCCGTCCGAGGCTCTGACCCCCCGTTTTTCCCCTCCCACAGAGCAACGGCTACTGCACCCTGGGCATCGAGGTCACCTACCTGCCCTCCACGGACGGGCAGCCCCTCTGGATCCTGGGAGACGTTTTCCTCAGGGAATATTACACCGCCTTCGACATGGCCAACAACCGCGTGGGCTTCGCCCCGTCGGCCTAGAGGAGCGAATTCCAGCCCCTCTCCCGGCCCGGCACAGCCGTGCCAACGCTGCTGGAGCGCCACAGCATTCCCAGGGACTTGTCTGCTCCTTTCCCGAGTCCCCATCCCTCGGGATTTCTGTGTCGGTGTGTCCTCACCAAATAAACCGCAACGTCCCAAACGGTCTCTGAGCTCCTGGCTTTGTTGGGAGCAGCCCGAGGGGTTCACATTCCCTTTCTCCGGCCAGGTAAGTGCTGGGATAAACTCCCAGCCCCGGGGATACAGTCCCAGGGCTGGGCAGCGCCCACCTCCAACCCTCGGGAAACCTCCGGGGGGAAGCTCCCGACCTTCCTTGCAGCTGGAAAAGGGTTGGCAAAGCGGTTTACCCGAGCAGGAAACTGAGGCTGTGAGGTGAGTCGTGACACCCCAATGACCCCTAAACCCTCAAGTGGGGTTGTTCAGTGGGAAAACTGCACTGGAATACCGGGAATTGGGGTGGGGGGTGGCAGGAGGGGACGGGGAGCA
>VZRN01004544.1:47137-71428 GCA_013397935.1 Dasyornis broadbenti | reverse complement strand
ACTCCGCTCTTTCCCGGGATCCACACTCGTTTCTTAGAATTTCCTTATCCCCGGAGCTCATTCCCAGGCGCATTCCCAGCTCTGGCACTCGCCGGGGGAAGGACACGAAGTGCTCCGTGCTTGGTGTCAAAATATTGACACAGGCTGAGCGCTGAGACACAGATTAGGGGGGCGCGGACAGCAGGGAAGGGCATTCCTCCTCCGCCGCCTCCTCCGCCTCCTCCTCCTCCTCCGGAATGGGACGTTTCTGCCGGGAATGGGCTGCTGGTGGCCGGAGGGAACAGCCAAAAGCTGACCACATCCCTGCTGGTCTTTGCTCTCCCCTTTGCTCCCTGCAGGATCTGCCCAGGCCAAGGCAGATCCATCAGGATGCGATGGAGGAGGAGGAGGAGGAAGGGGAACCCGGGGGTTTCCCGAGCTGCTGAGGATTCCAAGCATCATTCCATCCCCAAAAATTTGTCAGGAAGCAGCCAGGCTGTGCTGCCAGCAGGTCTGCAGCCACCTGGAACGCTCCTGCTCCTGCCCTTTCCCAGAAACGCCAGCAGCAGGAATTTCCCTTTGCCACCAAGGGTGTGTGTTTCGCCTTTGTTTTCCGGAAAGCTCGAGCCGGGGCTGAAGGCGGGAGAAAAAGCCTTTAAGCCGGTGATAACGACAGCGTTTCGCTCTTTATCAGGTGCCCCATATTTGGTCTCAGTATCCGAGGCGCTGCCCCAGAGCCGGGTGAGGCGGGAAATCAGGGTGGATGCGGTGACGAACGCTCCGCGATTTGGTGACAAAGGAGGCGTTGGTGGAGGGTTGGGAGCAGGGATTGAGGGAAGGAGAGAGATCCTGGCTGTCCCCGGTGAGATCCTGGCTATTCCCACCTTGTCCCGGCCCCGGAGCTGCCACCGAGGCACCGCCACCAGCGGGGCCATGTGGGGGCTGGCGCTGGCCCTGCTGTGCCTCCCGCTCGGGGAGGGGATGCTCAGGTGGGTTCGGGGCAGGATTGGGGTGAGGATGAGGGGTCTGGGGAGGACAAGGGGCACACCTGGATCCCGCTGCTGAGGAGGGGCAGGATTGGGGTGAGGATGAGGGGTCTGGGGAGGACAAGGGGCACACCTGGATCCCGCTGCTGAGGAGGGGCAGGATTGGGGTGAGGATCAGGGGTCTGGGAAGCAGAGGGGGCACACCTGGATCTCGGTGCCCTCCGTAGGATCCCGCTGAGGAGGGGCAGGACTGGGGTGAGGATGAGGAGTCTGGTGTGGAACCCCCGGCACAGGGATCCACACCTGAATCCCGCTGACCCCTGCAGGATCCCGCTGAGGAGGGGCAGGACTGGGGTGAGGATGAGGAGTCTGGTGTGGAACCCCCGGCACAGGGATCCACACCTGAATCCCGCTGACCCCTGCAGGATCCCGCTGAGGAGGGGCAGGACTGGGGTGAGGATGAGGAGTCTGGTGTGGAACCCCCGGCACAGGGATCCACACCTGAATCCCGCTGACCCCTGCAGGATCCCGCTGAGGAGGGGCAGGATTGGGGTGAGGATCAGGGGTCTGGGAAGGAGAGGGGGCACACCTGGATCCCGCTGCCCTCCACAGGATCCCCCTGAGGAGGGGCCGGTCCGTGCGGGAGCTGCTGAGAGCCAAGGGGCTGCCGGAGCAGCTCCTGAACAATCTCCGAGGGGACCCGGGGAGGAAATTCCAGCTCGGAGGGGCCGTGGCGTACGAACCCCTGCTGAACCACCTGGATGTGAGTGCGGGAGCTTTGCCTTTCCCCTCGCAGCCGGCTCGGCTTTTTGGGAATGCCCTCCTGCTTTCCGGGCTGCAGTGGGGGCTCAGCTCCCTCCCACTCCCCAGTTCAGGGCCTTGGGTAGGATTTTTTGGGGTTTAGTCTGGACCCGAGGGCTCGGTGTTGCTGGAAGGGCAGGAGGCATCGACTGGGGTTGGAACAGGGAAATCCCTTCTCCGGAAAAGCAGAGTTGATGGATCCAGGGCAAATCCACCATTCCCGGCCTCGCTGCTCCGTGTCCAGGGCAAATCACGGTCCCTTTCTGTGCTTCAGCGCCCTCCGGGACCACGAGCAGCAGTTTGGGGTTCGAGCAGAGCTGAAAACTCACCCAAAAAACCAGGCAGGAGCAGAAACCCAGAAACCCTGCTTTTGTTCCCAGACCTTCTACTTCGGCGAGATCGGCATCGGGACCCCTCCCCAGAACTTCCTGGTGATCTTCGACACCGGCTCTGCCAACCTGTGGGTGCCCTCCACCCTCTGCCAGAGCCCAGCCTGCGGTGAGCGCCCCTGGGGGACACCCGTGGGAGCTGGGACAGGGACCCCAGCGCCACCCGAAGGGGTTTGGGGCCACCAAACCGGGGGTTCGACGGCCCAAGTGGCGACCTGGGGGTGTCACCTTCTGTCCCTGCAGGGGACCACGCCAGGTTCAACCACAGCCTGTCCTCCACCTTCCTGGGCATCGAGGAGAGCTACACCCTGAGCTACGGGTTTGGGGACCTGGCCGTGGCGTTGGGGCGTGACACCGTGACAGTGAGTGACCCCTGGGACACGGACACGTCGGGGAAAAATCAGCCCAGTTGGGTTAAAAACCCAGGGAGCGCCTGAAAAATGCCCTTTTATTGAGGGGATTGGTGCCTGGTTAGTTTAAGGTGTGTCAGCAGGAATTCACTCCGAGACTGGGATCTGCAAACAAACTCATTCCCGGTGCTCTGGGCTCCCCAGCCCTGAGCTGGGATAAGGGAGGGATATCTTTAGCCACAAGAATTTGCTTTATGTGGATCTGAGCTTTGTCGTTGCAGGACAATAAGCAACGTTCTGGGTGAGACTTGCACGCAGTGAAAATGGGATTTTAAACTGATTTAAGAGGCAAAACTGGGTTTGTGGGTATTTTTACGGAATAAAAAGGGCGAAGGGAAAAAACTACGAGTCCTGACCTCATCAGTGAGGGGGAAGAGCTCAGCCTCTCCCAGGGCAGATTCACCTTTGTGACCAAACCCCAGCACCTCCCACCATCTTCCCTGTCCCTCCAGATCCAGAACATCATCCTCAGGAACCAGGAGTTCGGCCTGAGCCTGGATGAGCCCAGCAGACCTTTCTACTACCTGGACTTCGACGGGATTTTGGGCATGGCTTACCCGGCCGTGGCCATCCGTGGTTTCACCACGCTGCTGCAGAATTTGCTGCAGCAGGACCAGCTCAGCAAACCCATCTTCAGCTTCTACTTCTCGCGGTGAGACCCTGAGGCAGCAGCTCCCTTTTCCACGGATCCATCCTTCCCTCCATCCACGCCCCCTCCGTGCTTCGCTGCTTTCTCTGGGGCAGAAATGTGGATTCCGGCCTGGTTTTGGGTCTGATTTTGTGCCTTTCCAGCAACCCCAGGTATAATTACGGCGGGGAAGTCATCCTGGGCGGGGTTGACCCCCAGCTGTTCTCCGGGGAGGTTTTATGGGCTCCTGTGGTGCAGGAATTGTACTGGAAGATCGGCATCGAGGGGTGAGCGCTGCAGCACGGCTCGGAGCGGGGTTGGAGCCGGTTTGGAGAGGGGTTGGAGTGGATTTGGAGTGGGGTTGGAGTGGGTTTGGAGAGGGTTTGGAGCGGGGTTGGAGTGAATTTGGAGCTGGTTTGGAGTGGATTTGGAGCGGGATTGGAGCAGGTTTGGAATGGGTTTGGAGCGGGTTGGAGTGAGTTTGGAATCATTTTGGAGCCAATTTGGAGCAGGATTGGAGTGGGTTTGGAGCGGGTTTGGAGCGGGTTTGGAGTGGGTTTGGAGCGAGTTTGGAATCGGTTTGGAGTGGATTTGGAGCAGGTTTGCAGCGGGAAGCCTTTTCCAACCCCTTTCCCGCTGCTTCTCCAGGTTCTCCATCGGGCTGTCGGTCACCGGGTGGTGCAGCCAAGGCTGTCACGGGATTGTGGACACTGGGACATTCCTGCTGACCATCCCAGGCCAGTTCCTGCCCGCCCTGCTGCAGGCTCTGGGCGCAGAGGAGAGCGATGATGGGGTAGGTGGGCGATGGAGGCTCCCAGGGTCTCCAAAGGAGCAAAATATCCCACCTGGAACAGCCCTGCAGTGCCGTAAAAATGAAATAATTTGATCAATGTGGGCCTGGCGCTGTCAGAGCTGCGCTGACCCTCAGGGAGCGTGGCCAGGGTGACCACTGGAGAAAGGCCAGCGCCAGTCCTGGCTGTCCTGACCCCTCCTTGCCTCTCCTGCAGTTCCTCGTTGACTGCGGCGCCGTCCCAGAAATGCCCACCCTCTTCTTTGCCATCGGTGGAGCCTGGTTGCCGCTGCCTCCCGCTGTCTACGTCCTGCAGGTGGGTGGGATTCCCCCACCCCAGCGGGAATTTGCAGTTCTGCCCAGGAGAAAATCGGAACTGCTTTCCCAACACCCCATTTCACGGAGCTTTCGCTGCCTGCCTGTGGCCCTGGGGATGGAATTGGGCTGGGAATGGGTGCTGGAATTGGGCTGGGAGTGGGTTCTGGAATTGGCTCTTTTCCCCCCCAGAATGACGGAACCTGCACCGTGGGGGTGGAGAGCACCTACGTGCGCTCTGCCAGCGGCCAGCCCCTCTGGATCCTCGGGAATCTCTTCCTCCGGCAGTATTATTCCATCTTCGACATGGCCAACAACAGAGTGGGCTTTGCCATGGCAGCTTAGGGATGCTGAGTTCCAGGGAAATTTTCTCCCTGGAACACCTTCTCCTCCCTCGGATCCGGGTGTGGTGATGAGCAGGGAATAAAGGACTGTGAATCCAGCTCGAGGTTTCCTGGCACTTCCNCTGGAACTGGGCTGGGAATGGGTGCTGGAACTGGGCTGGGAATGGGTGCTGGAATTGGGCTGGGAATGGGTGCTGGAATTGGCTCTTTTCCCCCCCAGAATGACGGAACCTGCACCGTGGGGGTGGAGAGCACCTACGTGCGCTCTGCCAGCGGCCAGCCCCTCTGGATCCTCGGGAATCTCTTCCTCCGGCAGTATTATTCCATCTTCGACATGGCCAACAACAGAGTGGGCTTTGCCATGGCAGCTTAGGGATGCTGAGTTCCAGGGAAATTTTCTCCCTGGAACACCTTCTCCTCCCTCGGATCCGGGTGTGGTGATGAGCAGGGAATAAAGGACTGTGAATCCAGCTCGAGGTTTCCTGGCACTTCCTGGGTTTTCAGGTGCTCACAGAGCCTTTGGAGTGGAGTAATAACAAATTTGGGGTGGTTTTTTCTGTTTGTTTGTTTTTTGGGGGTTTTTTTTGTTTGTTTTTTTTTTTTAATGGGACCCAGATCCCTGCTGGAGCTGGATGGGAAACTGGGATGAGTGGGAGAATTTCAGGCTGCACTTCCTGGGCTTTCAGATGCTCACGGAGCCTTTGGATTGCAACAACGACAAATTTGGGGGCTTTTTTTTTGTTTTTTTTTTTTTTTTAAATGGACCCAGATCCCTGCTGGAGCTGGCTGGGAAACTGGGATGAGTGGAAGAATTCCAGGCTCTGCTCAAGCTGAGGATTCCGGGGATGAGCCCTGGCTGGCGGCTTCGGGAACCAGTTTGGAGCAGGATGTGCAGAACAAGGAGCTGCGTGTGAACAGCTCCGGGTCCCTTGTTTTTTTTTTTTTTTCCCAAGGGGGACTTGCCCACATGCATTTGCAAATAAATTAGGGATTAAATCAGGGATTAAAGAGTCATGCAAAGAGCTCAGGCTGAGGAAAACACCCGGGGTTTGCTCTCCGGGGGTAAAACTCATGGCTGCAGCCTCCAAGGATGGCGGTGAGGAGGGAACTGAGGTGCCCGAGGCTTGGGATGTGTGGATGCCCCGTGAGAGGAGCTGCTGGATACGGGATCAGATGGAATGGGACAGTGCCAGGTGCCTGGGGCAGATCCGAGGCTGTCCTCGAGCTCCAGTGTGGGTGATGCTCAGGAGATGCAGGATCACGGCAAGTGACCACCCCAAAAATCTGCCAGCAGGAAGATCCTGGCCACTGAGACCCCATCTGTGGCCACGGGGGGTGGTGGTGGCAGGGTCCCACCGTGCCCCGGGGATTGCAGGTGCCATGGGGTGCCATGGGGTGCCCTGTCTGCAGCCGGGCAGGGTCCCCACCACCCCCTCCTGCTCCAGGTCCCATTCCCAGTTCATCTCACCCCAAATCCCTGTGCTCCTGGCACGGCTTCCCTGGCACCTCTGGGAGCTCAAGGGTCCCACCAGGAGGGGACAAAGCCCCCCGTGCCTGGAGCCTCCCAGCACCCTACAGGTCACTGCTCCCCCTCCACGGCTAAAAACAGCTGCACGATCCTGGTGCAAGGAGCGGTAAAAACCTGGGGCAAGGAGCCCCACGATCCCTGTGTGATCCTGGTGCGAGGAGCTCCATGATTCCTATGTAATCCCGGTGCAAAGGGATGCACGATCCTGGTGCACGAGACTGCACAACCCGAACACAGCTCTGCCTTCACCTCCCACCCCAAACCCTCCTCTCCTGACCCGCTCTTGGGGTGCAAACCCCCACTTTTGGGGAGAAAAAAAAAGCATTTTTGGGGAGGAGAACCCCCTATTTCAGGGAAGGAACCCACCAAGCCGCAACTCCTGCTGTGGCCCGGGCGGGGACTACAAGTCCCGGCAGGCGCGGACTGCAGCTCCCGGCGTGCCCGCGGCCGGCGGAGCGGAGCGAGGGCAGCGGAACGGGCCGGGCCGCGCCGGGCCGGGCGGGCGCTGCTGCTGCCCTCCCTCGGCACGGGGCCGAGCCGGGCCGAGCGGAGCCGAACCGTGCCGGACTACGCTGAGCAGAGCCGAGGGGCCCAACCGAACCGCGCCGAGCGCAGCCGAACCGGTCCGAGCGGACCCGAACCGCGCCGAACCGAGCCGAGGAGCCGAATTCAGCCGGGACGAGCGAAGCCGAGGGGAGCCGAACCGAGCGCAGCCGAACTGGCCCGAGAGGGGCCGAACTCAGCTGTAGGAGCCGAACCGAGCCGGGCCGAGAGCAGCCGAGTGAGGCCGAGCCGACCCGAGCGCAGCCGAGCGGAGCCGAACCACTTCGTTTCCTTGGCCGTTCCCCACGGGTGAGTGCAGGGGCGAGGGGTCCCGGGGGTTCCCGGGGCTCCCCGGGGAGGAGGGGCTCAGCAGCCGTGAAGCGGGGCCCCCTCGGCTCGGAGCCCACCTTGGTGGGGTGGTACGGGGGTGTTTGGGTGCTCGCCCCTGTCCTGCGCCATCCCGGGGCGCTTCGAACTCGTAGTTGCTTTTTTCCCCCTGATTTTGCTGTAAATAATTGGCCCCCTCCCGCCGCCTGTGCCTCCCCTCGCCCCCGGCAGCGGCCCCCGGGAGGCTCCAGCCCGGCTGCTCCCGGCGCTGCGGGGCCGGAGGGGTTTGGGAGTCTCCGGCAGCTCCTCTCGGTGCCCCCTCCCCAAAACCGGCGGCCCCGGGCCCTGCGAGACCCCCGGCAACCCGGGGGGACCTGCCCGGGTTTCCTTTCCCATCGGGAACTCCCCCGAACCCGGTGCTCCACGCTTGGGGAAACTGAGGCACGGATGCTCCAGAACACCCGGGGTGCGCTCGGGGGGTCCCGGGCATTCCCCGATTTGGGGGACACAAAGTGGGGCCCCTTTTGGGACCTGAAAGGATGGGAAAAGTTGGGATACTTCGTGTCCCACGGCTTTTAGGGGGTCACCAAGAGGACACACAGTGTGTCCCCCCCACGCCGGGGAATTTGGTGGGGCACAGAGGGGCCTGCCCCACGCCTGCAGCCGCCCATTAATTACATTCATGAATTAATTGCGAGGCAGGAAAGGATTACGTAGCCCCCAGAGCTTTGGGGAGTCAGATGATGGGGGAAATTTCCTTAAAAAAAAAAAAAAAAGAAAACGAAACCAGAAAATAGAAACACTGGGAAAATCTGGTGGTTATTGTGCTCTTCTAAGATAAATAAATAAGCTGGTGCGAGTCCGGGGAAAGCAGGGCCCGTTTCCAGGAATCCCGGCGCTCCTGCGCGTTCCCGGCCCTTGGGGCACGGGGGGAGTTGGTGTTTTTTATATAACAGAGTCGGGCAGGCAGCGAAGGGGGGCACTGGGGGGGTTCTTTTTTCTTTCCCCCCCGTGCTCTGTCCTTCCCTGCCATGTTTGCTCGGCTTCATGCACGGCTGCTCCGGCCAGAGCTGGGAATGGGGCTGGTTTCTCCCAGCCTGTGCTTGCTCACCTGCTGCAGGAAGGATCCAGCGCGGAAAACCGCGCCGGGGAGCGGTGGGAATTGGGGATTGGGGTGGCCGGAGATGGGAACCCACCCGGATTTGGGTGGGGATGGTGGGTCAGGCCAGCACGTGCTGACCCATGGAGGGGAGCCCGGTGTTTTCCGAGGGATGCTGGGTTTGCTTCCTGAGGGATTCTGGGTTCACTTCCCGAGGGATGCTGGCCCTGCGTGTTTTCCAGGGGATGCCGGCCTTGCCTGCCCGGCCTTATCAGTAGGAAACTGCGCCGGGGTGGAGCTGGCTGCAGCGGGGCCATCCAGCATCCGGGTGTTTGGGATGGAGTTGTGACTCCAGCCAGGCCTTTTATTGCTTTTTCCACGCTCCACGGCGCCGAGTGCAGCACGTGTGTGTTCCTGGTCCCCCCTGCCCTGCCCTGCCCTGCTCTGCCCTGCCCAGGGTTCCGTGTTTGCTGTGGGGAACGGGAAGAGCCCCATGGATCAGCGGAGCTGACATTCCCAGGGCTGAGGGTGGGGTGGCCCCAGCAGAACAACCCCATGGGGAAAAAACAGCCACACTGGGGGTGTCCCCCTCAAAAAACCCACAATGCTGAGGGAAAAAACATCCTCTGGCTCCTCCCGTGTTGTGGAGTGTTGGAATGGGGAGCTGGGGGTCTGATGGGATGGGATCTCATCCCTGGATTGCTGTTTCTCCCTGCTTTCCTGGAGTGCGGACAGGAGGGATGGAGCTGCCACATCTCTGTCCCCTCTGTGCTCCATCCCTGGGGACAGCCGGAGTATTTGGGGTGGTTTTGGAGGGCACCTCGAGCTGGACTTGCCCACAGGGAGCTGTTTTGTAACTGCCCCATGTGGGGTTATCCCGTTTCCCGGACAAAGAGGAAGTGGGCAGGAGGAAGCAGCGGTGTCCTGGGCATGGGGCTGTGGCCTGGCAGTGCCACCGCACGTCCCTGTGGCAGCACCGTGTCAGCTCTGCTGCTGGGGGCTGTTCATCACAACTCCCCAGATCCCTGGTTTGCTGTGGGAGATTCCCAGGGATCCCAGGAGGATCCCAGGAGGATCCCAGGAGCCAGCGCTGCGTGTTTGACACCCCCATAAAAGAGCAGAGGGGGCTTGGAGGTGCCAGGTGTTCTGTCACCACCCTGTGGTGGCCTTCCCGTGGTGGCACCACCTCCATCAGCTTTGCCAAGCCACGATGTGATCCCGGTGTGGAGACAGCTGGGACTGCACCGCTGATTCCTGGTGTGATCCCAGTGTGGAGACAGCTGGGATCGCACTGGTGATTCCTGGTGTGATCCCAGTGTGGAGACAGCTGGGATCGCACTGGTGATTCCTGGTGTGATCCCAGTGTGGAGGCAGCCAGGATCATACTGCTGAGTCCTGGTGTGATCCTGGTGTGGAGGCAGCTGGGATCGCACCAGTGATTCCCAGGATGATCTGTGATCGTTGTCACCGGCCCTGTCACACTCGGAAGGGTGGAAGGGGTGATCTCTTCCTGACCACGCAGGGATTTTCATGCTCATCTTTTTTTCCTCTCCCTGGCATGTCCAGGAAGAGCCCCGATGGCTCTTCCTTAATCCATTCCGAGCTTGTGTCCCTTCTCCTGGCACTTGGCTTTTGGTTGGAGCAGGTTTTCCCTGCGGATTTGCCTGCACGAGGTCCCCTGACATGGTCAGCCTTGGAATGCAGGAGGCCGAGCCCCGTGCCCTGGGATGAGCTCCAGGTGCTGCTCCTCACCTTCCAGGGAGGCTGAGAAAAGTGGGAATGGGGGAAGCTCCATTTCTGGAGGCACAGCAGGGTTCGAGGGGTGTTTTAGGGATGCGAGTCCTGCAGAGCTGGAGTTGGGATGAGCCCCGCGGGATGATTTTCAGAGGGCGGTGGGTGGGATCACCTGGCCAGGCTCACCTGGGAAGGGTTCAAGGTCTCCGCATCCCTACAGGTTGTGCCACCTTATCTCGAAAACCTCTTCCAAGAGTCGCCCCCGGGGTTTTGTCACCTTCCCTGCGAGGGCACTGGGCTCCAAACAAACTCCCCACACCCTCAGTCGCCTCCTTTGGTTAAATGGGTGCAAATTCCGGATAAACCTGAAACGCCCAGCCTTGGGGACGGCCAGGGGAGTTCTTGGAGCCTCAGGAACGAGCGAGGGCAGCAGCGCTGGCTCCTGCCCAGGCTGTAACCTCAGGATTTTGGGGGAACTGCGTGGGGTGGGGATTTTTTTGGAGGAAATGAGGAGGGGGCTGCACCCATGGCACAAACAGGGAGCGTTTCCCTGCTCCCATTGCGCACCCCAAGGGAGGAGGGTGCCAGCGGGTTCGGCTGAGCATTTTGGGGAGCGGGGCAGGTGAAGAAGGGCTCGCCTGGAGAAATCCAGGTGGGAAAAGCCTCCGGGCTCCTCCACGGCCCAACCGGCGCAACGTGCCCGGGAGAGGCGGCAGCGCCCGTGGCCGGGAGCAGCCCCGGTGGCGCGGGCACCGTGCCAGGCCAGGGGCTGGACTGGCAGCGGGGGCTCCCGAGAGACCAGTTTGACCTTCACGGAGCAGGGAAGTGCCGGGCTGAGCCTGGCAGAAGGGAGGGGACGGCACAAAGCTCTGCCGAGCGGGTAAGAGGTGCTGGCCGGGCAGCAGAGGTGCTGCCAGGGGGGATGGCGAGCCCTGCGCTTGCTTCGGGAGGGCAATTCCTGGCCTGTCCCCAGTTTATTTATTCCCGGTGTCCCCCATGGCCGCGGGGCTGGGGCTGCCATGGGATGGTTACACGAGCTCCGGGGGCTGGACACGGCGTATTTATAAATATTACCTCCTTGCAGCAGCATGGGGCTCGCAGGGAGGGAGGGAGGAGGGATGGAGGCGGCGCTGGGAGCGCCTCTGGCACCGGGAGCGGGGCACGGGGTGGCCGCTGTCACCTTGTGCTGGTGGCACCGTGAGCTTGGGGCACGCGGAGCTCTGGTTTTGCCGAGCATCCCCGGTTTCTGGGATGGCTTCTAGGATTTTTGGAGCGATGTTCTATCCCAGAGCCGTGGAGCCCGGTTGGATCCCAGCTGCGGGCCGGGCTGTGCTGTCCTGCCAGTTCCCCTGATCGCTCGTTTATGCGGTTATTTTAAAAAAGCCAACACCCAAATCGCTTGGAGTGACCCCGAGCCGGGCTCTTCCTTCGGGGCTGCGCTCCCTCCTTTCCCGAGGGCAGCGGGATGCGGAGCGGGATGCGGAGCTGCCCGTCCCCTCCAAGGTCACCGCGGTCCCCCGCGATCCGGGGCCGATTAATCAGCGCTCCCGGGGCGCTGCCTCGGCCCATCCTCCTGCCTCTTCACACTTTTATTTTTAATTGCTGCCGGGAGGGGGCAGGGGCTGCCGGCGGGGGCTGTGAATTCCCGGCGCGGTCAGTTGGACAGTGATGTTTCAATCATCGGGGCTCGGCACCGAAGCTTTGCTCAGCTTTGGGGGAAGGCTCTGGCCCCTCCGTGCTGGGCTCCCGGGGTTCCCCGTGCCTCTCCCTGACCCCAAAGCCGGCCTGCAGTTGCCAGCCTCCCCCTGCCGTGCCTGGCTGGGTGATGAGCTGCAGCCTTCCCTCAGCTGTGTGGGCTTTTTGGGGTGAAAGAGAGCCTTTTTGGGGTGAAAGAGAGCCTTTTTGGGGTGAAAGAGAGCATTTTTGGGGTGGAGGAACACACTGGAGCAAGGCTGTGGGTATCATTAACGCCATTATGGCTGCCATGCCTGGCTGGGTGATCTGCAGCCTTCCCGCAGCTGGGTGGGCTTTTTGGGGTGAAAGAGAGGATTTGGGGGGTGAAAGAGAGGTTTTATGGGGTGGAGAGGCACACCGGAGCAAGGCTGCGTGTGTCAATGCCTGCCTGGGTGGTCTGCAGCCTTCCCTCAGTTGTGTGGGCTTTTTAGGGTGAAAAAGAGGATTTCTGGGGTGAAAGAGAGCATTTCTGGGGTGAAAGAGAGGATTTTTGGGGTGAAAAAGAGCATTTTTGGGGTGGAGAAACACACTGGAGCAAGGCTGTGTGTATCATTAACCCCATTATGGCTGCCATGCCTGGCNGGCTTTTTGGGGTGAAAGCGAGGAGTTTTGGGGTGAAGGAGAAGAGTTTGGGGGTGAAAGAGGGGATTTTTGGGGTGGAGAGACACACTGGAGCAAGGCTGTGTGTATCAATGGGTGCCATGCCTGGCTGGGTGATGATCTGCAGCCATCCCTCAGCTGTGTGGGCTTTTTGGGGTGACAGCGAGGATTTTTGGGGTGAAAGAGAGCATTTTGGGGGTGAACGAGAGGATCTTTGGGGTGGAGAGACACACTGGAGCAAGGCTGTGAGTATTATTAACCCCTTAATGGCTGCCATGCCCGGCTGGGTGATCTGGAGCCATCCCTCAGCAGTGTGGGCTTTTTGGGGTGAAAGCGAGGATTTTTGGGGCGGAGAGACACAGCGCAGCGAGGCTGTGTGTATCGTTAACCCCTCAATGTCTGCCTTGCCCGGTTGGGCTCTCCTGGCCGTATCCTGGCACCACCAGAACCAGGGGGTTTTTTTATGGACCCCATTTATTCAGTGACGCCATGACAAGGCACACACAGCCCTGTGTGGTACCAGGGACTGATTCTTCTCCCTGCACTGATTCCCTGACCCCTCCAGGCTCACCTGGGTGTTTCGGGATCACCAGGGCCAGCCCTGTAAGTGTTTTTCCCGTGCCGGATCCCTCGGCCTGTTCCAGGCGCGATGTTTAACGCGGGGCAGGGAAAGCATTTGGCCTCTGACCCAGCGCCTGTTAACAGCGTCCCGCTCCACGTTCATGAGATGCCGGGGCTAAAAACAGTCCTGGTGACTCAGGCTCTCGCTGCTGCTGTCAACTGACCCCGGCGTGGCTCTGCCAAGCCCCTCCTTTGCCTGCTCCTTCTGCCTTTCAGGGCTGGGAAGGAGCCTCGGGATGGGGCTGGGGTGGCTCTGCCCCACGCAGCTCCTGGGTAGGTGATGGGGAGGGCACTGCGGCTCTCTGGGGTTGGAACTGGGGTTGTCCCCCCGCTTTCCCACCACTCCATGCTCATCCCAGAGGCTGGATGGGATCTCTGGAGCCTCTGGTCCAGCCTCATGGCCAGTGTTGGTGTTGGAGCAGGGTTTCCAAGGATGGAGGTGGCCCTGCTGCCAGGTGTCCCTGTTTGTGGGGAGGAATCCTGCCCTGAGAGCCCTGTCCTGCAGCTCTTCCTGGGGCTGCCCATCCCAGGCGTTCCCAGGAAGGTGAAGGACCTGGCCACCCGCTGTGGGTGCACGAATCCCCCCCGTGGTGGCCTTGCCGTGTCTGGGTGAGTGCCCTGAGGGGCAGCCGTGAGGCTGATCCCAGCTCTGCAGGGCCAGGCGGCTCCAGCTGCATTCCTGACCTGGAGGGAGCCCGTGGACGCGGTGCAGAGCAGCCTTGGGGTGTCCCCGTGTCACCCCGGGGTCCTTGGTGGGGCATCGCCGTGCTGCTGGGAGAGCTGGGAGTGCTGGAGGGACCCCATGTCTGCTGGGCTGGGTCATCACAGAATGGCTGGGCACCTTCAATCCCACCTCATTCCACCTGGCATGATCCTAGGCACACCTAGCATGATCCCAGGCTGCTCCAAGCCCTGTCCAGCCTGGCCTTGGACACTTCCAGGGATCCAGGGGCAGCAACAGCTTCCCTGGGAATTCCATTCCAGTGCCTCCCCACCCTCACAGTAAGGAATTTTATCCCAATATCCCATCTAACCCCACCCTCTGGCAGTTTGAAGCCATTCCCAGTGTCCTGGCACTCCAGACCCTTTCCCATCTCCATCTTCCTTGTCAGCTCCCTAAGCTTTGTCTTTTCCAGGCTTTCCCACCTGTAATCCAGGTGCTTGCTCTGCATCCAGAGGGTGAGCGGTCCCTGCCTGCCACATCCCCTGCAGTGACAAGGGTCAGCTTTTGCCCCTCTGCATTTCCAGGGGTGTCCCTGCAGCCCCCAGGGCACACCACAGACCCAGCCTGGCCTGCAGTCCCCTGGCCGTGGCTGCATCGATTTTTCTGTGATTTTTCTCAGCCCCGTTTCTCACTCCCGTGCTGCACTGAGAAAACCAAGCCGGTTTGGAGGGGTTTTTTTTTTTTGCAACTTCCCCGCCGGGCTGCCGAAAATGAGGAACACGGGGCTGGCCCGGAGCGCCGAGGAGCCGTGACGTGCTGGCCCTGGAGGGTCCCCCAGCCCCTCGGTTCTGCACCCAGGTACGCCCTGCCTCAGTGCCCCCCTCCCCACGCGGCAGGGTGGCCCCAGAGCCTGGCCCCAGGCTGGGCCACGCGTGGGGTGGCACTGTGGGTGTGTGGCTCGGTGGCAGCTCGGTGACATTGGACACTCCTGGAGCAAACCCTGGGCTTGTGGCTGCCTGGACCCAGCCGTGCCTGGCCAGGTTGGGGTCCCCTGTGCTCCCTCCCTGCCACCCTCGTGTCTCTCCCAACCCCCCGGCGTTTGAAAACGAAAAACGAGGAAGGAAGGAAGGGCAGGCTGGGCCGGCCGGTGGTGAGAAACAAAGCTGTTTTCACTTCTTTCTTCTCCTTTTCCTTTCCACTGCCCCTCAGTTACCAGAGCGGGGCTGGGGTGGGTGGATGCTGCCGGCCCTGGGCCCCCTCCTTTCCCCGGGGGTCCCCGCTCCCGCCCGGAGCTGCCGATTGATTTTTCCGCTCATAAACGGCCCCGATCGACCGGGAAATAAACACAGGAGGGAGCGGGGCTGGGCAGGGGTGCCTGCTGCAGTGAGTTTGGGGGTTCTGAGCTGAGCAGGGCGTCCCTCTCGCTTTTCAGAGGGCTGGCTGGGGCTGTGTGGCACTCGGCCGTGCCTGGCAGGCAGCTCGGTGCCACCTCCCCTGCCAGGGTAACGCGATCCCCGGGGCTAAATCTGGAAAACGCCTCCCAGCAGCTTGGATTTCTCACCCACACCTGAGCCTGGGGACGCTGCTGTGGCTTCCCCAGGTGTTGTGTCCGTTCAGGTGGCACCGGGTGCCCCCCGAGCCACCAGCCCGGCCCCCCGGCGTTGCGGGGCAGCGCCCGATGTCCCTCAGAACGTCCCAGCGGTTGCTGAGCAGCCACCCCCGTGCTGACACCGCGGGGCTGAGGGACAGCTCGGGGTGCTGCAGAGCCTTGAGGGGGATGAGGGAGGGTTGGGGCAGCTCTGGGGATCCTCCAGCTGGAGCCACCCCCGAGTGCCATCCCGGGACGCTGGGTTCTCGCTGAAATAACACCCCCGGAGGGAAAGCGAGGCAGGGCCAGAAATAACCGTGCTGCTAAGTAGCAACGGAGATATTTGGAAGGGAGATGCATTCCCTGGCTCCAGCCCCACTGTGGGGCTGGTGGGTGCTGGTGGAGCACGGCTGGAGCCTGGACAGCCCCGTGCCCTGCGTTCCTCCAGGTGGGAAGAGTGGATTTGGGGTGGGGAGAGCAGCCAGGGGCTGTCGAGCTTTTCCCTCCCCTTCAGCCACGCTTCAACCCCTCCATCCCCATCCCAACGGCTCCATCACCCACCCTGGGCCTCCCTGAGGCCACCAGGGTGGGCCTTGCCAGGGGCTCCTTCCAGCAAGGACCAGTCTGGGGCTCCCAGTGGTGCTGGGATGGCTCTGGCTCAGTGGGAAGACCCTGCCAGGAATAACAGAATTGGAGCTGCCATTCCATGTGCTCTTGTGGCTGTCCCCGTGGATCGAGGAGGGTGGGATGTGTCCCCAGGGTGGGACGTGGGCCCCAGGTCCCCATCCTGTCCCTGCTGCCGGGGCTGACTCAGAGCGAAAGCAGAAGCTGCTCTGCATTTCGGGGGGCGGGGGGGAAGCCAAGCAGAACCAAAGGGGTTATTTTAAACCTGACCTGATTTCCCTCCTCTCCTCACCCAGCCCGGCTCTGGCCGCCCTTCCCCATCCTCATCCTCATCCTCTGCAGCTCTTCTTGGGGGCTTTTGACTCTCCCAGCCCTGTTTCCTATAAGGGGGGGGTCCTGTAGCCAGGCTGGGTGATGGCTCCGGGGCCAGCAGGGCCCGGTGGGTGCTGTGTTGTGCTGTGGGTGGTGGCCCCATGGCCAGCAGGGCTCAGTGGGTGCTGTGCTGTGGGTGGCTGGGTGGTGGCCCCGTGGCCAGCAGGACTCAGTGGGTGCTATGCTGTGGGTGGTGGCCCTGTGACCAGCAGGGCTCGGTGGGTGCTGTGCTGTGCTGTGGGTGGTGGCCCTGGGGCCAGCAGGACTCAGTGGGTGCTATGCTGTGGATGGTGGCCTCAGGGCCAGCAGGGCTCGGTGGGTGCTGTGCTGTGCTGTGGGTGGTGGCCCCATGGCCAGCACGGCCCGGTGGGTGCTGTGCTGTGGGTGGTGGCCCTGTGACCAGCAGGGCTCGGTGGGTGCTGTGCTGTGTTGTGGGTGGTGGCCCCGTGGCCAGCAGGGCTCGGTGGGTGCTGTGCTGTGGGTGGTGGCCTCAGGGCCAGCAGGGCCCGGTGGGTGCTGTGTGTAGCTGTGTCCCAGCACCCTTCTCGTGGCACCCTCCTGCTCCCACGAGTGCCAGCCCTTCCTGAGAAGAGTCTCTCGCCCTTCCCTTCATCTTCGGGGTTGTGCATCCCCCGTGGGCATCAGCTGGGGTTTTCCCCCTTAATCCAGCCTTGTCCCATCCTCTGTGGGCTCTCACTGGGGTTTTTCACAGGGTGCTGCTCAAGCACTGCCCCGTGCCCTCCTCTAAGGCTGTTTGCACTCCCCCCTTAACGAATCTCCCGTGGCTCGCTGGCCCAGGCTCTGGGCTCCCATCCCCCTTCGGACAGGCCACCATGGCTAATTAATTCCCTTCCCCTGGCTGTTCAATAGCTGCTCTCGAGCTGTGTAATCGCGTTGCCGGTCCGTGCTGCCTTGATTTAATTTCCCCTCCGGGTAGCGCGTGGCACCGGCTCTGGGTGCTTGTCACTGCGGCAGCCCCTCCGTCTCCGATCCCACTTTGCATTTAAACACCAAAACCTCCCAGATTTCTCTGGATTTCCCCTCTGCGTGCTTGGCCCCTGCCAGTTCCCCTCGCAGCTTTTCCTTTGGCTTCCCTGGGATGCTTCACCCCAGACCCCCATCCCCTCCAGCCTCTCCCGCATCCCAGCCGCGCGTGGGAAAGCAGCCCCGTGGAAAGCCCTGGCGGCCGCGGTTGGGGCGGTTCCCCGTTCCCCGGCATCCTCCACCCTCCGCGGGCCGCCGTCCCCTTTGTCCGGGGGAACAAGGGCCGGTCTGTGCCGGGCGGGGGCCCCTGCGGTCCCCCCCGTCCCCGCGCTCGCGTGCCGGCCCCGCACAGAGCCCGCCTTGTTCGCCCCGCGCCGGAGCCGAGCTTTAGCACGGCCGGGCTGGGGGGTTCAACCTGCCCCCGGCTCCTGGCACCCGCCGGCCTTTTCTTCCTGCTCTTGCCTCGCTTTCTCTTTCCCTTTCGCTGCCGGGCTCGCTCTGGGTTCTGCGGTCGCTGCGGTGTTTGGGAAGCGGCTCCGGCGGAACACGCGGTACGTGAGAGGTCCTGGATGCACTCTCGGGTCCCCTTCCTGCCAGACTTTAATTTCCCCCTGCTTTCCTTATCAATCCCAGCCCTGGCCACCCTTCCCCATCCTCATCCTTGGCAGTTCCCCTTCTCGGGAACTTCCTGGGGGTGCTTTTGACTTTCCCACCCTTGTTTCCTATCAGGAGGCAGCTGGGGTGGGTCCTGCAGCCAGGCTGGGTGGGGGGACCTGGTCCTGCTGCTCCATGGCAGGAGAGCAGAGCCACCCAGCAGCATGGGATGATCCTCCTGGATCACTCCCCATCCAGCACAGGCACTCCGGGATTCCTGCTCCCTCCTTGTGCCTCAGTTTCCCTGCCATGCCAGGCTGTCGGTGACGCGCCGTATCCTCCTGCCAGGGTGACCTCGGTGCCAGGCGGGCTCCCTCATCCCGCACCTCGGGCTCGCCATGGCGTCGCGCATCGGGCTGCGGATGGAGCTGATGAAGCAGCAGGCGCAGCAGGAAGCGGAGCGGGAGCGGGTGCAGCAGCAGATGATGATGAACTACATGCAGCAGCAGCGCATGCCCGTGGCCTCCAGCCCCGCCATCAACACCCCCGTCCACTTCCAGTCCCCGCCGCCCGTGCCTGGAGAGGTCCTCAAGGTACCCTGGTGTCCCCCCTGCCCGACGCTGGCAGAGCCCACGGGGTCCCTGATGGTTTTTGTCCCTTCAGGTCCAGTCCTACCTGGAGAACCCCACCACCTACCACCTGCAGAAGTCCCGGGACAAGAAGGTCCAGGCTTATCTGTCCGAAACCTACGGGAACAAGTTCGCTGCCCACGTCAGCCCCGCCAGCCACTCTCCCAAGCCGCCCCCGGCCGCGTCCCCCGGCGTCCGGCCCGGCCACGTGCTGTCCTCCTCGGCGGGCAACAGCGCTCCCAACAGCCCCATGGCCATGCTCAACATCGGCTCCAACCCCGAGCGGGAGGTGAGGGGGTGTCCCCAGGCTGCTGGGAACACTCACAAGGTGCTGGGGAGGCCAGAGGAGCCCACGGACACTTGTGCTTTTTTCCCCTTTCAGTTCGATGAGGTCATCGATGACATCATGCGCCTGGATGACGTTTTGGGCTACATGAACCCCGAAGTTCACATGCCCAACACGGTGAGTGAGGGGTGACCGGAAGGGACCAGGCCTGGGGGTGCCACAGCCCTGTCCTTGCCAGGACAGACGTGGCTCAGAGGGGACCTTCTGCCACACCCCACAGCAGTGGCAGCCCAAACCAGCCTTGCCCAGACCAGGCAGCAACCTCCACGAGAATCAGTTCTCCAGCTTTTTTACCTCCCTGAGGACAATTGGGAACCCTTTTAAAAAGCTGGAGAGACGGGACAGGGATGTGGGAAGACAGGAGAGGTTTCCCAGCCAGGAGGTTCCCCAGAGCAGCACCGTGTCCCGGGTCAGATCCATGTGACAGCCTGTGCCTCCCAGTGGGGTTCATCCCGCCGAGCCCTCCTCGGCTGAGATCCGTCTGCCCTGTTTGAGATGCTGGCCATGGGAGGGGATCACCTGTGCCCTTTGAAGTCCTGTTTCCTCTGCTGAAAGCTGCCTTAGGGGCCTGGGAAGACAATTCCACCTGCCCAGGCCGTGCTCTCCCATCCCAGCTGGGCTGGATCCCAATCCCAGCCCCACATGGAGCTAACCCAGCTGTCCCTGTGCTCCTCAGCTGCCCATGTCCAGCAGCCACATGAACGTCTACAGCGGGGACCCCCAGGTGACGGCGTCGCTCGTTGGTGTCACCAGCAGCTCCTGCCCCGCCGAGCTCACCCAGAAGAGAGAACTCACAGGTACAGGCCTGGAGCAGGCAGGGGGACAGGGAGGGACACAGCTGGGGCTGGCCTGTCCCCATGGGGGCACCAGGGGCTGCAGCGCCAGCCCGGGATGCTCGTGGGGTGAGGTGTCCCCTCCGAGTGACACCGTGGGTCTCTTGCAGATGCCGAGAGCAGAGCCCTGGCCAAAGAGCGCCAGAAGAAAGACAATCACAACCTGAGTGAGTTCAGCTCTGCCTTTGTCTCTCCTGACCCCACGGCCATTTCTCCATCACTCCTCATCCTCATTCCCACTCTCTCTGAGCTGGGTCCCCCTTCCCATCCCAGCTGACCCTCAGGAAAGACCCCCGAGCCCTTCCTTTGGCTGTGCCAGATGGGACACAGGAGGCACCCTGCTGTTCTGGGGGAGGCCAGGCCTGCTGGGCCAGGGATGGAGCAGGGGTGACTCCAGAACTTTCATCCTGAGCTCCCCAATTCCAGAGGGTCTGGCTGGGGCTCGACAGTGGGACGTGGGACCTGTGGGACACGTGGGGCACATGGGACATGGGGGACATGAGGGACATGGGGGACACAGAGCCCCTCCTGCTCCTGCTGCCTCCTCACTTCCACCCCTCTCCTGTCCCCCGCAGTCGAGAGACGGCGAAGGTTCAACATCAACGACCGCATCAAGGAGCTGGGAATGCTGATCCCCAAGGCCAACGACCTGTACGTATCCATGGCTCCTGCAGGACTGGGAGAACTGGGATAACTGGGGGCTTTTCGGTGGAGCAGGGATGAGGGGACACACTGCTGGCATCCGGCTCCATCTCTTTTCCCACCCTGGGTGACAGGGATGTGCGCTGGAACAAAGGGACAATCCTGAAGGCATCCGTGGATTACATCAAGAGGATGCAGAAGGACCTGCAGAGGTCCCGGGACCTGGAGAATCACTCGCGGCGCCTGGAGATGACGAACAAGCAGCTGCTGCTCCGCATCCAGGTGGGCTCCCCTGGGCTCTCCCCTCCCTCTGCTCCGCCCCAGCCCCACCAGCAGCTCCCTCCTGTCCCGCTGAGGGGGTGGCCAGGGGGTCTCCCACTTTTTTTGAGCTGGGAGGTCACCGTGAGCAAAGTCTTGAGGCAAACCTGATGTCTGGGGCTCGCTGCAATGTGCTGAGCTTTCCATGGATCTTCCATGGGCTCCTTCCTTGGGAGCTCCTCAGCCCCTGCCACCTCCATCAATGTCCCTGTGCCGTGTCCCCGAGTGTGACAGCCCCTCCAGAGCTGGGAGGTCACCAGGAGCAAAGTCTTGAGGCAAAGCTGGTGTCTGGGGCTCATTGCAATGTGCTGAACTTTCCATGGATCACCATGGATCTTCCATGGGCTCCTTCCTTGGGAGCTCCTCAGCCCCTGAATGTCTCTGTGCCGTGTCCCTGAGCGTGCCAGCCCCACCAAAGCCCCGCTGTGTCCCCTTGGCAGGAGCTGGAGATGCAGGCCCGCGTCCACGGGCTGCCCACCTCCTCCCCCTCGGGCGTCAACGTGGCCGAGCTGGCCCAGCAGGTGGTCAAGCAAGAAGCCAGCGGGGACGAGGCCACCCTGGAGCCGCTGCTGCCACCCCCGGACCCCGAATCGCAGCCGCAGCCGGCGCTGCCCGCGCCGCCCCAGTCTCCTTATCACCAGCTGGACTTTACCCACAGCCTGAGCTTCGATGACGGCTCCCAGGGTTTCCCGGACAGCCTGGAGCCGGGGCACAGCTCTTCCTTCCCATCCCTATCCAAGAAGGAGCTGGACTTGATGCTGATGCAGGACACGATGCTGCCCCTGGCCTCTGACCCCTTGTTCTCGGCCATGTCCCCCGAGGCCTCCAAGGCCAGCAGTCGCCGCAGCAGCTTCAGCATGGAGGACGCGGACATGCTGTGACGGGGAGCGGCCGGGGCCAGGACTGCAGCGCCAGGCGTGGCTGGGGAAGTCCCGGGACGCTCCTGGCAGGAGGATCTCGTCCTGCCACGCACTCGGATCTTCCCATGAGTTCCTTTCTCTATGCAACGGGGGCTTGGGTGGGGCCCGCCGGGTGCCGCCGTGTCTTTCGCAGCTTCTTTTTGCCAGGAGCGGGGATGGACCTTCCTGGCTTTGCCGTGGCGTTGGCCTGACTGCAGATTCCACAGCCTGGCAGCAAGATCTCGGCTGCTTTGCCTTCCAGCAGAGCCCTCCTGGCCTCAGCCCCTTCCTTCTCCCCGGGATGGTGCCTCGGAGCCCCCGGGAGCACAGGGAGGATGCTGCGAGTTTCATGTCTGGTTTGGAGCCTCCTCGCCTTGCTCCGGGATCCTTCATCCCCACGGAGTCTTCCCCAGCCCCTGGATGCTTCACAATCCATCCAGTTCCTCCTTCCTGGGAGCACCTGCTGCCCCTGGGGTCCCAGGAGGGAGGTGAGGTGTTAATTGGTGCATGTTCATTAGTGTGGCACCCAGGGTGTTGTCTGCAGGTTGAAGGCATCGGAATCACCTGGAATTGGGGGGGTTTGATGCTCCACCAACCCCCTGCCGTCACCCCCACCCCAAAACCTCCGGGCCAGGGTGCCAGGTGACCCTGAGTCTCCTCGAGATGTCCCCGCAGTGTCTCTGCCCCGTGGCACCGAGCCCCAGCTCTTTCCTGGAAGGATAAAAGGGTTTTACACTTCTTTTTTTGGGGATACTCCTTGGAAGTCCTGCCCCACGTGGGTGTGAAGGTCCGGGCTCTGACCCGGGAATGGTTTGTGCCAGCTGGGAAGGGCAGGGGAACGCTGGAACACAGGGAAAACACTCCATGGATTTATTGAGGGAGAGGAGGGAGGCTGGGGAGAGGAGACCCCTCGGTGATCATCCCCCCTGGGCTGGGGGTGCCTGTGTGGGGCTGGGGGCACTGGGTGCTGCCCTTGTTGGGCCTGGATGTCCTGGGGTTGGGAAAGCCCGGCCAGGGAGGGACAGTGATGAGATCCAGACCATCTTGGCTGGATTTGGGATTGGGATTGGGATTGGGGGACAGCCCTGGAGAGAGGCCTGTGGGACGTGAGGGTGCGGGCAAGTGCGAAAGGTGGGGCGGAGGAGGGGAAGGAAAAGCGAGGAGGTGTTGGAGTGGCCCTGGAGCAGGGCAGGGAGCAGGAAGGGACCCCAGGGGACACGGGGTGACCCCAGAGCAGCTCTGGGCTCTGAGCTCCAGGGGCTGGGGGTGTTCACAGGAGGCCTTGGCACCCTCGGAGTGCTGCCATCAGTGCCTGCAGAGGGAATTGTCCCTGCCAGGGCCACCCTGGCTGTGCTGGGACCCTGGGTCTGTGCACTCCGGAGGGGCTCTGGGGGTGCTCCAGAGCAGGCGCCAAAAATCCCACGGGAAATTGGGATTATCGTGACTTTAGGGTAGTTCTGGGCCCTGTGGGTGAGGCCTGGCCACCGCTCAGCACGAGATGTCTCCCCTGGCTGTGAGTAAACAGTTGTGGATTATAATTACTTTTTTTAAAAAAAAAGTATTTTTGGGGGGTTTGTTTTTTTTTTTTTTTTTTTTCTTTTTTTTTTTTTTTTTTTTAATGCACTGTGCTCTGATTAAAAAATTTTACTACTGTTTTATAAATAAATGTATAAAAGAATGAACTGGAATGGAAGAAGAAATCATTAAAAATATATTTATTTACAACACCCTGGAGCGTGGCAGCTTCTTCTTTGACCTGGGGCTGGATTAGCATCACCTCAGGGGGCTGGGACCCCGGCCCAGGCAGGTTTTGGGGACTCTCCTGCTCCAGTGGAAGGAAAAAAATCTGCTTATAAAGCGTCCTGCCGAGCAAAACTCATCCCAAGCCACGTCTGCAGCCCCTCAGCCACGTGCCAGGTTCCCTGTTGCCCCCACTCGCCTCAGTGCTGGTGTTAAACACACGCGGGAGGGGAGAAAAGGAAGAAAATCCACCTTAAAATGGACTTCCCAGGCTGGAAAATCACAGAGGCTAATCTCGGAAACTTTATTAAAAGGAGAAGGAGGGGAAAAAAGAGCGAGAGGAGGCTGAAGAGGGGGGAGAGGAGTGAGTGGTTCCAGACACTTTAGAGAAAAAAATAATGTAAAAAGAAAAAGAAATCCCTGATTTGATTTATCAGGGGAGTGTGAACACTAAATAGAGAACAACGCCTGAAGTGTGAATTATTTCCTATATTAACACAGAGAAAAACTGATAGCCTTTTCATGTCAGGAGAATAGCGGGGAGGGAGGGAGGGGAGCCGGTGACATTGTTCCAGCTCCGGGTTTGCTCACTCTTTATCAGGCTGAGATCAAAATTTATTCCCAGGATGAGGCCTGCGGCCCGGCTGAGGCCCTAGAGATTTTTAAGGGCCTAATTAAGAAAACAGGATGAAAATGGCGAAATAAGAGGGCAATTTACTTCTTGCAGAATAGGGAGATCAAATCAACTTATGAGCAATTAATGTGCACAAGGAGAGAATAAAGGGATGCCGGGATATGGAAGAGGGGCCTCATTTTAATGACATGCTCTGGTGTTGGCATAGAGGATTACTCTGAAGGTCAGATGTAGATTGAAACGACCTTGCAGATTCTTAACCCTCCTTCCAATTAACAGAACCAACTCAGAAATGCAAAAGAGCCTGGCTCGGAGCACTGTCATCCCTTTCTGTGCCGCGGGGAGGGTGGGGGGAAATGAAATGATAAAGGAGAGAGAGAGGACGAAAGGGGGTTTCCTTGGCTTCCACGGCCGCCGCGGAGACGCGGGAGGAGGCTCTTAATTACAGTCTGTGAGCCACCCACGGAAAAAACGGAGCCGAGGCTCCGAGTGGGAGAGAAAAGGGAGGGAGCTGCGGTGGGGGTGATGAGGTGGGCCCGGGGGATGGACTGGGATCGATTGGGATGGACTGGGAAGGACTGGGGTGGACTGGGATG